>VYXC01000177.1:67888-89322 GCA_013397175.1 Platysteira castanea
ACTGTTCGAGCATCTATTATGTCTAGAATTTTCCTACACAAAATATGAAAAAATGAAAATCCCCACAGCTTATAAACCAAATTATGAAAAAAAAAATCCTGAGCAATCACAACGTTTGTGGCTACTTTAATGTTTTAATCTTTTTCCTGACTTTAAGTCAAGACATTCTCTGCAATTGTTCCCTAGACAAGGTTTTAAAAGCAATAAATTTCAAGAAACAAAGATACTCTGAGCAAGCCCATACTCAGATGATTCCTAAGGCATTCTACTAAACATGAATTATAAGTTTTACCTGAAATTTGTAGCAGGCTAACATTCTCTATGTAAAGATTGTGACTTGTGAACCGAGCACTTGAAGCCAGTGTTCCATTTAAATCACCTGTGCTATCACAGAAGAAAGCAATATATACATTTTTCAAGGCTTTTGGGGGAAGGTATTTGTTGACTCTAAAATAAGGTACAGAACATTCCCTTCATTTCCAGACTGTTAATGCTTATCCATGGCTTAAGTAAGAATACTTACTTTTTCTGTTCAATTGTGAACATTACAAACAGAGATTAGTGGTCTTTTCACTTCAGAGCTGTCAGAGTTAAAGTGACATGAAGCTATTAACATTCTGTTGCAAGTGGCCAGAAGCTTCCTCTGAGATTCCTCTGTCTGTTGTGTTTTAGATTTTTTTTCCCCACCTATCTAAAGATCACAAAAGTCCTTAGTTTGCACTGTTTTCATGATGATCATCCACTCCCTTTTAACTTGAATCAGGCCCTGGCAGAGTATCTTCCAATTATTGGTGCTCCTTTGCAGCCCCAGATATTATACACTTCAGAAAGCCAGAATATCCCATATAAACTAGTTAATGATGTTCCATGTGGAAGACTTGGAATGCGATAATTAGAAGGCATCAATCATATCTATGAGATGACCAGTTATAAAAGGAAATTAGTTTTAGTAATACAACACTCTTGTTGGATTTACACTCCACTGCCTCAGGAGCTCACCAAAAATACCCTATAAGTATATATCTCTAAATATGAAACAAAATTCAAAAATTAGGAGAAAAGATGGACAGGAATCTCAAGAAAGATTAAGCAAAGATACATATGTAGTATTTATATTGCTGTTCTGTTACTTTTTACTTCTTTGGTACTGTACGATCTCCTAGCTGTTTATAAGATCCCTGAGAAAATGAAGATATCTTTCAATTACAGCATTTTTTGGGACAGCTTGCAGGATCTCTGGATACCTCTCCGGAGATTTAATTTGTCTGAAAATTTGCTCATTTTGTAGTAAGCACAGACAGTTATTCACATATTATACAGACTCAGTGCAAATGGCCTCCAGCGTGTGTGGAATGGAAAAAATTTTGCACTGTGTTAAATCTAACAGGGAGCATTTTCACTGCTGTGAAGATGTAAGGTGAAACTTTGGTTCACTGAATACACTGAATAATCTGAAATTTTAATCACAAGTTTAGGCAGCACCTCACGAAGTTTTACGTGTTGGATATTAAGTACCCCTCTCCTGTAGATAGAAACCTAAGGGCTCCTGTCCATTTGCACATCATTTCACACTCTTTTACTTCTTATTCCACTCAGATATTTTCATCTTTGAATAAGATTCCTTCTTCTTTTCTTAAAACTTTATACTAAGTATATTAAGGTAGCTCTGTTTATTTAAGTGCTCTCATAAGTGTTATTAAAGCCATGTTGTTTTTACTCGCAGTAGAGCTAAACTTTGTACTTTTAAAAGTGATAAATTTTTCAGAGAAACAGTAACTTCATATATTGGTTCATACATAATATTACTATGAGAACATAGTGACATTTACAATAGTAGTCGTTGTGAGAAAATAGAGGGAATACTTTTTTTTTCTCTTAAAAACTAAATGGCTATTTTCAACTTGCAGAAGCAGGATTTCACAGCCTTTCGTATTCAGAGAATTATGGTTATGGTTGCTTGAAGGTACCAGATTTTAGTGACCTTGAGCTAAAATCCTTGACCTTGATCAGCACTTTGATTTTCCAGTATCTTCTGATGCTGGATGTATCAGTACACATTTTACTACTTTTAGCTTGCTTTTAAAAAAATAGGCAAAATCTGAAAAACTTTTTAAAAACACAAACAAGTACACAATTGGAGTCTTGTCTTGAAAGTTTAAAACTCTTTAAATACAAAGAACTTGACTGTTAATGTGCAGAAATAATAGTGATCATTTTCCATGTTTACCTGCACTTCTAAAAAAAGCTGGAATGAATTCAACTGATTTTAACACAGATAGGCAAATCTATTTTAGCTAGTTGATTCGTATAAATCTCACAGAAGGTGTTAGCACACTTTATAAATGAGGAGAGAGATATGGAGATGAAAGCTCAACATAAAAACTGAGATTAAAACTCAATCCCTATCATAAAAGACCCCACCAATGAATGGATTTGGATGCTGCAAGCTAATACCATGACCTATTTGCAAAATAAAAAAAAATATATATTTGTGGTAAAACAGGACTGTCAATGAGCAAGGCAAGCAACTGTTTTGCTAAGGAATATGCATAACTCTTCATTTTAAATGAAAGATCACAACTTTTTATATGTACATAGAAACTACTTTCATAATTTCAAACTATGTCTATAGTTTCACTGACACTGGGATAAAATTTTAAAATTATTTGAAGTTATTTAAAACACATTCTAACCTTAAAAACATATTGAATAAAAATAAAGACCCCACCTCCCACAAACCTCTTGGGCTGGTTTAACAGAAGTACAAGAGATATCCAAATACAGCAGAATATGATTCACATGAAACCTCAAGAGTCAGAAACAGAATGACACTCCCTCCTTCTCAAACTGTGAGGAAAGAAAGCAAGAAAAACAACAGCCCTCTCTGTAAATTATCATCTCTGATTACTGAAAAAAAAAAAGAAAGAGGAAAGCACGAAGCATGTTGCAGTGTAACGAGCACTACCTGAGAGCTGCACTTCCCCGTGCATGGCCTCATTCTGTACATAGTGAAATCAGTAACAAGGGTTCTTCTTGACTTGAGTGGATTCAAGATTGAGTTTATTGGCACTGTGCCCAAGAGGCATCATTGAAACTGTAAGAGCAAGGCCAGAGACTCCGGTGGGAGTCCGTGCATTGGCTGAAGCATGTCCTTAAGCAGAGATCTGAGTCCCATAAAGTCAGCAGAATTAAATATGTACTTTAAACCAAGAATAAGCTTTGTTGAATCTTGGCCTTTGGCAATTATTTGAGACATCAAGTTTTACTTACTTTACAACTAAGCTGCTAAAACATTTTGGAAAAAAAATAATGTCAGTGAGCATTTTTATTGATGTTTTTACATGAAAAAAAGAATTACTAAAAGTAATATTAATTAATAAAATGACAAGGGCATACTTAGTTTTATCATAATAAGGATTTGTTCTTGTCATTGCTGGAAGCCCAGCTGTATCAAGTAAATTTAAAAGAAATAAAAAGAAAACAAGCTTGAACAAGATCTACAGCTATAAACTGGCCTTGTTCATAAAGCTATGGTTTTAGGGATCCTTGTTCTGCCACAGATGAAGAGCATCCCCATAGGCACTTGCAGAAACCTGAAAACCTGTCAACTTTGTTTTGCAGAAAATGGAGGGAAAATGGTTTCTTTAAATACGAATACTACAATTATGAAAAATTTTCAGGAATTTTGGAACTTTAAAAATATCTAAAGTTAACTGGATTTGATAGATATTCAAGATCTTAGAAAAGCAGAATATTTATCAACATGAATTACAGTGATTCAAGAATTTAACTTTTAATACAAGTTTTAAAAGGATTTATACATGTATATGTGTAGAGACAGGTAGATACATAGAGACGTAGATATACACTGCATAGATATATGGATACCTCCATTTTTAGATGGAGAGATATAATTTTTTAAAATTTATTTTAGGTATAAATTAGAAAGACATAACAGTCCTTACTTTGGTGCAACTGGTTGAATTCTTCATTCTCAATTTACTAAATAGTGTATTTATACTCTTGATCTTTTCACAATCACTTGTGAAATGAACTTCAGTTCCATTAGTGTGTTTGATAACTGTGAAGACTGAAAAGTCAGTCTACTTTTACAAAATTTGTAAAAAAGATTGAACTAAACTTGATTATGAAATAACCCTCATTGTTATTTAAAAACTGATTCTCAATTAGGTTTTTGAGATGCATAAATATGGGTATAAATAATGAGTTCTTCTTTTTGAACTGGTTTAACAAATACTTTCCCAAAGTCCCCTGATTTCATAAAACACATATTTCCATATTTAGAGAAAGTTACTTCTGGTCATTCTTTTTAAAATATTACATGTATTTTAATAATAATCTAGGGAGTTTCTAGGAACAGGAAGTTGCTTGTTAATGTGAAAGTGAGAACATTTTATTTTTATTTGTTTCAGTGTTCTTCCTTTATTAAGCAAAGCTGCTTATTTTCCCCAAGAATGGACATAATGATTTGCTTAAAAAGGAGTGCACACTAATCCCTTTTCCTACAATATCCTTAAGTAATTTATAAGTGCTTATTTCAAACTGAGGAGTTTGACAGTGCCCCTAGTGAATCTTGATATACATGCCTTACAATTCATACACAAATGATACTACATGAAATATTCATTAGGAATACTCTAAATTATGTACCAAACAACGAGGGTACTGTCATTGTCACACTTTTCATCTGGTAAACATCCCAGTGGGCACAATGAATTCACTTATATCTCACAAAGAGTTTCCCAACATGTTTCAATTATTTATCTTATGGCTACAATCTTCCATGTGCACATTCATGTTTTTGTTTTTTCAGGCTTTTCTGAAACACACTCCCATATTCAATGCAGTAAAATATGTAAAACCTATAAAGAAAGGCATTAGCTTATACTTAACTAAAGTGAAATGCATTTCAAAGCAGTTTGTGTTTTTAGACTGCTTTGATATCTGGTCACAGCATAAACATGATAGACTTCAAGAAGAAATTGTTAAGTGTTTTTAAAACCTCCACAAGGTTTCCCCATTAATTTAAAATGAAGCATAAAAGTAAGAGAATGCCAGAAAATGGATCTCTGCCACATTTACAACAGGCAGACATCATATAATGATAAGAAGCAACAGGTCTGTCATGTGATGAGATGAATGGTGTCATTTGTAACTTCTTGAAAGGCAGATGAGGAGCACTTCCTTGACACATGATGCCAAATGACACTTATCACTTAAAATAAGTAGCTAGAATTCTCAGACATAATAGATCCCTTTGGAAAGTGCACAGAACAATGCTAACTTCTTACAAATATTTAACTTCTTCTGACATGTCACATTTCATTATTCAATAATATAAACTAAAATAAACTTGGTTTTTTAAAGTAAATTTAATACAAACTTAAATTCTTCTACTCACACTTTTTAGTGTCTTAAGCTACCTTTAAAGCATGGATGGCTTGCAGATTGATTACAGAGGCACTGAACAGCCTGTACAATAGAAGGAGAAGGCCTGTAAGAACCAGCTTTTCCAATGTACGTTTCTCTTAACCCAATGTTGTGGTTATACAAAAATAACGTGTAAGTAAGGACAGAAGGCCAGGTTTGAACCTGCCTGGGCTGATGACAAAGCTAAGGAGAGAACGCAGGCTATGACATTGTAATACTAGAAAGACAATTCTGTTTTAATTCTCTGGTTTACCAAGGGTTCCAGGGGAAGTGGTGGCTTAAATGGTCCCCTTCCCCAATTTGGTTAGACACCCCTGCTACTGCTCCATGGCTAGTTGTCCTCACCATTGATACAACTAAGAGGATGCTGTGTAAGCACCTCAGGATTTAAAAACAAAACCAACTTATTTATTTTCAGTGAAGGAGAAGAACCTGTCTAACCCGGGTATCTTCCCAGGGCAACACTGTGAATAGAAGTTCAGGCACCACAGCTGTGGTGAAAAAGGATAAAAATGGAGCGGCCAGAGATAGTGAAATGGGAGGTGACTTTCACTGCGAAGCTTGCATGGAGACTGCCTGCAGAGTTTATGTAATTGCTTTTTTTCCCCAAAGTCACTACTTCTTGCTAGCAACAGGAGCATCCGTTTGAAAGAGTATAGATTTCTAGATTTTATTTAGTCACAGGTATTAATGTTAAATTTTGACAATTTTGGAGAAAGCCATGTTTTTTAAATATTGAAAGTGATGAAAAATAAAACGTTCTTATATAATTTATCCTTCTATAGTTCCAAAAACATTGCAGGATATATTTTCTTTGATACATGAAAACACCTTCCATGTAAAAAGACCTTCATTCTTGTGGCTTTAAGTTTATGATTATTATTCCTCTTTTTCTGGTTATGCTACAAGGAGAAAAAAATCTAAATGATACATTTTTATTTTCTATATTGCAACTAGTTTTTAAAACTCAGAACTAGTATAAAAAATGAAATATTTACTTTTATCACTCTTGCTAACAATTTATTTAGTTTTAAAAGCACCGGCCACAAATAGAGTACTACAGGTAGTTGTAGAAACATGTAACAAAAATTATATTAATAAAAAACCACTAAATCCAAAGTCTATAGAAGCTCTAGTTAGCTTCGTCCATTTAAAATAAAAAATCCTATATATAAATTATGTTTATATACCTGTGTGACTGTTAACTTTTTCTGATTTTTAGACTTGAATTCTTATATCTCCCTAAAGAGAACCACATATACAAACTTCTTAGCACCTTTTGTGGACATTTCAAAGAATATAGAGAAAAAAAATGAAAACTTTGAGTTGAGTGATACGGGCGTTTTATTTCCAAAAACTTTTCATGCTGAGTAAAATACATTTTTAGCAAGAAACACTCCTGACCTTCATGCAAATGGAGGACAGACAATATATAATTTGTTTCTAAGATATCGTTGAAAAAATATAGTATTTTATTAACAAGCTCTTTGTATTTGCAGATTCTCTCTTTCAAATATTATTTCTATCCTCACTCTATATCCCCATAAGGAAGATGAAATGTCTCAAGAAAGTAAGTGATATATAAAAGATTTTGTTGTCTCTTTCCGTACTCCCTTTTTTAAAAACTAATTACTCCCTCTCACAGCATCCTGGGCAAAGCACCTTGGCATTGTATGTTTACTAGAAAGAAGGGGGAAAATATCCAACAACTATCAATACATGCTCTTAAATTTCAGGTGGAAATGCTCCTTTTTATGTAACACTTTACTGCCTAACACACTGTGGTTATCGACCAGCTTGTCTAAGTGTAAGGTTAAAGCTATGCTGTAATATGACACTTTTAATCTTATAAAACTATTTTCTAAATTATTGAAACCTGCAAAAATAAGACTGTAATGCAGGTGATGTATTTTTCTTAGGCAAAATAATGTTAAGAATAAAATTGTGAGGTTTTTAAAAGGAAACAGCGAGTTATTTAATGTTACATCAGATTTGTGGGTATGTGCATATAAAACTAATAATAAGCCCTCTGCTAGAAACTCCACTGATTTTTAGGCACTGATGACAAAGAATTCTGGGCTCTGTAACCATTTCTGTCACTGATTTCTTATGAAATTTTGTGGAAGCGACAGGCTGAGATGTAAGGACTTAAGGCATCCTTTAGTCTGGTAGCTGATGCTTTCTCACTGCGACAGAGGGGATGTGGTCTACCGAGTTCATTTGTAGCCCTTCAAGGGGCTCTAAACAGCAGGTATGTGGGTAGTTTCCGTCTGGCCCTACTTTAATTTGGTGACAGTGTCACCTTAGGAAGTGCTTGCTGACATTAATTTCTGCTCCCATTTCATCCCTTATTTCAGCAGGAAAAGTGTTTGCAAATTTGCACAGCAGATTGTTAGTGCTGGTGCAGTTTTGGTTTTGAATTCCAACTCTCTAGTTTCCCAGTGGCCTTCTCCACAAACACAGTGCAGCCACTGCCACTCAGAAGTACAGTTAGTCATGTCTCTCAGGGTAACTGCTGAATGATTAAAGTTAAGAGCCAAATTTCAATTTTATTGGAAAATGTCATACCACTAGCCCACAAAAAGTCTGCCAATTCTGTTAGTGGAGCACTTCTGAGTCCATCAGGGAACATGAGATTAGAGAAGACAAGTAACTGATTTATTTTGAATACATATTTGATGAAATAGAATCCTGGAATGGTTTGAGTGAAAAGGAACCTTTATCTAGATTATTTAGCTTCAACTCCCCATGCCATTGGTAGGGATGTCATTCATTATATCAGGTTGCTCAGGGTCCCTTACAACCTGGCCTTGAACACTTCCAGGAACTGGGCATCCACAGCTTCTCTGGCCAACCTGTTTCAGTGCCTTATCAGCCTCTGAGTAAAGAATTTCTCCCTAATATCTAACCAAAACATGTTCTCTTTCAGCTTAAAATCATTGCTCCTTCTTCTGTCACCATCTGCCTGTACGGAAAGTCCCCTCTCCCTCTTTTTTCATAAGCTTCTTTAAGGTCGTGAATGCATACAATGAGGTCTCCTTGCAGCCTTCTCTTTTCCAGGCTGGACAACACCAACTCTCTTAGCGAATCTTCATAGGAGAGATGCTCCAGGACTTTGATTGTCTTTGTGGCCCCTTCTCTGGATCTGCTCTAACAGATCCTTGTCTTATGTTCAGGACCCTGAGCTGGATGCAGCCCTCCAGGTCTCAGAAGGGCAAGGAGTGGGGTAGAATCATCTCCCTCATCCTGTTGTCCACACTTCTGAATGTGGTGCACCTTCTAGGCCGTATGCATGCATGGCTGGGTCATGTCCAGCCTTTAATCCACAGGACGCCCAGTCCTTCCTGTCAGGGCTTTTCTCAATGGCTTCTCACAGTCTGTACTCATGTCTGGGATTTTCCCGACACATGTGCAGCAACTTAGGCTTGGTGAACTTCATGAGGTTCTATGACTTCTCAAGTCTGTCTAGGATCATCTGGATGGTGTTCCACCCTTCTTTTGTGTCAACTGCACAGTTTGGCTTCATGTTATCTGCAAACTGGCTTAGGGTGCACTCATTCCTGTGGTCTATGTCATTGAGGAATGATGATATTTAAGAACACTGTGCCCAACATAGAGTCCTGAGGGACACCACTCATCACCAGCTGCCACCCAAACATAAAGTCATTGACTATGCTCTCTGGCTGTGTTCATCCAGCCCATTGCTCTTCCACTGAATACTCCACAAACCCATGACTCTCCCATTTGGAGATAAAGGTATCACCTGGAACCATATAAAAGGCCTTGTAGAAATCTAGGTGGATGGCATCAGTTTATCTTCCCTTGTCTCCCATTAGAAGACCACCAGACTGGTCAGGCACAATTTGCCCCTAGTAAAGCAGTGCTGGCTGTCCTGGGTCACCTTCTTGTCTTTTTTAAGCCTTTGCATATCTTCTAGGAGGATCTGCTCTATGTTCCCAGGTGAGGCTCACTGGTCCGTAGTTCCCTTGATCTTCCATTTTCCCCTTTTTAAAAATAGGAGCAATATTTCCCTTTTCTCAGCCACCTTCACCTGACCACCATGACTTTTCAAACATGGTGGAGCTTGGCTTGGAAACAACATCAGCCAGTTCCCTCAGGAATACATGTCCTCCAATCCCATGAATTTATGGCTATTCAGTTTCATCAGCTGATCCTGAAACTGCTGCTTGCTTACAGTGAGAAGGACTGCACTCCCCCCACATCCACCTAGATGTCTGGGGACTTCACAGCTGTAGAAGGTCTGATGGCCAGTGAAGATGGAGATGAAGAACTCATTGAGTACCTCAGCCTCCTCCATATCATCACCCCTGCTTATTAAGGGAATACACTCTCCTTGGCCTTTCTTTTCTGACTATAAACTTATAGAATCCCTTCTTGTTCATGTCCCCTTCCTACTAATAGTCCAGCTTTGCACTGGCTTTCCTGACCTAATCCCTACACATTCAAACTGTATCCCTCTACTCCCAAAGTAATGTCCCCCTGCTTCCACTGCCTGTGCATTCCTTTCTTACTTCTCAGTTTGAGGAGCAGATCTTTGTTTAGCCATGCCTATTTCTGACCTGCCTTGCTCAAATTCCTACACATTCCTCCACACCTTAACATTTTCATATGACTATATTTTGTAAATTAAAATTTATTTTATTTTGCTTTATTTTATTTTTGGAACAATGAAGTTTAAGAAGCATGAAAATATCTACAATCAAAAGTTCAAGGAAAAAGGATCTACTGCTTTCACACATCTTTGGGCCCAATCTTGCACTTTGTACTTGAATGAAATTCCCCATCACATAGGACAAAACTCTCTAATGTCAACAAAGTTAACCCGCTTGACATCTTTTCAGACGAAATGTCTGGCTTCTCAAAAATCAACCGATTTCAGTTCTTAAACAAAACAACTGCTTCCTTCACCTGATTTCAAGAGGAACTTTGCCAGCAAAAAACCTGCACAAGTGGCCCCATTGTGTCTACCCACCCTTGAATGATTGCTTCTTAGCAGTTTCTCTTAAGAAAACTGTGCATAATCAAAGTTAGACAATGGGAAAAACAATTAATATGAATGACTCTTGGATCTCTGAGAGCCTTTGTTATGCTGCCACCAATGTACACAAGAAAGGAGCTATATATGGGACCATATGAGGTGATCAAAACATTAACCAGACATTGTAACCATTTTTTAATATTCTCAGCCCCGAGTGTGTGTTTGAAAGAAATGTGCTACTTGGAGCAAAGCCATTTTTTAGTGTGCATGCCCTGTATCTTTGCTTACTCATGGCGGTGGTGGTGACAGAAGTGCTGACGCCGGTCCCAGAAGCAGCACTACAAATACCTCCCTCTCCCTTCCTTGCATTCAAAGCTAATCCAGAGACCTGTGAAAGAGAGATGTGTAATTTTATAACAGCTTGCTTGTCCAGAAACTAGGCCTGAAATGCATAATTTTATGGTTCACTCTCTTAAAAGTACACTTTAAATGATAATTAAATCATAAATATTTGAGGGCCGGGTTGAGATACCGTTCTTCACCGTGACAGACGGTGCAGCCGAGGCTGAGTGTGCCCTGCTCCTGAGTGGCATGGCTGTGCCTGGGCTCTCCCAGGAGGGACCCCTGCTGGCTGGGAGCCCAGCCCTAAGGGCTTGCAGTCCCTTGTGCCCCTCTGGGGTGCCTCGCTTTTTTCTGAGCTCTCTGAGCCTGCCATGAACCAGGCTGTAAACTCTACCAGCCTGGCTGTGCTGCAGATACACCTGCTCCCAGATGCCTCAGGCAACTCAGCATTTGAACCCACATACGGCCAAGTGTCCTGCCCCATCTCAGAGCTGTGTGCGTCATGGCTTCCACTGGGAGACTCATCGTTATTCACGCATCTTAAACTCCCAGTTCCTATGAGCCATCTTATTTACAGGGTGATATTTATTTATAGCTGTTTCATGAGGTATAATGCACTACAAAGTGTAGTTGTGTTTGTGTGTGTATGTTTGCCTGCCTGTATACATATACAAATCAAAGTATTAAACCCCTATCTGGTAAGTATGTGAGATTATTTTCAATCCATTAACTGAATCTGAAATACCGTTAAACATAACATTTTTCAGTAAGGAAAATTACTAAGTGGATAATTACTGGAGGCATACTATGCAGTGTACTTGGTGATATCTGACTTAGGTTTATTAAGAACGCTATTTGTTAGGCACCCTTTATAAATGTAGTATGCTTTAGTTGCTGACCTACTAATTGCTAGGTCATGTATCTAGTTGTCACTCAGGGTGATTTTCTTTCAGGTGATCGGCACAAAATAGCTGTTTGTGAGAACTAACAAGATCAAAAAACCTCGTGAAATGACCTTAAATCAGAAAAACCTGTATATCACCATGCCATGTGGCTACTTTGAGGTACTATTTTCAAAAATAGGGCTAAATAAATAATTGAATGATACTACTACTGCAATTACTACTACTCATAATGATAATCAGTTTCAGTGATAAAACTGATGCACAGTTTACTGTGTATTAGTCACAGTCTCATCATTTATAAAGATGGTTTTGGTATAATTTGATAAGGATTAGGAGATAAATCCAAATGAGAATTTTTTATTCTAGTGTCTCATAAAAACTACCTCTTTCTGAAGTTTGAAGTATTGCCTGACCATAGTCTCCGCATATAATGCAAAGAGAGTAAAGAATTTTTAAAACTGAGGTAACAATTTCATTTGTGAAATGTGTATTTAGTTCATTAAAAATTAAGCTCCCCATCACAGCAGGTGCAAAAATGAAGTACAATGTAAGCAGAATTCTCTCTAAATGTTTTTATGTATGTGATACAAACATGGCAATTAAATACAGGGATAAATGACTACTGTCACTGTTGATTGCATAGCCAGGTGCTAGCAAGCAGAAAATCCACAGACAAATCTGCATTTTTTTCCACCTGGCTCTGAATTGAAAGGACTGTGGACAGAAGTGGTTGTGAGCAAATCTAACCATTTTCATTACCTTCAGTGGCACAATCTCTGAGAACTTAATGTGTTGATATGCTTCAATTTATTTTTCCTCATAGCCCTCTTATGATAATAAATTTTAGGAGGAGTAACCTTGCATGTTGAGGTATTTTGGTCTATTGCAGTACTTACAAGACAATTCTCTGTACTTTTTCAATCATGGCAGAAGCCTGTGCCCCAGGCTAGGCAAGCAAGTCTCTCCGCTTGGCGCAAAGAAGTGCAGCATCTAAATACCAGGGCAACCTTGCCTATTTCCCCTTTCTCACACATTCACAAAGCCAAACATCTTAGATCACATTCCTTGAAGCTTGGTGCAAAGTCTCTCTTTTTAACACTGTTAGTGTAGGCAGAGAGAAACTAACAAAAAATAAAATATGGACTAGGGTGGAAAAGTCAATCGATTCTTTAAAAAGAAAGCCAGGGAAAGACAGTGGGCCACACACTCAAAATATTAGCTCAAGTTGTTGAACTAAACTTTTCATTCAAATTATTCAGATAAGCTGGAATTTATTTATTATTTATGACAAACTTGCCACTGAATATAGACATGATTTAAACTTCCCTTTTATTTAGATCCTATTTGTAGTTTTCTGATCTACTTGTATCAGTATGCCAGGTACACATGAAAAGCACCACACTGATATCAGAATGAAAACATACCTTTTTTTGTTGGATCTCAAGCTGACAATAGAGAAAATGTTGGTGCAAATGAAAGTATAAACAGAAAATTAACATTGTTCAGGATCTTGTAGCTCATATGCTGTAAAATTAATTTATAAAGCCATTTCAGGAACGGCTTAAATATCAAGCCAAGTACAGTTCTAAAAGCTTCCACCTAATCCCTAACAGGGAAGCCAGAGAAGCTGGCATTTTACAACAGTCACTACATGGTATTATTGGCAGGAGTTCTACAAGCAACACATATTAGACTAATTACCATTAAACTATATTAGTTTCTGTTGATTTCCTGGCTAAAAGTTCAGAAGATCTTACCTTTTTCCATGTGATGTGCTTGCCAGGTTTTACAGAATTCTCAGGACTTTGTAAGTAATATAACACCTTGTGTGATGTAATTTCAATACAGCAATTGTTTATCACAGAAATGATCCTCAGCCTGGCTTGGATCTAAGAAACGTTTGTGAATGCCACTTTGCCCTTGCCCACCTGTTTTATGTTTCTCCTCCTCCCCTTATCTACCTTTTCCACACAACAAGACAATCCAAAGTGTGGGCCATTTAAGTGTCACCAGGTCTGCAAGGCTCGAAAAGCTCTGCCAGTTAACATAAAACAAAATCACTGTCGGTTCCATGGAATCGCATTTCTCCACCACAAAGAAAAATGAGAGGAGAGGAAAGGTAGCTTTAGAGTGGGGGTTTGAATGAGGACACTTTATGAATGTGAATGGAAACTCTACATTCTTTGTTATTTTAACAGGCTGTGTCTGTTCTCCTTGAAAGAAATTGTATGAGAGAAGATTGGATTAAGTAGTTTTTATTTTATTTCAATGCACTTGTGCACTTTTACAAAGATCAACTTACTTAGCCATGTAATAAACTCTTGTTTTACAATAGTAGTAGTGCATATTATACCACTGCAGGTATCTGTAAAGCAGGGAATCAGAGCAGGGAAACAAAACATTTGTTTCTTTGGTGAATGAAGCATATATCATTACCTTCAGTCAGTATGTCAGATATAACTTGAACCTTTGCAAGCCAGTCTGAACAATGTCCAGGTGCCAGTTAATCAGCTTTGAGCAATTGTACCTATTCAGATCACTACCTAATTCTTTGCAATTAAACATTTGATAAGTCCGTGTTTATGATAAAAATCCTAACATTTTCCTAGAGCAAAAACCATTTTCAGTCTGCCTAATGCATAACAAAGTCTGGTTTTCAGCAATCAAACACCTCTTCATTAGAAACATTTTCAATTTTGCCCAGGTGTAATCTTCAGAAAAAGTATAAATACCTTAAAAAGTACAAAAATCATTTGTATTGTTATTAAATTGTGGAAAAATTATGTCTTCTACAGAACTCGTTTAATCTTTCACTGAATTCTAAGACCTTTATTAGGGCTTTTACTGTTTTAAAGTTTCCACTGTGTTCCTTGTATTTCTGGCTGCATCTGAACGGGTTCCAGTAGAAACAGACTATTCAAAGTTATTGCTTTAAGTTGCAAATGAATTTTGCTAATGTGATGCATTGGCTATAGAGTTTAATGAAAGCAGGTGGCCAAGAAACAGCATAGATGTCAGTACTATAAAGAGCTTAGAGAAATAAGATGTTAGAATATAAGAAAAATAGTTCTGGATAAAATATTTAGGTCTAAAGAAAAAGAAATAAGGCTTAGTAAGTCTTATTGATGTCCTGTTTTAGAAAGATGTATGATGTTTTCAAGTTTTATATGTTATATATCCTTTGTCATGTCTTTTTTTCCCTTTTTTTTCTGAGAATAACAGTCTTCCCTTTGGTATCAGAAATATCTACAGAATTTTAACCCTTTCAAGTGAACACTAAGAAGTGTCTAATACTGTTTAATAATTACCTTTGACAGAGCAGAACAGAAAACTTAAATTGAGTTGAATTTCACTGAAAGTAGTCTGAACCATCCACAAGAAGGTTATCATACAATAAGTTGCTCATATAATTATCTTACAAGAATTGATGAATAAGAATAGGAAATTCCAGGAAGATATTTAAAAGTCTGTTGTGATAGGCAAAATGATGTTACTGTGAGCAGGAAAAGGAGAGAAAAGGAGGAAAAAGTTTGCACATAACAGGGAAAAACATTAAAGGAAGTTAATGTGGTCTGCCAATAAATCTGAGTTCTTCAGTGGAAGGTGAACGTGCAGACACTGATTTGAAATAGTTTATTTGAATCCTGGAGAAAAAGAATTTATAGGATCAAATAATATTAATCATGACAAATTTGCAGAGAAAGTAATTATTAGGTGCTATTAGAAGAGGGATTCTCACTGCTGAGGTGTTCTAGAAAGATATGGTATCATATAATCTTATGAAAAATATATTTGGGAAAATTTTCCATAATGGATATTTTGAGAAATTCACATACTATGGAGAAGTATATATTTTGTGTCCTATGGCTGAAGATGG
Source organism: Platysteira castanea (assembly GCA_013397175.1). Classification (NCBI taxonomy): domain Eukaryota; kingdom Metazoa; phylum Chordata; class Aves; order Passeriformes; genus Platysteira; species Platysteira castanea. Next base: position 83,463 of record VYXC01000177.1, read on the forward strand.
ATGAAATGTTTGTTCATGGGAAAGCATCATACTTCATATGTTTACTTTCAGGAAAGTAGGAAAGCAGCCCAGGAAAAACACTCATATGCATTTCTCCACCTTTCTGGGCATCTGCTGTAGCTCTGTCACTTCACTCTTAATGTGAAATATTTTGTCCAGAGTACCAAAGAGCACAAGCTGGTCAGAGAAACCGTTTATGGATTTCTTAGAACTCAATTTGGTTGCTAACAGACAAACCTTGCCACAGCCGGTTAATTCCAGGATAATTCATGTGTTATATTTGAATTTTAAAAATTTCCAAAGTTTTCCAATAAATTAAAATATTCAAAATTATGAAAAAAATTTAGATGCATACAACTAAAACGATAGTTAATACATATGAGAATATTTTAAGGATGTGTTAGATTTATAGGTAGAAAAACCTGTCACAATAATCATGACAAATTATTTAAAAAGTCATTAATGAATTAGAACCTGTTAATGTATTTGATGCCATAAGAGGAGAAAGTAAAACTAAGTATTTCACTATCTAAGGCTATAGCTAGTTTTTTATTTCTTACAAAAAATATTTTACATAGTGATGAGACTTAATAGAGACAACATTCATAGATTGTTTATAGAAGCAGTTAGGATTTATTTTTCCTATTACTTGTTACAATTTCTTGTCTTTTAGTTGTGCTTCCTTTTCTGTGTGTTCTGGGAACACATACTTTAGGATCATTTGCATATTCCTGTTAAGATATTCCTTGCCACAACAGGAGCCCAGGGTAGTGATAGAACATTTTCGTTCTTACAGCATATCATTTACGTCACTTTAAAACTCTTGTTTCATTAGGCTCACTTTCTGGTTTAGGGTACAGGCAAGAGTTTTTAAGGGTGTGTGTGAACAGTGCTATCCTGAGCCTCTATTAATTTCAAGGTTGAATGTATCATGGAAGTTTCTATTTAATGTCTGATGCCATTGTCTCCACTTTTATGTTTCAAAATAATCTTAGATCTATTCTCTTAAATGAGCACACCAAAGAGAAATGTGCCTTATCACTGTTGAAAGACAAACTAATAAATTGAATAAATGTGCATAAAATGATCTGGCAGTAGAGGAGAAAATGAGAAGGAGAAATAAGAGGAAAACTTTATTTTCTGTAGGAGCTAGTCTCAAAACTTTCCATTTTTAAAAAGTGTCCTATATCTTCACAAAACATGTATTTAACTTCCAATTATTTAAGTGTTGTCATTTGCTTACACTAGCTGGAGTAAGTGGTTATGGCATTATGTAAATAAGGCTAATAAAATCAGCATAAATAGGTTGAAAAGTTCTTCATTCAAAAAACTTAAGATACGGAAGTTTCTAAAGCCATTTCTAATGATACTCTACTGACAGATGATAACTTCTATTTATTTCTTGTTTCTCCAAGTTAGAACCATGTATGTAGCCAGAAGAGCAAACCCACCCTCCATCTCCTAATTTCTTTTATCAGTGTTTTGAAATTTAATTCAGCACAATTCTTTTTTTTTTTTTTTTTTTTTAAGTAATTTTATCATGAAGAACTGCAACCAACTTCAGGCATTTCATCATATTTCAGCCTGCTCAGGTGACACCCAGCATCTGTGGAGACTGGACAGACACTATGAGGAACATGAAGTTGCAAAGTAAAAGGTCTTATTTTTGTTCTATGTGTGCTGGTTTTGTGCCACTGATGTTAGAGAGTTAATCAAATGGGTGATTGCAGCAGTTCAGAGTATTCAGCTCTGCTTTGCCTGTGGTCCTCAAAGAGCTTGCTCAGACTCTAGTGTTTACTGGTTTGAACCTGGATTGTTTACTGATTTGGCACATATGCAGTAGTAGCTTTTCTTGAATATGTGGTTCAGGATTAGCCTTAATATTAAGAATCTACATAATGAACTGTCACAAAGAAATGCTGGCTTTGTCAAACTTGCACAGCTGTACTTTGCATCAGCCAAACAATAAAACAGTCCCTGTTGCCTGGTATTTATGTGCTGAGTGATGTCTGCCTGCCAATTATAGTGCTTGCAAAAACATATATGAGTGATGTGGTCATAAGTGGCTGCTGCAACTGTTTAACGGAGCAGCCTCATGAAAGAAAAAAACACCATTCCTCATATATGCATTGATAACCTTATTTTTTCCTGAATCAAACTAGTATAGGGGCACATGATTAGTTTTTCATATACAATTACTTGCTTCCAGTTTTTAGCATATACTCCCAAATCTCTAGCCTTGTCGGTTTTAAGGAAAATAAGGCAAAAAAAGTTCAAAATTAAATTATCTCTTGCTGATTTCCGGATTATTGTTCATAAATCCAGAGGAGATTGGAGTTTTCAGAGCTTCAGAAATTTATCCACGTTTACGGCATGGGAATGAAGACAACATGAGAAGCAAGAGCACTTTCACTTTGTATTCCCCACAAGCCCTCTGGCACTTGTTGTAAAAGTTCTTTTTTATTGGTAAATAGAAGTGCAAACTCTGTAATTCTGTACTGTATATAGTGCAATGCAGTTTGCTGAGTGACTTTAACCACTGAATATAAAAACTGCCATTTCATAGGGTAGAAAAAGACTGCAAGTTCAAGTAGGTTTCTTTCTCCTATTTCATTTCACCTAAACTCAAGAGATAAGCTCTGTGCTCGTGTTTTGCAGACTGCCAAGGAAGTCTTTCTTAAAAATGTGTTTCAAAAACTAACATTAAAGACAACAGAAAAAATGTACTTTCTTTCAGTTATTTCTAGTTTTCTGTTATCACTTGAATCTCTCTCTTGTACAGGTACTTCATTGTGCACAGCTGTTTTTCAGGCCCTGGCAAGAACAGTTGCAGAAAATAAAAATATTTGCTGGCTTTGCTTTAACAACAAGACCTTTTACTTCTTCATATTTATTCCATGTACACAAAGGTTCATAGGTCCATACTGCCTCCATCACAGGAATCTGGCAAGTGCTGTCAACTAGCAGCCAAGCATTTTCTGTAGGCTATTACTACCGGTTACAGTTTTCCTTGGCAGTGAATTTGTCTCCAGTCAAAGTCTGCCACTTTCTTCCTTATATTGTGTCCATTAAACCCATCCTCAGACTCCCAGCTCTTCTTAATTAAGCATATATACCAACACAGAAAACTAAACTCCTTTCATTTGCAGCAGCTCAGCTCTGCCTAAAACTACTTCACTTTTATTTCTTCTTCAGAAAAAAAGTTGCTCGTGGCTGTAAGAGTATTCTGTCACTGTAGCTACTGAAAAGGTATTTGAACATGAGTGTCATTTGTCCAGATCAGCTCAGAATACCAGGCTGTCTAATCTGCATGAAAATAGGTGAGGGAAAAAACAAATTAACAAATCCGTTTGGAATAAAAAAGGTCTTCAAACCATCTTGATTCACTTTTGAGAATGAGGAGGAATAATCTGTTATGAGACTGCTTTCTCCCTGTGGCGTCAAACCTGAGACCTGGTTCCACATCCTGCCTCTACCTTGTGAAATCAAGCTGAGTAGTTGTTTAGTGCAATTTTTGCAATAGAGGAAGCATCTTTAAATTCTAAAGTACATCTCTTCTTTCTCTTTAAAATATACAGTGGTTACTGCATATCTTTCCAAGCACCCTCTGTGGTTGAAAGGCTATTTCTGTAAAATAGGGAGCATTGGTACAGTGGCATTCCTGCACACTGGGATAAACTCAATGAGATGTTTATTTCATGTGTAATTATTTTGGGAGGGATTATTTTTCACACTGAGGCTGCATGACAATTCATACCATGTATATATGAACATCTTGAGATTCAGGAACATTGTGAAGAAGAACATTAGGAAATACAGATTTGTAAAAATGAATGGTGAATGTCAAATTGTTTCTCTGTGCTAGTGAAGGATAACAAAACTCAAAAATCTAAGCTTATGTGTGAGCATGTTTACCCTGGTTCCTGAAACCTGAGAGATTTATATCATTAACTTTTCTGAAGCCAGCACTTCATACCAAAGCAGTTCCTCATGGACTTCAGGATGGGAGGAAAATTGTTCTCAGATATGCATTTTTTTTTTTCCGATGCAAAAGAAAGAAGAAAAAGTGTCTCTTCTAACTCTTCACAGACAAAACATCTTCAACAGATGCGCTTTGACCCTATACCCTGTTAGCTGTTTGCTGCCCATACTTTTATATTCACTGATTTTTCCAGCAACTTCTTCTTCAGGCAAAGTGTAGAGGGGCCTTTAAACACCACATCTGTTGAGGCATCAACTCTTGACATCAGTTATGTCTACAGGACGAAAAGAAGCCAAACTGGAGAAGTACAAATCTGAATGACAACTCTTTTTGAATAATCTGTTTAATTGTTTAAACTCACCTAGGCTTGGAATTTCAGTTTCTAGTTTCCATTTCCCATAAGGGTTTGCTTCTCTGTTATTTGTCAGACTGAGGCACTATGGGCTATGAGAAAGGATGAATCAATTTACACCCTCATCTCAGGTTTCCTCCCCTCTCAATTGGCTCGTCCAATATAATTATGTATGAGGAAGCTTTACGTGGGATTACAGATGTCATTAACTCTTATGATTACATGGCATATCTTTGAAAATCACAGAGAATCATATATGTACTTTGATGATATAACTCTGATAATATGATATATAAGCCCGTTCTTGGTAATTTAGCATAGACTATCATCCACAATGCAAATGAGTGGCCTAACAGAGACGACATATACATACATGCAGTGTTATTTTCAAGGTCACTTGCAGAAGAGCCCCCTAATTAACCATAATCATTTCACTATAGTGTTAAATACATATTTTACTTCAACTTTGAGTTTGTGAGATAGTGCCACCTATTAATATATTTATAGAATACATTCATGTGGGAAATTTCAACTCTAAATCTTCTTCTGAATGATGAAATACAGACCCAGTATTTTGTTAGTGGAATTCATTAATCCAGTTTCAAGAATGAACATTACCTTAAAATACATTTACATGGTAATTTATTCCTTAATGTAAACATAATGATTTCACAGGATCTTACTCCTTGATTACAATAATGTATTTCTTCTTACCAAAAATTCACGTATATTTTAAATCCACATACATCCTAAATGCATAGGTACCTAAACCTAAAAAAAATTGAATTATGTTATTTTTTTTCAAGAAATGTTTAGAAATTAAAGACTAACATAACTGTTTTGTGTTTACAGAATCCAAACAATGCTAAAAGATTCTAAATTTACAGACTCTGGACTGCAAACAAATGTCGTTAAAAGTTTTCCTTATTGCACAACACAAACGGCCAAGAAAGTAAATTACTTTTCTACTCTTAAATCAGAAATGTTAGATATGAATGAATATTCAAAGCTGATTATTTTGTCTTTCACAACTTAAAATTAATGGTGATTAACAACAGCATTTTACAGCACAACTGATCCAAGAACGCCAAAACAGCTTTCCTATTTCAGATTTCTTTTACATGGTTAAGAAGTAAGCAACATTGCTTGAAATTCAGTAATTCCAACTGAAGAGAAACTTGACATTTGACTTTTACATGCCAGGAAGAAAAATCTGAATTTTTACACATTAGGGAAAATTTCTAATAATGTTATTTGGTAATATCAACAGATTTTAATCTAGATAAAATATCAGACATTAAAAAAATATTGAGAGACTTCATTAAAATTTGTTGCAACAATGAAAAAGCTAAATTTCCTTTTGCGATGTTGCTGATTGTAANAATGTAAAATAAAAAAAAATTTAAATAATAAAAATTAAACAATGTGAAATCAAAAACATAAGTTTCTTTCCCTATATTCCCAATAGCTGTCCTGCTAACTTAGGACAAGTCATACTGAATTTGGGGCTGGAAGGGATCTCAGGA
>VYXC01000177.1:90583-110506 GCA_013397175.1 Platysteira castanea
CATCCTTCTTAAAGGAGGGGTGGTTAATGAATCAAACCAGATTATTCTGGCCTTTATAGCATTCAGTGTGGTCTTTTTAGTCTGATCATCTGGTCAATATTTTGTTTACCTGGTTGTCACCAGGATGTATTCATCTTTGATAAAAAAAAGTACTGTGGGAGACGGATGAGAAAATAAGGAAATAATGTGTCTCTCATGGTCTCCACAAGTTCCCTAATCATAAAACTTTTGGATTTTGAGTTTTGAGAACTGGTAGCATAATTTCTTTCTTTTGCTATATTTCCAAGTCATGCTAGCATAAGTTGTCCAAAACAGCTCTGGAAATCTTTGATCCCTTCTTCAGATTGTGAGGAAGGAGCCTATAATTCCTCTGCCTTGTCTATGCTCCATATAGGCCAGGGTCTACCCAGCTCATTTTTTTAAAGTGTGTATCTGTGGGTGTCCACAGGGACAGAGATGTTAGTGTCGTAGAAGCTAATGTCAAAATGCTTGTCAGTGACAGCCTGGAGTGCCTTTGGATTTATCTGTTTTCAAAGTGGCTCATTTGAGATTGCAAAATTCACATAACATTCTTCCTGTGGCACCAAACTGTGAGGAGAGGGCTTGCTCTTTGCTCATTGAATATCATTTTAGAATTTGAATAGTCTATAGGTGAAAGGACAAAGTAATCAGAGGGCTGCCTACAGAACTGAGATTTTCAGTCCATTTTAGTGGATGTGTTTTAATGGAAGATTTGTAGCTAAATGCTTATCAAGATGTTTAACTTTGGGCATTGATATTTAAAATAAATCTTCCAGGCCCAGAGCTGTAACCAAACTGAGCTATATACAATATTATCTCTTTGCTGAAGTGTTTCGGCATGAAAAGGAATGGGTATATTTCTGCAGGAGGAATGAAGCTGTAGCCTTGTCTTCTTGCAAAGAGAGGAAGATTCATAATGGGAAAGTTACATTTAAGAAATTTCTATTATTCAGCAGTCCATTTACAGCCACTTAATATGAATTTTCCACGTGAAAATCTCGAAACTTTGATTAATTGGGTTCTGGTTCATACACACTATGCATACGTGTTTTTTTCAGAAGCTGTTAAAAAATTCAGCAAAGAAATTGTGCCTTGGCTTTAAAGCCCAAAAGACTTGTAAAAAAAGGCTGTCCCTTACCTTACATGTAATGTAACATGTATATGTTACAGATATATATTACATTAGTTTATACATACACTAGAGTTTATAAATGAGGTAATTTGCATACTAAGCTTCATTAAATGTCAGTGTTATTGTATTCCTTCAAAGAAGAAGAAAAAACCCCCTAGATAATATTTACATTATTTATTCTAAACATCAGAGTTTCAGGAAAAGTGTTGTAAGTACATAAAGGACTTCAGATCTGCCACAAAATCGTAAGATTGTGTGCAAATCACATATAGTTTTGACATCTTAGTTATTTGTTACTTTTTTTGGCCAAAATCTTTGCTTACTGTAATTCAGAGGAGCTCAGTTTTATGAATGAATATATTTTAATACAACTGTGATAACAGTCATTGGCAAAAAATCTATTTTTTTAATAATGTCTTCACTTTGAAGTTTTTTGGTCTCAACTAATTTTTTAATTTTTGAGGTCTTTCTGTTTCACTAAGAATTTAGAAATATTCAATAACTGCTTTGTTTCAGAAGAATACAACCTGAACATTTTATGTTTTTACATGAAGAAATATCATGGAAAATATTTTGGGAAACCCATACATTTTATTGCTATAATGACAAAATGCCTAGTTTTAACATTTTATTTCCAGTAAAACATCACTCGTTTTTAATGTTAAGATCTTCTAGTATGTAACTGCCATCTCAAGTGACCTTTTCTAATAGAATTAGACCTCTTTGACATCTAATTCAAAGCAAGAGGTGAAAAAATTCCATTCCTAAAATGTAACAATGGAATTTTTCATTCCAGATGTTAGTAGGTGCTTTCTAATTTCTAATTTCTCTTAATTTCTCAGAATATACCAGGAAACTGCAGAATTTTTGTGCAGCATTTGTGTTTCTATGGCACTGCACTTTCATAGGAAGAACTTTCATGACAATGTCGCTCTGACATTGGGTGCAAATCTTGTCTCTGGACTGAAGCATCTGTAATTCTTTTTGTGGTGAAAGCCAGGAGAATTTGGCATTCTTGGCTTTTTCAGGCTTGCCTGTTATGAGTAGAACAGAGTACTGCTTGAAAGGCTGGGCCTGGTTAAGGAACAGTCTTTATGAAATCACAGTTTTTTCCTCAATAATGCACAGCTGAGTGATAAAGAAGAGACATGTCTCAAAATCCAGGAAAATTTTGATTTACTGTCAAATCTATGACAGCATTAACAAAGCCTAAAATAAGAACTAATTTGATAGGTTAAAGGCATGCTTGGTTATGGATGGAAGTGGAATTTCATTGAATTGAAAATGGAGACAGTTTAGTGTTTTACCATTCCAAACATTTTGGTTTATATACATAGGAATTGTGAAAAAGAATGCATTGTGCACTGCTGACATTTGCTAGGAAAGAGTTTGAAAGGCAAGATTATTTTCAGATGGGCCTTTTCAAATTTGATAAACTTAAAGGATTTTGAGCTACTTTAAGTAATGAATTAAATAAATTACAAAGAAAAGGTGGGTACTTACAGACTGAAGGGGAATATATCTTTGTAAGTTGTGCTGTGTGGTTTAGATACCTTGAATAAGGTTATTAAAACTCTTTGCAAGTAAGTTTAAGAGCAATTAAAAATACAAATTATATTTTGAGATATATAAGATACTTTATTTTGGCAGATTTTTAGTAACACCCGCTGTACTTAGAGCAGTTTCCATTAAAACTCTCTCTTTTCTCGTCATGTTCCTGAAGGTACGAACTTTGGGGTTGAATCCTGTCTATCCTGACACTTCCTCAATATCAATCATTTTTTTAAATAATTACAAACCTTTCCCTCTCTTCCCTAAATGCCTAGAGCAGGATGAAACAGCAACAATTTAAAGAAGGATTACAATTATTTTCATTAAATATGGCCCTACCAAAAAAAGGGGAATGTGACATTAATTAATTAATCTTTCATTCTTCCTTCTCAGTGTTCTGTAGTGTTTTATCATTCATCATTCTGGTATTTTATTCTTTACATTGTATTCTGTACCCCTTTTAACATATAACCTTCTTAAATTGTGGTTACTAAAGATGGACAGGTACAATTGAAGATGATTTAGCAGCATTAAGGTTAACCAACCAGCTCTTACAGTAACAATTGTGCTAAGAATCCATCAGAGGAATTTTTTTTTAAAGTTGCATCACAGTATAGGCCAACATAGGGCTTTCGATCTGACTGTGTTGAAGAATCATTTCTTCTCAGTTTTTGGGAAGTATTTGAGTTTTCAACTGTAGTATCTTGCCTTTTTATTACCTTATATATATGTTAGATTTCTCCACTCAGCTGAGATTTTCCGAATCTTAATATTGTCCATTAAACAGTCTCTCTCTCTCTGTTCTTTTATTACATCTTTTAAATTGTTAATGAAAGTAATGATTACTTTCAGCCATTTGGCCGTGCAGACCTCAACATGGCCTCACTCAGACCATTATTTTGACAGGTTTCTTCTCTGTTCTTTGAAATCAAACCTGGCATCCTAGAAGATAGTAATTAATAACACTGGAATAGTGCTGGTTAGTTGTTTACAAATTCTAGAGTAAACTTTATTTGACCTTACTAACTGATTATGTCTAGAAGAAACAGTTGGGGTTTTTTTCTCCCTTTTTCTCCTTTTTCTACTGTTCTTCCATGTAAAGTGCACTCAGGACACACTAGGCACTAAATATATAACTTACTTTAGACATATCTGTTTAATATGATGTTTATTAACAAATATACAGAAGGAGCCAAAGTATCTTATCTAGACAAATTCTCAGTGAAATATTATGTGAAATATAAATGCATCTGAATTTCTGTCATAATTTTCTTTGACCATTGTGTTTCTACAACCTTTTCTTCCTGTAATTTTTGTTCTTTTTCACTTGCAAACCCTTTTCTTCTTTATCATTCTGATTCCATAAACATTTTCTGCTTACCATTCTCTAATAATTACTCTTACTTTAGGTTTTATTCCCAATGATTTTGACTAGTCCATTTTGATTTTTAGATTCTGTTAATATAAACATGGTGATCTTTTAAATTTCAGATTCTTATTGTTCTTGTATTTGAAAAAATTTCCTCACAGTTATTTTTTTTAATTTTTCAGTAAGATGCTGTGTTTTACAGCCTGATTTCAATAAGATTTTTCCTACTGATGAATTGTATATACTCAGGTTAATGATCTTCTGTTGCTTTTATGGTTTTTCTTTGCTTTTTTGTTTAAATTATGAACTTTACTCTTTACTTTCATCCAAATTGCCTTCTGTCATTCAATCCTTATCAAGGTCCTGTGTATTACCTAGAACTGTATTTAAAGCAGTTATTCATAAATCCTCGAAAAACTGTTGCTTGTATTCCTCCATTGCCCGTGTGAAGGCTTATACACTGCAAATGTCATGAAGTTTGGAGTGAAGGTCTGGGCTCCTTAGCACAAAAACGACCTGAACATACCAGAGAGAGACCAGCAAAGGGCCAAACAGCAAAGTGACTGGAGAACCTTTCTGATGAGGAAAGATTGAGGGAGCTGGGACAGTTCACCCTGAAGAAGAGGAGGCTCAGGGCAGACCTCATTAATGTATATAAATGTATATAAACATCTGAATGGAGGGTGTGAAAAGGATGGAGCCAGGTTCAACAATGGTGGCCACCATAAGGTGAGAGGCAATTTCTGAAAATCAGGAAATACTTCTTTCCTGTGAGGATGGCAGGAACAGGTTACCCAGGAAGGCTGTGAATTCTTCATCCATGGAGACATTCAGACGCTGTCTGGACACAGACCTGGCCAACTGGCTCTAACTGACCCTGCTTAAGGAGGGTAGCTGGACCAGATGAACTCTAGACACTCCTCCCAACCTCAATAATTTTCAGTTTAAAAAGCTTTATTTTAAAAGCAGAATTTGAACACTGGAAGTATCTCTTAAGATCATACCTAAGCAATGAGGCTAAAACAAAATGATGAACACTTTTTAATTTAATGAGAATATCCAGTGTTGCACAGTAAATGGTCTCAAATTTCTTGAGGAAAAGTTAGAATGTGGAATGAGACTAAGCACTGCATATAATGCACGTACCCTAGGAGGTTAACCAAAGGTTTCATAGATAGAAAATTCTGGCATTTCTTTTTTTTTCAGTAATTGGCACAACTACATTAATTTTTTTTTTAACCTATATTTAATATGTAGCAGAATTTATATTGGAAGAAAAGGTTAACAAGGGGACATCACAACCTTTAGATGACAGGAGAAAAGGAAGTAAAAGGGCAATGAAGGATAAGGCATAGAAAAGTCGAAAAGTGAAGCCTTTGGGAGTAATTTCATTGCACAATACCCGTTAATGCATGTAGTAAATTTCCAAGGTCAACAACAGAAGTTAGCACAAACAGTTTCATAACGGAGCTGAGCAAGAAGTTCCAGGGATACAATGCTGTCATTTTTGCTAGAAATGGCAAAGGACAGTTCAGGATATTTTTTCATGTTTCATAGTCCTGTTCAAACCACATTCTTCTTTGGAACCCACTGCACTATAAATGGGTGCTTTCCAACAGTAATAAAAATCAATACAAAGCCCACTAAAAATGCAGAATGTAGAAGATTAATGAATTAATAGTTATAATATTTCATATAGCAAAGAGAGCTGTCCTATATAGAAGCACAGTAATTTTGTTGAGGCGAGGTTGCACTTCATATCTCAGACAGATGGGGACAAATTCCATCTCTCTATTTTCTCTCATTACTGTGAGGCAGAAGATTTTAGTGTGGGTGTGCTGCCACTGCCTACAGGCCTCTAAAGGTAGGTGATTCTTTTCATTCTGGAATCAGGGCTTACTCATATTATTTTTTACTTGGTATATTTTTATGGATTGCTGTATTAAAATAGTATGTTGGAGCTAAAATGTAGTTGTGGTTGGAGCACCCTTGTAAAATTTACATTCAAAGACGATCTCTTTCCCCAAAATCTTGTAGTCTACATACACAAGAAAAATGGTGAAGTGACTTGCTCAAAGTTATATATGCGATGAGATGCAAACTGGAAACAGGGTTTTATGCACTGGAGATGTCAAGATTTTGGAGAGAATTTGTCACTTTTGGGCCAGAGAATAAAGTCATACACTGTACTACTAGAGAATGCAGAGTCAGACCTTTTGTCATTTTTAAACAAAATTTTCTCCAAGCACAAGTGGTATTGGTCAAAAGTCTTTGCTGGATTGAGCTTTAAAATATCTCAGGTGTCGAGAAAAAAAGGTTGGAGAAGAAATAATTTAAATCAGAAAGGACTTATATGCAGTGGAGATGAGCCACATTCAAAGTGAGTATATTTTTCCCTGAATGTGTAGGTGTAACTCCCTCGTGTATATTAAAAATGATCACTTACAAAATGATTTTAGATATATTAATGGACGTGCTTCCAATCTATTTCTGTTTGTCAGATGTGTCACCTCACATCCTTAAAGTACAAGAATGGCAACACTCTCTTTGCTCTTGACAAGTGAACTAAAACGGAAATCAAAGTATTTCTATACAGACTTTTCAAGGAATTTTCCATTTTAACTGAAAGAGGAATAGGAACTTTCTGGGATTCAGAAATATCTGCTGAACTAGAAACTATTCATAATCATAGATAAACCCAAAAAGTTTCTGATAAGGTAAAAATCAGTAAGTTGTGCTTTAATTGGTTTTATTTTGGGGCGGGACTGGGGCAGAGGGTGTAATGAAAAGTTTTTGTTTAGTCCAACTGTATGTCTTTTATATAAAGCAAAAATCCCTTCTCTGTTTGCCATTCTGTCCTTATTTGTCTGGTCAGAATTCTGTAATTAATTTTCCTGAAACCCCAATTTATTCCTTTTTCCACTTCTCTTTCTAGTAAACCTGATAGGAAAATAAAGTTGCAATTTGGAGTTATACCTTGTACTGCAACAGGTGTGGCATTAGTGAGTGATCTGTTCTTGCCTGACTCAAACTAGTAACAAAACACACAGGGAAAGTGCCTGGTAGCCAAAGAGGTTTTCCTCATTTAGTGACAATAATGTTGTTGCCTAACATTTCACTGACCTAGAGTTTTTTTTAATTTTATGTTGCTTTTGTATTTTTCTCAGTATTTTGTTTGGTGTAACATCTAGTCATAACATCAAATGATGTTAGACTTTGCTTATGGACAATCGTGTTCACTCTATGTGTACATAAATAATGTGAGATATTCTTGGAAACAAATGCATAACTCTCATTTCTCTAATGCATTTTATTATGGTTGAATAGTACACACTTTTTAAAACTTTATCAGCAAAAGATTTATAATTTGTTAACAAAGCTGTATGGAATAGTGTTTCAACATGTGTTGAAAATGTGTATATATTCTGCATGAATCTGCTTCGAATCAGATTTTCTTATATATATATTTTTTTACTATACTGTTGAATATTAATTTACGTGACTATGCATAATCATAAAGGTAATAACATAAGACATGCAATTGTTTTAAGTGATTTACAACTTCATAAGAAGAGTTTGCCTACACTCAAATGCCCTAGATTTAGGCAAAACACAAGCAGCCNGAATATGTATCCCTACTTACAAAACCTGTGCAAAGGAATTTTTGTTTGTTTACTGTTTCAAGTCACAGCCAGTGACCTAAGCTTTAGTAGACTGATACCTGACTTGATATTCTGCAATACAGTCAATATTTGAATTTTGAACTGTTGTACTATGGGCAACTGTTATGACAAGGTTTTCCTAGTTAAGTGAAAGAGAACTATGCGTAGTAAAGAGGAAAACAGAATCCCTCTCTCCGCTTTATTTGTCCAAAAGGCTAAATAGTAATGAATCACATCAGAGAATGGAATGTGATGTTAATGCAATTACTTATTATTTTTTGAATTTTCAAAATAAATAAATAATGCTCATTTTGAAATAGTATACCATGATTGTGGTGGTCCCACAAGGTGCTTCAAGAGATTAAAAATTACAACCAAGAAGGCCAATGAGCTCCTATGTGTAACTGTTCCGAAATAGAGAAGTGACAACAAATGTAGTTTTTAGCATCAAGAATGAGATCTCTTCTTCTGAGAATAAAGATCCACAGTGACAGAACCACATGTAAATTCTGAAAAGTTTCAGCCTACACAGAAGTCCCAATTCCCAGCACATATCAATAAGCACATACACATTCACTCCATGAGCTCAAGAATTTCAGTCAGGCTGTCTTAATGCGACTCAGAGTTTCAACTTCAGTTTTCGTCTATCTGGAAGCTTATGGACACAAAAAATACAAATAATGGCAAATATAAGAAAAAAATAAATTAATTAAATAGTTGCAATTTATACATTGAAGAAATTTTTAGTATTCCAGAAATCATTTGAGTCACACATTCAGTTAGACTCAGTTACCATGTGCACAATATATACTATGGAGTTGGAAGTAAAAGATGAGCTTTGCTCAGGTAAATGGACAAATAAATCACAGAATGGGTCAGGCTAGAAGGAACCACAGTGGGTCATCTGGTCCAACCTTCCTGCTCAAGCAGGGCCATCCCAGAGCAGGTTGTACAGGACTGCATTTGGATGGTTCTCGTGTATTCCCACAGGAAAAGATTCACTCAGTTAGAAGCTCAGTGATTACTTTTTTTTAGGAGATTTGTGCCGTATTTCTAGGAATAGGTTATTTGCTGTTGTGAAGGATACGTACAACTGCAAAATGTTGTCACTTTAAAACATAATATGTTTAGCAAACACATGAGCAACTAACATTTTTGACAATGACTTATTTTACATATTAGAGCACATGCTTCTGTAGGAACATATTTGTCAGTCTAGAAATAGACTAGTTATTCTGCTAGTGGACTCTAGATAAAATAATCACCAGAGTCCAACCATTTCTGTTTTAAATTTAAATGTCCCAGATCTTCAAAGACTGTGCATATTGAAGAAGTGATTTTTAATAGAAACTAAGTGAAAAGATTAATGACCACAATGTGTTATTCAAAGACCTGTTTGGTGGAGGAACCAGAGCAAATCAATGATTTTCTGATTTTGCTAAATCCTGGTCAGGCTGCTCTACCTTTTAAGGATGTCGTTAATTCAGAGTGACAGCTTAGCATAGAAAAGGATATACTAGATAATTTTGTAAAAACTAAATTTTCTGGCATTACCATTAACATTCATCCAAAATATTTAATTAACTATTTTTTTTCACAGTCTATTTTCTTGGAAATGGACTTAAGGAATTGAAACCACCATCAATTTCTTTTTCAAAAACAATCGTTTTAGCTCAGGGAAGAAACAGCCACTGGCACATACAGGTAGTTCTATATATTGGTTAGTTAAATAATACTCTACTATAATTTTTAACAGGCCAAGAAAATAAGTAAATAAATAAAGCTAAACATTTGAAAGGAATTTTTGTTCACAAACAGTGGACGAAGTTTCATAAGGTTTCATTCCTTCTTTGGTAATATGATATAGAAATTACTTTTATGATCAGCTGATCATCACTATTCATATTTCATGACAATGTCTGCATCTAAGTAAACGTGATTATAACTTTATATATTTCCTAATTATCCCTTGTCATAAGTAACAAAGCAATACCTGTGATCATATGCTGTCTGTAGTTAAGTATTATCTTTTTGATGAACAGCCAGGAGACAAGACAAATTAGATTAATCTGAATACAGAAGGTTCCAAATACCTTCAGATCAGATGTTCTGACACTTTCTCAAACACAGAAAAAAGAATTAGAAAATAAAAGTCAATGCAGAAACCTTATGAGAAGGCTGTTCTTTAAGTTTCTAGATGGCATTCTGGAAAGCTGTAGGTCATTTAATATTTCATTTAAAAAAAAATTTAATATAATCTCCAAGTTTGCATTTGACTGGTCTTAAAACATAACAATCTTCTGAGCCATGGACTTTTGTTTGATAGAAATGCAGCTATAATTTTAGAAGAAATTATCCTGGATTGGCTCTAGTTTAAATTCTCTGCCTATGTTAGCTATATACTGCCTCCAAGCTGCAGCAGCTTTTTTACTGGTGTACAGGAGAATCAAGTGTCCAGAGGTCCCCTGACCTCTTCCAATTTGTATTCTTTTTTCCTCTTTTAAAATTGTAAAATGTGGTCTGTAAGTCACTTTTCAAAGATAAGCATGTGTGAATCTGACAGTATAATTTTGCCCTTAATAAACAGAATTTATAGTGTAAGATGTTTCAGAAGCTGTGATAAACGAGATAATTGGACATTATTCCATATTGTAACACAGACGGCCAAAATTATACCATTTAAGACACTTAAGAGGATCTGTTTGACTTCTTAAAAATATACTTATATAATAATGAAATCCAAAGCTTATACTTTTCTTAACTGACAAAGGTATTTTGAGAAACCCATCAATTATAATTCTAAATGTGTCTCTGTAAGCCAGTTTATATTGACAAGAGTACTGAAATAGAATTCAAAGCTTAACTTGACTTGCAATGGTGTTGAAAATTCTCACATAAAACACAGCATTATTCCTTTCTTACTGACTTTTTCTTTTCTGTTATATGAAATATATAAAAATCAATGTTCAATCGTGTAATATTCAATATCTTGCATATATATTATTCTGTGATATACAGGCGAAAGTTATAAATGAAACATAAAATATTAATACAAACCTCTACAGAGGCCTGTGAAATCTTGTGTGTGTATGCAGTGCAAGAAACTGTACATTTTAAAAGTACAAACCACCCTGTATTATAAGTCAAGATTAAGGAATACTCCCAGTTTTGCTATACTTCTACTTTCCTGGTATTTTAAAAGCCTGATGATCTAAGAGCACACACATTTACTTATCTTTCAAAGACATAATCACACTGTCATCCATTTCAGTACCACAGAAGATGGATAGCATAACATGGACTTAAAATGGGTTCATTAATTATCAAAAAGATAAGTGTTTCATCAGGTATATACAGCAGATAATATTTATCTTTTCTCATAGAGAAAAAAGGTTAAAGTAATTCTTACACACATACTGGAAAAGAAAAAGGCTGTACCACTGAAAGTTTCATAAAGTGACACTAGATAATACACTCTGCCACTAAAGACAGCCTTACACAAACACAGCCACAGATGCCTTCCATCACATTCAACTTTGGCAGTTAAATACCAGAATGAAACCATTTATTCCAGTTTTAACTATTTCATAAACTTCCTTTTGTTTCTTAGCAATTACACACACAGGGACTGCTTTTCAAAAGCTAGTGTTTCTGCTGCAGTATTTGATAACTACTTGATAGATATAGAGTAAATAATTTCACTAACTGTATAACACAATGATACATGAAAACAAATACCAGGACTGCAACAGTCTCTAAAAGGAAATATCAAGTCTATCTAGGCATAATTAGTGAAACTGTTACGTGAAGTAAAGAAATATTACTGTAACTTTGTCAGAAAAGAGACTCTGACAAAATAAAACAAAACTTGGGTTATTCCAAAATATTTAGCAAGGATCTGGTCTGAAACAAGATCAATAGGAAACAAAAAAAACCCTCTCATGAGAAATAACTGATTAAAAATTTACTGTCATGAACAGGAGAAAGCATATTAAATTTTCAATTCTATTTTTTTTTTAATGTTTCATCTTAAACCTTTCTTCTGAACAATATCCCCAAAGTTCAGATGCTGCAGGTACAATTACCAGTAAATGAGAAAAATCAATAAGAGAAATTATTTGTCAGCTGTGATTCCCTAAAAACTATGTGTGTTATGTTGGTACAGGTATTATTTCACCAGTCAAATTAACCTTTATTTTTACTGAAAATAGGTTTAGGATACATAGATCTTTTTTTCTGGATATATTTAAAAAGTAGACCAAACCCCAAATCCTTTGTAATATTGAATTTTTGTGCAAGTAACACCTATTTTACTGAACATTTCTATTCTGATATAGATAAATATTTTAATACTTGTACATGTCACTACCTTTTTTTAATTAGAAATTCACAGCAAAAATAGCAACATTACTCTCAGAAACATCACAAGTCAAAATCTCAAAATAATCTCTCTTTTCTAACTGCAACACCATATCTGGAGTGAGGGGGAAAAAAAAAGCAGTGTTTAGAAATAATCCTGTTCACAACTTTTAGATTTGGCTCAGTCAAAACACAGTGAAATCATTGGAGGCTCAAATTAGCTTTACTGAATTCTGGATCATGGTCTTAATGTGAATCAGTAAATCAGTTTACTCACAAGATTGTATCTAATTTATTGCACATTACAACACAGAATTAATGCCTAATTTTCCTTAACGTAAAATTGAAACTAAAAAAGATAGTTGATTTATATATTACTTACAAATACATGCCCTTTAAAAATTATTATTATTATCTGTCCCCATATACTTACAGTTCTAACAATTGCAGAAATAAATTTAGATAAGAAAACACTTTGAAAAATTCATTCACTTAAAAAAAAATTAAAATAAACCCCCAATTTTTGTAGTTTGTCAAAGATTTAGTGATTATGAGCAATATCCCACCCTATAAATTTAGCAAAATACTGCTTAAGGAGCTCAGAACACAGAAAATTACATTTCTAACAGGGTGTCTAAGCAGAGTAATTTAGGTGAAAATACAAAACATTAGAATACTGAAAGGAAAACTTTGCATCAATTTTTTGTGTTGCTCTATGTAGCAGCATTTTTAAAATACAATTACAGTTTGCTTTTCATCATCATTATTGATTCATCCAAATGCCTTATGGACATCGATAAAGACATCCATTGAATCTTAATGGCAAAAATGTCAGGAACAGTATTGAAACTAGCACAGGTCAGTGATTTTTAGCGTCAGTGACTTCTTGAAAATGATGCCATGACAGTGTGCAATTCCATAGTTTCAAAAGAATATTTTAATGGCACATAAACTCTTATGATGTTCTAAACATGTTAAGGAAAGGATACATAGTTTAGTTCAGGCCTATGCTTCCCAAAGCTGAAAAATTATGTTTATTTCCATTTAAAACAGCAAGACCATCCTACAAAACCTTTCAAGAGATATGTAATAATAAATAGAAAGCCTCCAAAGGGAGCAAGTTTATTTAAGTCTAAATGATAATGTCATTCATATTAGAGGATTAAATAATTGAACATATAAAGGACTAAAAATGTGTCACTGTTTAACTCCTGAGAAACTACAGAAATGCTCAGTGTTTAAATTAAAGTCTATATACATTCCTTCAAATATACGAAGTGCACAGGATAAGGAGTGCAAAATATAAAAGCCTGATATTGATTAAACCTTGGCCACAAAATATTACCGAAATTTGAGCTGGTGAAGAATATACTGGTCTAACCATGAAGTAGAGAATATTTTAGCTCATTGTTTCCAGAATAATCTGATACTTATGAATTTATTTAAACTATATAGCTGCTTCCGTTTTTTTTTTGTTTGTTTTGATCAAAGTTTACAGTCAAATCAGATTCAGAAACTGAAATGAAGCTTTCAGATTGAAACATTATTATGTTTAAAATGACACACCTTTTTTTTTTTAACAACATACATGCACACTATATTCAAACAATATAGCATTTAGTACTGTGAATATTAATGAATTCGACAGTGCTATTTTGGGAAAATGTCAATGATATTCATACACACCAAATGTATCTCTGCAGTCCAAACAGAAAAAAAAACCACATAAAAATGAGAACTGGATTCAGCAAGCATATAGTATGAAGAAGTTAACTCAGGGATTGCGGAGTGAATGACAGCCTATTTTCTGCAGCTAACTCAAGATTAGAATTGGCACCTACCCTTATGCTAATGAACACCTAATTAGAGACACCTCCTATTCAATAAACTGCTCTCTTATCATCAGTTAGATTACCTGACAAGCCCTTTTACTCCAGTTCTGGCCCACCAAGAATCTTCATTCTTTTTCTTGTCTTCTTTTCTGCAAGAGAACTGATCCCGCTTAATCCCTGGAATAATGTAGCTCCTCTTGTGGAAGAGCTGGTTTCCCTCTTCCCCTTTTTACATCAAGCTAATGGAGCCAGTAGGTATTCTATTGATCTTTCTCTATGTGGTTTCCTCAAGGATTTGACAGACTTCCTTACAGGTTAAACATCCAGGCTTTCTGAAGTGGCTATAAAGCTTTGGTTTTGATTTTTCAAACTTTTTTCTCAAACCCTTGCTCATCCATAATCTTTAAAAGCTCAGTTGATGCCATGCAGAGTACAGGCTTATTTCTTTGCTGAACTAATCTAGACACTGTCTAGTGTTGAGTACAGTTGTCTGATTCAAATCTTCTGTTACAAAGCAGATGACATCTAGCTAGATGTCATGAGAAGAGACTAACAATGACAATTCACTTATCCCTTAGAAAGAATCAATTCTCCCACAATGCATCTGTCAGAGAACTCTCACTCAGTAAAAGCAATTTTTCTAGCTGTCTGACACTGTAATTGCTCTTAAATTTTCAATGAACGTTTTACAAGAACTCCCCTGAACCATGATGAAAAACTTAACTTTTTCTAAAAATGAGAGGCTGACAGGATGAAAGAGGTCTTTCTCTTTAAAGCTTTGCTTGCTTCAGTAGGAATTCTTTCATATCATCAACAAGCTGTTGAATAGAGGATAGATTACTTTCCATTTATTTCATCAATCAGATTAAAGGCTCTCCTTCACAATGCCCTTTAAACAAGAGCTGTTTATGATGTCCTCCCAGGTTCTACTTTAATGTAGTATTAAATCACCCTGAGCAGAGAGGCAGGCAAAGCATATAAATATGATGAATATCTGACAACATTTAGGCATTGCATACATTCAGGTCATTTCCCTATTTCTTGTCACTCTGCAAAAAATCTGAAATCCTTCCACTGTCCCAAGCAGGTTTTAATGATCATGTGTCATTTTTATCTGCCCACTGTCAAAAGAGAAAAAAAAAAAAAAAGAAAAAAAATTATGTATAAATAGATATATGGATAGATACATGATAGTTGTATATCTGAAATCTTCTGACAGAGAGTATGCATGACACCAGCACACAGAACCGCTTGTTCACACACTTATTTAATTAAGATTTAGTCTGAAAGATGGATTCACTTGTAGGTGCAGCTCTGTTCTATTTTTAGCACGTATAAATATTGCACAGGGAAAAAAATGATGTGATTCTTTCATTTTGTACACACTGAAACTGTTTTATTAGTATGAGAAATATGTAGAAGCACGTGATTGTTTAAGAATAATCAATAAGTCTTTTGGTGTTATTATTGACTAAAGTCTTTTGGTGTTATTATTGATTAAAGACACCATTTTTATTAGCTAGATAATTCCTCAATTATATAACACTAAGCATATTAAAACATATAATTTTCCCTGGATCACCATGGAATTTTGAAAAAAAGCAATGAATTCTGAAATCTTTACATGCCATGATATATTTTAATTAAGTATTTTGTATTAATTAAGTATTTTAAATGCCAGCTTATTTGTGTTAGAAATGGGGAGTTCCAGTACAATCAATAAACATAAACCATTAAATAGCTTGTATAGAATCAACACATAAATAGCAAACCCATACTGAGAATAAATTTTTACATTCATGAGAATTCTAGATCGCATTTTGGGTGGCTTTTTTTGTTTCACTACCAATCCTGTAACAATTCTGAAACTGTTTTTAATGTACGTACGGTATGTATACATATTAGCAATATCAATTAATTAAACAAACATGATTGATTTATTATATTGAGAAGAATTTTGTACTATAATCTTCGGAAATATTTCCTTGTGAAGTGCCCAGCATGCAGGATGAAAATAACCATTAGAGTATATATTAATGTCTTAAATGTATGATTATGCATTAGGAGGCTTTCTGATGGTGCACTTTTTATAAATTATGGGAGCAGATGTGTGTAACTAGAAATGTTCCTACAAAAAAAGTTGTTTTCCTTGGTGGAAACTATAAATTTCTTAATAAAAGGGGATTATTGTCCTTCCCTTTATGGGCTGTTACAATAAAAATAAGACTGTATAACTTATTCCCTTCTCCAAACTCACACTTTAATAATAATGATTTTAGCAAAATTTGCCTTTGAAATTTGGACTTCTTTCGCAAACACAAGGTTTCTCATTCTAGTTGGCAGTGGTGTTTTACTTTCAGCTTTAGTTCTTTACACACACAAACTCCTCCTGCATTTGTCTGTTTAAACATTTCAATATTCCTCTTTTCTCCATTTCTTACTCTCCATGAGTGTTACATTAGTGTTTTGTCTGCTTTTTTTCTTTTCAGAGTAAAACTGGAAGAGCTCGCTCATCTTTTGAGGTCCCACTGAAGTCAGTGAGAAATCTATTTTTGCATAAGGACTCAAAATTGCTGGAGAAATTCTGTAAGTTGATTCACTATTGCTTTGAAGAGCTAATTCCACTAGCTAGTGTAAAAATTCATCTGTTTATACTAGTGCCAAATGGTTCACTCAGTTGGTTTCTTAAAGAAAAAAAATTAAAATTGTATAATCTTACTTTTTACAGAGTCTTGTATTCTGTATCCTTAACAGCCATAATATACTGATCTCATGTTAGATCAATATTTTCTTGGTGCAAATGTTGAGAAAAATAAAGTCTTATCAGTTTTAAACTATCTTTGTGCATGAAAATTGCTAATTTTTACAAAATATTGGCTGGAACTATTTCTTGGCATAAAGAAAATATTTTCTGGACTGAATAAAGTAATTTTAATTGCAACCAAACTGCTGAGGTAGAATGGGGGATGCCAGGTGGAATTTAATTTGTCTAGTGGTTACTTGTCTAACTTAAGAAAGTAGAAATGATCAAGTAGAAACTTAATCACAATTTTATAGAAGTCTGTGGTACAAGACAATATTCTAGATGGATCTCTTCTTGTTTTAAATAGTAAAATAGGAATTATTTGTTTCCTAAGAAGGAAAGTTTCTTGCATTTTGCAGGATGAAGAGAATAATTTCTTCCTAGATATGCTAACTAAAATCCTAAAAGAACTAACAAGAATATCTCAACTTAGAAAAAAAAATTAGTTCCTGTTTCTCTTATAATTTAGACAACTACTAGGAAAAATAGATCTTAAATGCTTTACAATAAAATATACAAGCTGCATTCTGATAAATACGTTTGCTTTGATTTCTTAATGTTTGACTAGCTTCAGATATGCTTAAAAGCAGTAAGCATTTTCTTGTGTTAAACTTTACAAGCGAGGCAATTTTACTTTTCCTAAAGACAGATAATCTTTATTATTATTTGTAATCTTCTCTACATCATTTGGAGAAAATAGGCAATATGAGCAATAATTTTCTGGATGTCAAAATTATTTCCAGCATGGATCATATAAGGGGAAAATCCTGGACATAAATCACCTTTTTTGTCTGTAAGCCTATTCTCTTTCATAAAAGAAAAGCAAACTCTGTAATTATATCAGTGTTGGTCAACTTTCCAAAGAGTTGTCTACAAGAAGTGTTATGGTTCTGCAGACCTTTCACTCTCTCCTTATTTTAGAAAAAGCAAGTGCATTTATTTTCACTGGGACACTCCCTGCCAATAAACTTGTTTTTGCTCTTCCTGAAATCAGGAGGGTGATTTCAATGAGAGCAAAGTTCAAGGAAGGGTCTATGGAGATATCCATCTTTAAGAACACAAAATTAATGCCCTCCATTATCATCAGTAGGAAAATTCACACACTTTGGGTTAGACACATATTGAACTAGGGCCTGAAAATTATACATTTCAAATAAAAGAGATACTAAGTAATCTCATATTATGAACATGCAAGTAGGAGGAGATGATGACTGTTATTACAGATATTCTTTCAAAATATTTCAGATCCAGACATCTTACAGATAAGAAAAGTATGATCAAATGAAACAATTTGTAATTGAGAAAATGTTGTTATGCTGGATTCAGTGTAATTTTACTTCTAAGAGAGATACTTGCAAGTATCTCAAAAAAAAAAGTCAGTTTAAGAATATAGCAAGAAATAACTGCATGCTTAAAGGGCACAAAAGAGTGACAGAAAATATGTGATAAAAATGCTGAAGGTATCTATATGCTGATCTTGAGAAGGATGCCATTGCGATGTGACTTTCCACCTCCCCTAAAATTTCAAAGAACAGAAATTAACAGAAAGGGTGAACAATGAAGATGCTTCATGGAAGATTTAAGCCATGTGGAAATGGTGAGCTATTAATCAAAGCAAGATTTTCTTAGGCTAGAGAAGTGCAATAAACATCTGACCCTTCAAATATTTGTCTGAACTCCAAACTTCTGGGGATTCCCTCATCATTTTAGTTTTATAACTTTGTTATTAACGCTTTGCTGAAACAGAATCAATGGCCAGGCTCATCTTGCTGAGAATGAAAACTGTAGCAAGCCATACAAGGTTATACTTCACCAGAGTTAATTGATTTTACATCTGGCCCATCAACTGATTTTATGAAACTGAATAGTGTCTTTGTCTTCACCTTAATACTATGGCATACACAGAAAAATATTTCTTTAGATCCCTCATTAAATCAATCAAAATGAAATGGAAAGAGAAAGCTACTTGAGCTATTAGAACTCTAAACTAGCAAATTTTAGTTTAGTATCTCTAAAGCACAAGCAAACTAGTGATTTAGAGACACTAACAACAAAAGCCTACTCAGCATGCAGAGGCTAGGGGGAAAGTCAGAAAGAGAAAATATTTGTGAATAAAGAAAAAATACATTCTACTTTTCAGTCATATCTCTACAGACACTCTAAGATTTGAGGATATAGAACCACTTATTTCATGTTCTAATTCAATTTCAGGATTATATTTGTTTTCCCAGTAATTCTGCAAGGATGCACTGAGATGCAGAAAAAGAATTCCATCCACATCATACACTTCACCTCTCATTAGTTGAAGTCATAAATAAATTTTCTCTACATTTCCCAACATTACATTTAGTCTTGTTGCCAGTCAATAAAAATAACTGTAACTAAGGAGAATATAATAGCTGAGAACAACAAAAAAATTACAACATTGTGCATGCAGAGGCAATTCCTAGCTCTTTAGTGATATGCACTGTCTTTGAAGATTTTTTTTTCCTCTATCAATATTCCTAAACTGGACAAAATCAAACCCACTGTAATATCATTTATATTTAAAATTTCCTTATTATTTTCAAATTGGATATGACCAGATTTAAGCTAGGATAGAGTTAATTTTCATCCTAGTAGCTGGTACATTGCTGTGCTTTGGATTCAGTGTGAGGATCGTGCTGGTGACTCAGAGATGTTTGGGATGTTGCTCAGTAGTGCTCACCCTAAATCCAGGACATCTCAGTGTCCCGTGCTCTGCAGCGATCAGGCGCACAAAGGCAGGGGGAGCACGGCCGGGAGAGCTGACCCGAAGTGGCCAAGGGAATATTCCACACACAGACCGACATAGCCAGGACACGGACTGGGGGGAGCTGGCTGGGAGGGGGCACTCGCTGCTGGGGGACAGGCTGGGCTTCAGTCAGCAGCTGCTGAGACATTCTGTCACTGTGATCGCTCGCCTTTGTGGGGTTTTATACCTCTCTCTGTCATCATCATCATCATCACTGTGTAAGAGTCAGTCTGAAGATTGCTCATTTTTGCCTCACGATTCCCGACAAGAAA
Source organism: Platysteira castanea (assembly GCA_013397175.1). NCBI lineage: Eukaryota > Metazoa > Chordata > Aves > Passeriformes > Platysteira > Platysteira castanea. The sequence continues at coordinate 110,358 of VYXC01000177.1, forward strand.
TCCTAAAAACTCCATAAAGCTCTGTACAGGGGGGTTTGGGCCACGTTCACCCAGCTGATTGCGACAGGAATGCTGGCTGTTTGCACAGGTGCGTTGGTGACCTGCCAGAGCATTGTCTACCTGTGTGCTACGGACTCCTGGAGCTACGG
>VYXC01000177.1:110586-130479 GCA_013397175.1 Platysteira castanea
CTACATGGTACTTATTTAACGGCTGGGGTTAAATCGCAAGAAGATGAATCCAAGGTTTAAAAAGTTTGGGTTGGATTCTTTGAAAATATATTGATTCTGATAATGAACTCCTCTACTTTAGAATTTTAAAATATGTTTTCAAAACACTAGTTTTGATGTATTTTCCTGTGCTTTCCATTACTGTACACTTTTCCTAGAATGTCAGTGGTAATTGTGAACCTCCAAAGAGTGCTTATGTTGGTCCTGAAATAAGTGTTTGAAGCTGATGGAATTAATCCACAGACCTTTGAGGGAGTCAAGCTTAATTAGACGGGATACTTTTCAAAAGCTTATCACAAGCTAAGGTATCTAGCCAAAGTGTACAATGAAAGTTCCACTAAGACATTTCAAATATTTTGGTGTATTATGAATTGTCATTAGAATTCACGCAAAGCAGATCAAGGAAGGAGTAACAAAAATATAAAAAATGAAAGTGAAAAGAATTATGCTAAAGGTGAATGTTTGGGATTTTAACAGTAAGGTCTAGGAATTAAAACTGTGCAGGTAAATTTCTCTGTCAAATCCCTACAGTTTTACCAGCCTTTTAAAGGGCACAAGCGCCAAATTTTTTTTTTAGATAATTTGTCTATTTTTTGATTGCCAACTTCATCAGGTTGAACAGCTGCAAAATTTAGAGCCAAAGAACATATCCTTTGGGAAACTGAGACTTGGAAAGGCCCTGGGAAAAGGTATTTGTGAGCAGCTTAACCAACTGCTTGTGTTGGCCTTCATTCAGTTCTTGCCGCTTCTTCTCTGCCTCTCATGAATACAGAACTGGCACAAACCAGAATTTGAAGTATTTGCATACCAGGAAGTTAACACTGCAACTTTTTTTTTTTTGTATTTTCTACGAAAATGGAATAGGAAATTAATTGATACAACCTGATTGCTGCCTGATCAAGTTGTTTTCTAACTGAAATAGAAAACCTGATAAGGTTTTCTATTATTTAGAAAACCTTAGCTTCTAGCAGGTTAAAATAGGAAGGTTAAAAGTTCTTTAAAATAGGAGTTAATTCTCCTATTTTAAGTAATTCCATACCAAGAGAGAGTTTGGGTTTATCACTTTCAAGGCATGCCAGTAGATATATGATAGATTTCCAATACAAAGAGCTGCAAAATTCTGAATGGCATGAAAATTAACAAAATTAAATGAAAAAAAAACTTACATGATTTTTTAAAAAGTACTTCCTGATTGAAATTGTAGTGAAATTTAATATATTGTAAACATTAAGTTAAAATAAGCAGCAAGTCCTATTTCCCTTACTACTTCCTCCTTCCTGCAACAATGAAAAACATTTTTAAAAGGCAAGATTCCAGCAAAGTTACAAAATCCTGTTATTGTATCACTTTGACAAGGTCCATTTTAAAAACTGCCTGTGACAGTTTTGCAGGGTACATTGCTTTGCAGTATTTAAACTCACAGGAACAGACAGCAGCAATCACAGACACGACTTAAAATATTTAGTAGGATTTTTCTGAATGAGCACAAATGCTTCTTTTAACCTTAAAATAGAGAAAAACAGTAAATAGATGAGCTTTCAGGGACACATGTTCTCATATACTTGAAAACTTGGCCTCAACTCTCAACTACATTAGCTGATGTAGTTATAAGAAGAAGCCTTGTCTTTATTTGCACAGGTTTTCTTTTAATGGTAAATCATTACAGCTATAACTGGTTTAATAATAAGTACATTTCTTTTAGGCATTCTTAATGAAGTAGTTGTTTCCCAGCTGCTAAACTGAAGGAAGGGCTAAAAAGTTCATGCAAGTAAGGTATTTAGTGTTGAAAATGATGTGGTGGAAAAAATAGACAAGCAGGCAGGTGAAGTTTAGAGACTGGAATGACTGAAAAATTAAAAGGCAAGATCAAGTTTAAACAAGTAGAAGACATACTTTTATTCAATTTATTATTTAAAAATGTAAATAAAATATATTTTATGTTTTAGAAGAGAGGAAAAAGAATCTATTAGTATAATCCAACTAACAGAGTAAGGATATACAATGCCTATTTTCAAGGGAAATACCAAATATTTCCCTTGAAATGTAATATTCCAAAGTGTTTTCTCTAAGAAGACAAAGGTAAAGTATGTTTGATTTTTTTAAGATATGAATGATGGCCCACATAGATGACTTCACTGTAGTGACAGTAAAAAAAGGTATACATTAAAAGTGTGAAAAAATGTTCAAAAATATTTGAAAGACTGGCTGAGTTGGAAGAAGAGGGAAAAGATGAAGAGGTGTTTTCAACTAAGGTCTCGAGTATTGGGGAGAATAAGAGAAAGATTGCTGGCAAAGATGAGGAATTTGGGAGCATCAGGGAAGGCAGTTAAAATGAAATGAAGGCTGATAGACAAAATTGTCCAATCTGATAAGTTTTGAGTTTAGATTCAGCATTAGCTCAAACAGTTCAGAGTCACAGAACTGTTTTCTGTGTTTTGTGCCTTGTGTGGTACAACACAGGATCACACAGACAGTTAATGCAGAGAATTTCCTGCTTTTGAAGGGATATGAGACATTATCAGTTACCTTGAATATTCTCATCTTTTCTCATCATACATTATGAGTGCTGGTGGTTTTTTGTTTGTTGGTTTGGTTTTTTTTGTTTTTTTTATGATAATGCTTACTTTTAATAATAGGTGCAAGGAAATGCTTTGCTACATGTGGTGATCAGAGAGATGGATGTCTATTCTGTGCACTGTGCTGACCAAAGATATTATAAACAAGTTTTTCACTGCAGGGGTGGATGTGTTCCTACACGAAATAAACCCATGCTCAATATCAGTGGGAGGACTCATGAAGGCATAAATGAGCAACCTAACAGGAAGGGAAAAGGTAGATACAGGGGTATCCTTCAGTGATATGTCAGTCATCACCACATATCTCTGAGAGTGGTGAAAATGTGGCAGATTTTGAAGAAACATCTGTGTGAGGAGTTTCTGAAAAAGAAGATGCGGAAGATTTTTATGAGGTGAAATGCATAAGGGGAATTTGGAAAAAAAACTTAAGGAATTAAACTGACACGGTTATGAGAGCACTATGAAGAGCAGCCATGGAGAAATTAAGGAGGGAAAAGATTGAATGGGTGCCCTAAGTGTGAGACCTCCTAATTAGGGTTTTTATTTTAAATGTGGATTACTAGGAGACTAAAAGTTGGAAGCTTCATTAGAGTAAGAATCAGGAGTAAGGACCATAAATCAAAAACTGGTCAAGAGGAGAGTTGGAGTTGATGGTTTGTTTATCATTAATATTTTGTCTGAATGTTCTCACCCATTAAAAGAAATGCACCAAAGAAACATTTCAAGAAGTGTCAGAACTGTAACAAACAGATTGAACTTGGATAAAGTGAATCAGAAAGAAGTAGATAATGGAATGAAGAGGGTATTTGACACAGTTATTCAAATGATACATCTTTGATACCAAAACTGACAGCTTGCAGTGAAAAAGAGAGTCAGTAGAGATACCTCAGTGTTGCAGAAGAGTAGTCTTTTAATCACAGTGTCATAGTTTCAGTTCATATTATATTTCAGGTAGAAGAAATTTTGGGAACTTTTTTCTTTTACTGTTTGTAAACAAATGTGCTCTGTCTTGTAGTGCTCCAATATAAAATGGATTTTACACATCCAGAAAAATATACGTATTTCTTTCAGAAACATGATTTAAAACCATGTAAGGCTGGTAAGTTATTTTACATTATTAATCTACTTGTTTCAAAGTAGTACGTTTCGAGTAGCTGTGGAGATACTGAGAACCTATTGCTTCTCTTTTACAACTGTTGTTAGGGACGTAACAACTTCAGTGGTTTGTGTCAGACTTTTCCCATATGGAAGAGAGAGTAAAATGTACTGTCTCACTAATATTATGCCTAGCCAGTACCTTCAGTAGCAAGTTTTAGAAGTTGTAAGAAAATAATGGAATTTTGAAGCAGCATACAACTGCAATGTCTAGCGACAATAGCGACCACAGTCAGAGCTTGTCTTTGAGCTTATCCTTCAACATTGAGCATTGCAGAATTCTGAAGTATTATAAGCTCTCAGAAAAAAGGAAATGCTAGGTATTTGGATAAGGAAGATGTGGAAATTGTTGTCTAGGTTTTTATTTTAATGGCCACTTAATGAAAATCTTGGTGTTTTTGATGGAGCTGGAAGGTATTTTGGGTCTTTGATCAATTGCATGAATGTTCTATATAATCATTTAAATCTCTTTCTAGTTTAAAGTATAGATGGATGATAGTGAGAAAAAAGTGAGATTAGCCTATGGGGCAGGAAAAAGCTCCTAAATTTCAGAAATATTCAAAAAAGGTGTTTTATTTAGAGTTCAGAGGAGAGATTTCTCAGTGTTTTGATATTAATTGCAATATGAATACCAATCTGTGTTTGCAATTTACTATTTAACGACCAATTAAATTCTACCTTAGAGATCTTGGGTTTCTTCAAATGTACTGAATCCAAATGTGCCTTAAAGGATTCAGGGACACAATTTTGTAAAGTCAGCAGAAGGTACTCAAATGATAGAAGAAGGACAAGCAGAGGTGAATGTGAGTGGAATAATCATTTACCGTGCTGAAACAAAGATATGAGAAGGATCAGAAAAAACCAGCACTATCCCATGAGGGAATAAATTCAAAAATTTTTAAAAAGTTGAGAAATACTGATGATTTGGTCATCCTCAAACATAGGCAAAATTATTTTATTTTTATTTGCAAAGGTACGTGTACTCCCCCTTTCATTTTCTTCCCCCCTTCTTCCTTGAAAGTAAAAATCTGTATTAAACACTTTTTTTGTAGAACACTTGAGTGGCCACCTGAGCAATTTTTTTCTGTCTCCTTCATGATCACCTACACTATGTATTATGTAGGTACCATTTTGTGTCCCAAAACCCAAAACTAACAATTGATGACTGAAAAAAGATATGGACTCTCTTGAATTCCCTTCCCCTAGGTTTTCTCCCCTCATGCTGACCACAGCTACCAGGAAACTAAGGAAGAATAGATTTTGATGGTTGACCCAATAGAAAAATACCCTTTCTTTAAAAAGAAAAATGGTTGGTACTAGATCAGGTAGCTGAATCAGCTTACCCACGATCCACAGAAGCAGCAAATCTCACAGAAGCAAAACAGCACGAATATGCAGACAAGAACAGGAGGAAATGGACTATCCCACTGTGAAAGCATTTTGCCAAGATAGTGCAAAAAATATATTTTGCAGGACAAACTGGTTTAGGATAAATCCTGTTAAAGGAGAAAAAGGTAGAAAAAGTCATACAGAATAAGATCTATAAATAGATAGCTTGACGTTGTAATTTAGGCTAAAACACAGAGAAATATTTTGGTGTAACTGTAGCATTTTGCTGATTTTAGTGCTACATTTAGGCATTTCTAGGTAGAAACAGAGAAATAGGAATTTATGCTAAAACAACTTCTTCATATACCTGTGGGTAGATTAATATATTTTCGTTTAGTATAGTACAATTACCAGTCTCATTTATTACCTACCAAGATGTGAAACCACAAGGTGAGGTTAAAGTATCATCAAGGGTATCTTCATCACTTCAATATCATTGCCTTAAAAAGCACTGACCAGGAGAAGTAGATGACCTCATTTCAAAATTATTACAGTACAGAGAACTCAGTTTCAACATTATAATTCATTTTCCTACAGAATATTTCAAATTTATGATCAGTTTCCTGACATATAATAGCTAATCGTTAAGGATAGCCACTTTAACATAATATGAATACGCATTTCTCCATAGGTAATACAACAGTTCCTGCATTAGCATTATTGACTAAGGTGCATTTAACTTCTTCACTAATACTTAATGGAAGGTTAATGTATAAGTCAGAAGATTAAATGGCTTTTACTTAAAACAAGTATATTGATTAAAATAACCTAGTGTGGTTTTTAAAGATGATTATATAAAAGTAGTCACACTTTTTAATATTTTATTAAATATTATGAGCAAAATGTGGGCTTCACTGATCAAAATTACTGGAAGTTATTGTACTAATTGTGCCTTGAGCTAATTATTGCTCGTAGTTAACAAATGAATATTTTATACTGAAAGCTAACAAATCATTCCTGCTAAATTCAGCACTCAAAGTTAGCTTCGTTCCATCAGTCCAGGAATTGACCTGCTACTGTGAGCAGTCCTTCATATCCACCTCCTCTTTCTTATGCATGGCAATACTGAAGAACAGGGTAACCTTCCAAGTACAGATTACCTGTTCATTTTCAATAAAGTGTGCTTTTATTTTCTTTACATGGGCTATTATTGCTCTTCAAATGCATGTGTTACATTTTATAAAGTTGGTATCTCAAATTCCAACATGTAGCCACAAAGCTTGGGCTAGGCAAATTGTCTTGTGGAAGGTTTGGATTTAAACTTGAGATTCTGCATGTATGCAGCATTTAGGAACTGATCTCACAGTTGCATTAAATAAGATGCTTGGGGTCATTTTCCTATTCATTCATTTTAGTTTCAACTCAGTTAAATGCTTGTACTGAGAATTTTTCACATTATGCTATGCAGGGCTTCTCCTGGGGACTCCTGCTCCATATTTTACTGAGTCTTTTCAGAGTTGTGGAATTGTTTTCATTGAATGAAAAATAGTAGTTTGGGATGAAAATAATGAAACATTTCTGCAAACACTATGTATTAATAGCAGTGTATTGAGTTATCCAGTGTCATTAGTGATTATTGTATGCTGCTGAGATACAAGTCTTAGGCCAAAATAGATGAGCCTTGTAAAGCATGTTTTGGTTATGCCAGCTTTTTGATTTGGACCAGCTCTAATCTTAGGTGGATGCTAAGGATAAGACTGGTTGTATTTGACTGGTACTGTGATACTGTTAGTTTGCTGAGAGGCACTGCATGTGCAAGACATCTCTGTTCACGTCTTTTGGAAACACATTTGTGTGAACTAGATTTTCAAAGGGACCTTAGCTAACAGTAATAAGGGCATATGGTGTAAAAAATCCACTAATAATTGTGCTCTTCAAACTTCCCTTTACTCACTGAGAAAAGAATGAAGATTGGCTATAAAGTTTCGTGGCTCTGGTAGAAAACACTTTTTCTTTCTCTTCCTTTTAAAATTTCACACATGCTTCTTTAGGTGCAGTACATGCTTACTAAAACTTAAGTGGAATAAACGATTCGTATAGCAGAAAATAGCTAAGATAAGATGGCTTCATTTTAGAAAAGGGATGACCACAGAAAGATAGTACAAAAAATTCTGAGTGACCCTGGAAAACAGTAAACAAGAGGCTACTTACTGCACCTCCTCAGACAGGTATCAAATGCAGCTAAGCCAGTGTGTTCAAAGAAAGGAAATATTTCTGATGAAATATAATTGAGCTATAATACAGCTTGCAACAGAAGGCTGCAAGTACTATAAATGCACATTGATTCGATATCTGATTGAATATATCCAAGGAAGTAAAAGCCACTACGGGATCTTAAATTCAAAACTCTGCTTCTGGATCGGAAAATCCCAAGCAGGAGGCCAGAGAAGCATTCTGGAGAAATACCTTTTTATTTGGTAAAGTCAGTCCAGAACTCCTGTGAGTGAACAGTTTTAAACAGAAGACTGAAAGGAGATAGTTAGGAGCAAATAGTATCATATCTTTGCCTATCATACTTTCCAGAGAAAAATCTGGAAAAAAAAAATGGTTTCAGAGTTGATGTAGTCCTTTCTCGTTTTGTTCCAGACGCAAATGTATTTTTCTTTCTGTCCATTTTATCTAGAGAAAAACCCAATCTGCTAATACCAAAACCCTTCACCATCACACTCCTTTCAACCTGACATCATTTCAGAGTTGGGCTGGACATGCAGGTGTCAGTTGTGGCAGCTGGCATTCTGTGGCAGTTATTTTCAGTATCTCTTTTAGAGTCCCTGTGCGCTTGAGCAGGTAGCATCTGTAGTACAGCAAGACGTTTTGTGTTTAATTGTTATTACATTCTTAATCCATTAAACCTTGAACCAGCAAAAGACAATGTTACCATAGATGAAAAAAGTCTAAATAATGTTGCCATAAAAAGGGCTCAAAGTACAAATAATGTCTGATTGAGTGATGGTGAACTGATTCAGTTTAAATTAAATTATAGTAGGTTTGCAATGAGAACTTGGGTTTCAAAAGGGCAAAGCTTAATAAATTAAGGGAACTCATTACCAAAGTTGCTGACTACACTGACCTCTGAGATCTGAATGTAGAGGGGGTAAATATTTTAAAGAAATCTATCAAGTCAGTGGTACCGCTACAAGATTACAGGATAGGAAATATCAAGAGTTGGTATAAAGGAGCAGAGGTGAAAGAGAAGGGTAAGAAGAGATTAGTCTGATCTCAGTAGAATGCTAGGCTTTAGCTTTTAAAGAGTTGAATAAAATAATTAAGGTAGAATAGAAAATGCAACACAGGTTTGATTAAAGCAGGACTAATCTGATATCCTTTTCTGATAATTTTTTTTCTACGGAAGGAAATGCAACTTGAATTGCTAAAGTATTTGATATGGGGCCACATAGGAAATTACGACTTCATCTGGAGAGTGCAGGGATTAAGAAAATCATTGTAAGGTGGACGAAGAACTGTAAAGGACAAAAAAGCTTACTGACAAGGAATTATTGGTTTCTATGAAGGCTATTTAGGGATTTCCAGTATCCTGGGACTGATCTGTCTATTTCTGTTAATGACATTTAAAAAGAAATAAAATCGAGACAGGAGCACAAGTAAAATTTACAGATTAGCAAAACTGAGTTATCAAAGCAAAAAGCATGTGTAGGTATCAACTGGCCATAACTGATTGATCTTGAGGGACTAAAATATTGGAAAATGTAAATCAGCTGGTTTTGGGATGAGTAACAAGCTCTCCTGCATGGAAAGGCAGCATCTGCTGAAAAGGAATGTTGAAGACCTGGAGATTTTGATTTTTCTTAGACTGTAAGAATGATTGGAAGGATTTAGACTGCTACCCAAAGAGATTAAATTAGTACATTTCTGCTTCTTTGCACCAAGTAGCAATTTACTACTCAGAGGAAACGATAGTTTCTTTCAAACAGATTCAATAGTATTTACAAGCTAAACAAAGGCTCAAGAAAATATGTGAAATCTTCATTAAAAAGTATAAACTATAAAAAAGAAAAAGCAAAGCCATTTATAATAGGGCTTAATAAAATTGTGAAGAAGCAATATCTGTTATGAGAGGCAACTGGACTCAGTGACCCAGAAAGCCATTCCAGTACTGTGTTGACATATTAGAAGGAAGAACATAAGCAGTCTCTGAGAGTAAAAGTCTATATTAACACAGATAAAAACTAAAATAACTTTTATTATATGATCCTATTGGTCAGAAGACCTAAAAGTAATGTCATAATTTCCATTTTATTTTTTAGAATTAAACCAACATTGGCCAGGCTAATAAAATAAATATCGAGCAAACCTTTTAAAGAAAGATTAAGGTTCTGTGTTTCCTTTAAATAGGAGTGTGAATATGCTTTTTAGCAGTTATTGTTAAAGGACAGAAGAATAAGCAACGTGAATCAGTAGAACTAACCTGTTTGAAAGCTCTGTTGCAACCCCTGGGATTAGAAACCGGTTGAATTGCCTGGGCCCAATACAGGGTGCCTGTCGCAACCAGGAAGGAAAAGATCAAGAGGGGAATTTGGTGCTCCAGTGAACTGAACATCTTCCTCCACCTGCTCCAAACATAACTTTCTTCTAAGCTAAAGTAAATGTGAGAAAGAAATGGAAAGAGGTTTTGTTTTGTTTTGTTTTGTTTTGTTTTGTTTTGTTTTGTTTTGTTTTGTTTTGTTTTGTTTTGTTTTGTTTTGTTTTGTTTTGTTTTGTTTTGTTTTGTTTTGTTTTGTTTTGTTTTGTTTTGTTTTGTTTTGTTGAGGTCACTGCTTTCTCATGACAGAGTAAAGACATGGGCCTGACGCTGACTGGCACAGGCTGCCAGTGAAAAAACTGTAGCTGCCCTTGTGCTTTGGTGCACCCCAGAGCATGAGGACGTGGGTGGTGCTGCACAGCCAGGCTGCACACTGCCCGTCCCCACTTCTGTGTGACGGGGGAGCATCCGTGAGAGCAGGCAGATCACTGAGCTGCCAGGCTGACTGAGCTGCCCTGAATCCCTCTGGGACTACTTGAGAATGACCTGAGCTCCTGAACTGTCTTTGACTGTAGCTATAACAGTTATAAACAATAGTTATTAATACTTTCATAATGACAACATTATAACTTGAAATATTCCTAAAGTATTCAATTTCCTTCAGTTTTACAATAGATTTTAACTAAATACTAAATTCTACAAATCTGTAGAAGTATTTTTTTATTCAGAGATTCAAACTTGAATCTGACTAATACTAATTTACAGATAAGCAAACCATTTTACTTAAAATAAATCTTGTGAAAATTGAGTCTTTCGTAAGATCAGCTGCTGTAATTTCAGAATGTTAAATGATTTTACTCTCCAATTTTTTGGTGTGCAAAACATATGTTTTAGAATAAAACCTGCATCCCACCTGAAAGGAGATTTTTAGTACTTCTATATGTGTATAGGAAGCAGTCATTGCTTTGCGCTGCAGCCTTCAAAGAATTTGCCTCAATTTTAAAGGACTTAGAGCAAAGTGTGTTCACCAGAGCCTTGGCTGGTGTCTGGGTTAATTAGTATAATAATTTATATACCTAACAATCAGTCTCAAATTATTATATGAATACATTTAAAATTATATTATGTGGATTTTTATATCAGATATATTTTATAAATTTAAAAGGATGAATGTTATGAGTTTAATTTAATTTTATGAATTTTAATGTGTTTAAAATCATGAGGAAGACCTTTTTCCAGTATCAGAAGCCCTGCAATATTTTTTAAATTGAATTTGAAAGAAAACTTCAAATGTCTGTTATTTTTCAAGAACCCACTATCTCCTCAAAGAAGAAAATTGCAGTGAAGATCAAATTCTTCCTTACTTCAGTGTATGCAGATAATGACCTACTTTGCCTTTAAATAGGTAGTGTCTGAGGTCATTACCTGTTTATGTAGTGATCTCTTCAAGTATTTACATCTGGAAGCAAATTTGGAGAGAAGATAGTGTTGCTCCCTGCTTTTAAGGTAAAGGACTACTGTTTTCTGAGCCTTCCTGAATGTCCAGCAAGAAGACTTCCAAGACTGTATGGCTTTGAAAATCTGATAGCTGTTCAGTTCACTGGACAATGTAAATTCAGCTTTTTATTCATTTGTGAGCAGACACAACCATCATTAACCTAACATAAGAATCCATATACCTCCTTGAGGAGAGAGGCAGCTGTCCTAAAGTACAGAGCAGAGATGCTGTGCGCGCGGAGACCATGCCTGTGGGTTCCAGTAAGATGAATACGGACAAATGTCCCACATCTCTGCACCTGCCCACAACAATGAAAATAAAAATATCATATCTTGATATACTTGCTATTCAGTTCATGAGAGGAGAATAGCAGTTAAACTTGCAATTTCATAAAAGTAAGTATAGAAAGGGAATTGGTTTTATATTAGAAGAGTACTCACCAAAGGCAGTCCCTAAAACACATTCCTCTTACTAGTTCAGGTACCTAAATTAGGGATGCAGGCATGCACTTTCATTTCCCTGGTACACTTAACATCTGACCTTCACTATCATCGTTATAGCTTGTTAATATATTTATTTACTCACACAGTGGTGGTTTACAATGAATTCTTCAGCCTAGTTAGAAGGGTAAGAGAGAAGGGTATGAAGAATAGGGTAGGAGAGAACAACTGAAACCCTTCACCTCTTCCTGATGCAGTTGCAATGCAGCAGAAAATGGCTTATGAAAAGAAAGTGACAAAAATAGCAAGAAGGAAAAATAAAAAAGAAAAAGGAGGATTGAACTATAAGCACACTTGTCCAAGAGGAGAGATTCCTTTAGGAATTCTAATTTCCATTAGGATTATTTCATTACCTGAAAGACTAGAAGCTCTAAGAGTGGAAAGTGAAAAAGTCCAATGCTTCATTTGCATGTTTGGTGCTGCTTTCAATCCTTAACTTAACCCTTAACTTAATTTTCTGCCAAGGTTCTGTTTTGTCATAGCAAGCTATAGGACTGCTGGGGTGGCAGGAATGAGGCTGAGAAACTTCCTGTAAAGATGGGAGTTAACGCCGAACTAAACACCCTCTTGAGCCTTTCTGTTATACTAACAGAAAAAAACACATCTTATATATAAACTGTTTTAATTGCACTCTGAGCATATTGACCGGGTCGAATTAATCAGGACACATACTGCTTTCTAGTTTTAGTTCTAGTTAATTTAAACAGGCAATAGATGTGAAAACTGTAATAATTTTGTGCATGCCTGAAACAGAATTGAAAGTATTGCAACACTGAAAGGGGTTGTCGTGTTTATCAGGTAGGTTTTTGACTAGTTTCTAAGGGGTGTGGATAAACTGCAATTTTTTTCCAATATTAGAAGGCAGAAAGGAGACAACTTTCCCATTTTCTGGTTTTAGACACATCTTTTAATTCCAAGTGTGACGGATCGGCCCTTTCTGGATGCCAGCTGCACACCAAAGCCCCTGTATCACTCCAGTCCTCAGCTGGACAGAGGAGAGTGGTTGTTGTGAAAGGCTCATGGGTTGAGATGACATGGAGAGATCCCTCACCAATTACTGTCACGGGAAAAACAGACATGCCTTGGAGAAATTAACTGAATATATTGCCAATTAAACTGGAGTAGAATAGTGAGAAATAAAAACTAAATATTAAAACACCTTCCTCCCACCCCTCCTTTCTTCCTGGATTCAATTTTGTTCATAATTTTCTCCCTCACAGTGTGCAGGGGACAGGGAATGGAAATTATGATCATCACACATTGTCTCTGCTGCTCCTCCCTTCCCAGGGAAGGGCTCCTTCTCCTGCTCTAGCACGGAATCCCTACCATAGGAGGCAGTCCTCCATGAGCTTCTCAAATATGAGTCCTTCCCACGGGCTACCATTTTTCATCCCAGCATGGGTCACTCACAGGGTCACAGATCTGTCTGGCAAACCTGCTCCAGTGTGGGCTCCTCTCTCCATGGGTCTACAGGTCCTGCCAGGCACCTGCTCCAGTGTGAGCTGTCCACAGTGTCACACCTCCTTCAAGAATGTCCACCTGCTCTACCATGGGTCTCCTGTGCAGGCTGCAGGTGGATCTCTGCTCCACTGTGACCTCCATGGGCTGCAGGGGCACAGCTGCCTCACCATGGCCTTGCAGGGGAAGCTCTGCTCCAGCAGCTGGAGCCCCTCCTGTCCCTCCTTCACTGACTGTGTTGCCAGTGAGGCCGTTTCTCCCGCATATTCTGACTCCTTCATCCTGGCTGCACTTGTACAGCAGGCTGTTTTTTCTCCCTGAGGCACTGCCACCACCACTGATGGGCTCTGTCTTGGGCAGCAGCAAGTCCTTGGAACTGGCTGGCACTGGCCTTGGCCAGCACGAAGACAACTCCTGGCAACTTCTCCCAGATTTCCCAGGGCCTCCTTGCTACCAAGCCCTTGTTATGCAAATGCAATATACCTAGGTAAGTGAATCCACTAAATCAATATCTATAAAAGAAGATGTTTTTGTAAGAATGTACACCTGTTACAGCTAGTTGTCTGCGGGAAAGAAATATGAAGTTGTTATGAAAACTAGAAAACAATGCTTAATTGGTAAGAGATTGTTTACATAAACCCCCAGTAAATATCTGAATAAAAAAAAAAAGTTTTTATCCATTTCAGAATTAGTGGTACTAAGATATAAAGATACCAGTAAAATAAGTAGTGAAAGATTTAAATGCAAGAAAATTAAATTAAATTTGCAATTTTGAAAATTTAAGGAAAATTAAAGATCTTCAGATTTTAGACACTTAATTTTTGCTAAAATCACTTGTACAGATAATATAAACATGATCATAATCACAATCACTGTATTGGTGATCATCCTAAGTCTAATGACCAAGAGAAATTTTAAATTTCACCTTCCCCTCAGGTAAGCCCTGTTGCACTAAGATGGTGAGTTCTATGTACTTAGTACTGAGCACAAAGGGAGCCTGATCATGCTTGAATGAGAGTGTTACATTGACTTGAATAGGAGCAAGATTGCTCCATCAATCTAGATTTTCTTTCTTCTCCTTCTTCTTTTGTTTCAGATTGGTAACTCTGGCTGGAGCTGTCAGTCAAAAACCTTACTAGATGAGATTCAACGTTGCATTCATATCTCCAGTGACATTATGGATTTATATTATACATATATTTATGTTTCACTTACAGTTTAGCAGCAATAGACCTTTAGAACACAAGTGCTGAACAAATATGATTGCTTCCTTCTATTAGGAGTCCAACTTTGGCTTACGTTTTTTACATAGAGAATGAATGTTTTCTAAATGTATATAAATCCAGCTTTTAAACTTTTTATATTCAGTAAAAGACTTACAAAGATTTTGATTATATATGGCAAACCTGGGGAAAAACTACCTATGATTTTGACTTGCTGCATTAGTTTTTCTTGACTTTGATAATTAACTCTAATTGCCTACCTGCCCCTGGAAAGTACATGATTTTTTAGGTGTTTTTCATAATTTTTTCAGGCAAGAAAAGTAAGAAAAGTAAGTAGGCAAAAGCTCAGCTCTGAAGGTTTTACTTGAACAATATCAGTGAGGTATCTTTATCTTGGATTCCATTCAATTTAATCCTGACTTAAAAAGCATCTGCATGTTGATCTTGGTCTGCCTAGAATTATGTAAAAACCTTCAAGCTGAGAAGGATTCATAGCATTGCTTAAATATTGCATCTTGAAAATTTCATTCTACTTAAAATTTTTTTGTGGCAGTCTAATATTTTTCTTCTATCTGAACTGTGCTCCCGGCGAGGTGAACAAATTTCTGTATAACCAGTAACAATTAAACCCAGTTAGCATGTTTTCTGTACTAACAGGTTTTCTATTAAGTCAGATGTCATTACGTCAGGCTGAGTCAAGGCATAGTTCTCCAGTTATTCCCCTCAAAAGGTTTTGCACAGGAGGCAGTACACCAGTTTTTAGTTTAACTGGTAAATACCTTTATTTAAGACTCTCCAGGCAATAAAACGTATCATTTGTTAAGTACTAAATAATTAGTTAAATTATTGACTCTTGCAATATTCCAGTAGTCTGCAAATCCAACCCTACCAGGCTACAGGATGACCTTGTGAGTTATCAGACTAAACACAGGGCTGAAGTTGTGATTTTTTGCAGCTTTAGTACCCCAAGTGTTATGTCTAATAGTTAACTAGTCTATTAAGTCTAACAGTTTTTTCTGACTTTAAAATCTGTAATTGTGAAAACTACTTTCACCACAAACGTCTTTGGTTTACTGAAGTAATATAGAAGTGTGTAAATGCTATTTCACATGGTATTTGCTGCACAACAGACAGGATATTTACTATAGTTTCTAAAATATACATTACATGCATTTGATATTTTCAGTCTTGGCTTTTAAATATGGTGGTCTGCAAAGCTGTTCCCTTAAGCAGTATCAGTATGTCCAAAACCTTACAGGAAACGTAATTTTAGTTTTGCATTTATTGACATCTCTCACCTTTCTTTAGTTCACTTTAGTCTTCTGATTCATCTGTGCTCTCATTTTCAAATTCTCACTGTGGCATTTTCTGTGATAACTGACTCTTTCCCAGCATCATTCTCCTTTTATTCTCATTTTTGTTCTCGTTCAGTCTTAGAACTGTCATATTATATTCTATATTCTATATTCATATTATATTCATGTATATTATATGCATATAAATTACAATTTATAATTATGGTATTTTTAAAAGTCCCTAACTGTACTTCTTTCTTGTCTTTTTTTTTTTCCCTTTAACATTCCCCAGCTCTTAATATTACTTCTCAATATATTTGTTTTTTCATTTTTTGAACATTAACTAGAATAGATATTTCTTTCTCTTCTTTCAAACGTGTTACTTTGTTCTCAGATAATCAGGAATCTACATATTTCTTTTTGTATCTAATTAAGACATTTATTTATTTTATTTATATGTTGTTTTCATTGTGTTGGGCAATAATTTGAATGAAAGTAACTTTGTATACCTAAAATTCATTATGATAGTGAGTATTAAAGTGTGTCTTAGATGATTTAGTTCTTTGCACTGTAAAGCTTTGCAAAAGATGGTGTAGTTTTATACATTATGTTTCTTATAAATTCCATGTTTTGGTATGATCCTTTGAATATTCTGCTTTTCCTCTCTTATCTGACAAGGACTATATGTTTTTTCTGGCTCTTCACATCTGCAACTCTTCTGAAATTCAGAAAGAAGGCTGAAGAAATTTGAGTATAATTCCAGTCTATATTAAAATCAAACTACAATTATTAAAACTTTATTGTGAGAAATAGGAAACAGGAACATCTAGGTTCTGTAGAATGCTGAGGAAGTCAGGTTGGCACTTCATGGAATAATGTACTCACTTAGATTATTATAGCATTGTACACATTCTCCCATTCTCTCTCAGCCTCCATGCAGCTGTGCAATGAGGAAATTTTTAGCTATTGATAGTATTGTTACCACTCAGTTTCTCTAGAAATTAATTCATCAAGTATAATGCTTCCTAAAGTGCCTCCTTCAAATTTTTGTGGAAATAGCTCTCTCATGTGCTTCACTTACTCCATTCTCTTATGCCCATGCTTTAAAAAACACCCTGATTTCAGCAGGATGATACAGCAAGGAGCATCTGACCAGGGGACTGAGAGTCACACTCTGATATCTCTGCTGTATCCTCACAAACATACACGCCGTGAAGGTGTGCTAGTTTTGTAACTGACTCATGTTATACTACCCAGCTACATCTGTATCAATAAATAAAGCAGATACATTCCTCAGCCTCGCTCTGAATGGTATGGCAGAAATCACATCCATATATGGAAAATTCCCTTTAATTTGTTCCTGTAGTAACAGATGTGACAAAACTGAAAAGTAGGTAGATTAAGAAAACAAACTGCAATGCAACTGAGTTGCACAGAAATAGAATGCCGAAAGACTTTACAGGAAGGATCAGTGATGAGAGGACTCTGGAAATAAACATATGAAGTGAAGCAGAAACTGCAAACACCCTCCACTGAGATTGCCTCCTGCCTTTTGTCGTGACAATTTTTAATGTGTGTGTAAACTGGTTATGTGGTTTACAATTTCCATCCTAGAGGCTGGGACTTCAGAGTGTACACTGCTAAGAAAGCAAAGCCTGGGATTAGAGCTATTCGGGAGCACCAATTTTTCCCCAAAACACAGTTCTCTCACAGCATTGAGAAGAAATTGGCAAGAAAGACACACAACGCTGTTCTGCCTCTATATAATTATTAGATCATTCTTGCTGTGCCACAATTTACTGGGAGGAGCTTAGGCACAACTTGGTATCAATATCCGTTCCCTTATGTTCCACTGCTCACTCAGTATAAATCTCAATATTTGTAGACGGCAAATTAATCTAACTATAATTCTAAGAAAATTTCTTATAATTTCTTAGCTGTTCTTGCACATTTTATCCTTAAAAGGAGATCCAAGATTTATTAATCCCAGCAATTTTGGTTAGTATCTCTCTGAAGGATAATCNTTCTTTAGTTCACTTTAGTCTTCTGATTCATCTGTGCTCTCATTTTCAAATTCTCACTGTGGCATTTTCTGTGATAACTGACTCTTTCCCAGCATCATTCTCCTTTTATTCTCATTTTTGTTCTCGTTCAGTCTTAGAACTGTCATATTATATTCTATATTCTATATTCATATTATATTCATGTATATTATATGCATATAAATTACAATTTATAATTATGGTATTTTTAAAAGTCCCTAACTGTACTTCTTTCTTGTCTTTTTTTTTTTCCCTTTAACATTCCCCAGCTCTTAATATTACTTCTCAATATATTTGTTTTTTCATTTTTTGAACATTAACTAGAATAGATATTTCTTTCTCTTCTTTCAAACGTGTTACTTTGTTCTCAGATAATCAGGAATCTACATATTTCTTTTTGTATCTAATTAAGACATTTATTTATTTTATTTATATGTTGTTTTCATTGTGTTGGGCAATAATTTGAATGAAAGTAACTTTGTATACCTAAAATTCATTATGATAGTGAGTATTAAAGTGTGTCTTAGATGATTTAGTTCTTTGCACTGTAAAGCTTTGCAAAAGATGGTGTAGTTTTATACATTATGTTTCTTATAAATTCCATGTTTTGGTATGATCCTTTGAATATTCTGCTTTTCCTCTCTTATCTGACAAGGACTATATGTTTTTTCTGGCTCTTCACATCTGCAACTCTTCTGAAATTCAGAAAGAAGGCTGAAGAAATTTGAGTATAATTCCAGTCTATATTAAAATCAAACTACAATTATTAAAACTTTATTGTGAGAAATAGGAAACAGGAACATCTAGGTTCTGTAGAATGCTGAGGAAGTCAGGTTGGCACTTCATGGAATAATGTACTCACTTAGATTATTATAGCATTGTACACATTCTCCCATTCTCTCTCAGCCTCCATGCAGCTGTGCAATGAGGAAATTTTTAGCTATTGATAGTATTGTTACCACTCAGTTTCTCTAGAAATTAATTCATCAAGTATAATGCTTCCTAAAGTGCCTCCTTCAAATTTTTGTGGAAATAGCTCTCTCATGTGCTNTCATGTTATACTACCCAGCTACATCTGTATCATTAAATAAAGCAGATACATTCCTCAGCCTCGCTCTGAATGGTATGGCAGAAATCACATCCATATATGGAAAATTCCCTTTAATTTGTTCCTGTAGTAACAGATGTGACAAAACTGAAAAGTAGGTAGATTAAGAAAACAAACTGCAATGCAACTGAGTTGCACAGAAATAGAATGCCGAAAGACTTTACAGGAAGGATCAGTGATGAGAGGACTCTGGAAATAAACATATGAAGTGAAGCAGAAACTGCAAACACCCTCCACTGAGATTGCCTCCTGCCTTTTGTCGTGACAATTTTTAATGTGTGTGTAAACTGGTTATGTGGTTTACAATTTCCATCCTAGAGGCTGGGACTTCAGAGTGTACACTGCTAAGAAAGCAAAGCCTGGGATTAGAGCTATTCGGGAGCACCAATTTTTCCCCAAAACACAGTTCTCTCACAGCATTGAGAAGAAATTGGCAAGAAAGACACACAACGCTGTTCTGCCTCTATATAATTATTAGATCATTCTTGCTGTGCCACAATTTACTGGGAGGAGCTTAGGCACAACTTGGTATCAATATCCGTTCCCTTATGTTCCACTGCTCACTCAGTATAAATCTCAATATTTGTAGACGGCAAATTAATCTAACTATAATTCTAAGAAAATTTCTTATAATTTCTTAGCTGTTCTTGCACATTTTATCCTTAAAAGGAGATCCAAGATTTATTAATCCCAGCAATTTTGGTTAGTATCTCTCTGAAGGATAATCCAGACTGGAAAATGAATGCCTCTCCCCACAAGTCACCAAAAGCAAAGATTTTCACTGCCTCTTTTCATCTCCAATCCCAGCAGACTCCACAGAGCTATCTACCTGGGTTTTCCCCCAGGAGAGCACATTTGCCCTTCTTGATTCCATATCTCTGAAAATGTTTTATGGGTGGCTGGGTGTGCATGGAGGGGGGAGCCTTGCTCTAACTGCCAGAAGAAGCATATTCCTCAAAAATTCTTGCTCTGCATCACTCATGTCACACTTTTTGTCCTCAGGGGCCTGTAGTTGTTTGACCTTGGCTGGATGCCAGGTGCTCTGGATCCCTTTCCAGTGGGACAGGGGGGAGAGATTAAGATGGAAAACAACTTGTAGGTCGAGATAAGGCAGTTTATTAAAGCAAAAA
>VYXC01000177.1:163221-174424 GCA_013397175.1 Platysteira castanea
ATTCACAATAGAGATCGGTGCCAGAATTTAGGGACACTTTCATGATATTCCTGCAGAGATCTATGGCACTGTTTTACCAAACAAGAAAAATTCACAAATATAGCTACAAACAGCAAACGAAAGACCTAAGTCTTGAGAAAAGACACGAAATTTGGGCTGGGAGCTTTTTAAAGAATTTTAAGGAGATAACAGGAGTAAACTCTTCTGAGAAACAACAAAGAGAGCCATCAGGAAGACATACTAATATGAACATGAAAGGTTGATGTGCCATTGCCTCAGAGTACTTTTTCTGCTTCTACAACTCAAAATGTGGGAACAGAATAGCAGAAACAAATAATACAGGGGATCAAATCTTCCAGTCCTCATGGAAGATGCCATTATGTTTACATCTTACAAAAGCTTATGTTTAACCCCATTAGAGTAACACAGTTCTTTAGGATGACCAGGGTTCTTTGATGAATACTTCTTTACAGTAGAAGAGCAGCCTTTTCTTGCCTCTGCTTGATCTTTCAACAGTGTGAAACAGTTGCTGCTGTTCAAACACCTGTGTTTGTGATGTCTTCAGTTCAATACTCAAACACCAGCCATCCCTTTGGCAAACTGTTGTCCTGGAAGCTGTGAAGACGTCTGATTTCTTGAGCACTTCACTAACTTTTTATCTGCATTTCTTGTCAGATGTGATTGTGACAAAAATATCCTTGAATAGTTTGAGAGTCAATCCCTTGCAGCTAGCGAAAGGTCAGCTGGATGGGCAGGATGACAACTCCATACACACGGAAGTGTCAAAGGGACCCCTAAAGTCAGTCTTCAAAGAAAAAAAAAATACCATTCCAGTCTCAGAAATGAAAAGTGAAGAGTCCATGAACATGGTAGTCAACTAGTGATGGTATTACTCAAAAAAAATCTCTCTTAAAATCATGGCAGGCACGCAATCTTCTGCATCAGGAAGATAGTGCATGACTTGTGGTGCAATCTAGAAATGAGGCAGGGAAAGGGTTTCTTACAGTGTTGGTTTATGTAGTGACATACATTTGAAGAAGAACTCGTGTTTTTCCACTTGTCAGTTTTGATGTGTACTTCAAGAACTTAATTAAACTGAATTGCAATTGTACTGACTGCTGGATATTTTGATAAAACTCTACCATTAGAACTAGCATATGGAAACATCTGTAGAAAGTTGTGTCACAAAGGTCGAGTTCTTTGGGATAAAGTATATTTAAAAGCTGGCCATATGTATTTGGTCTTATCCAAGAACATCATTAGTTTCTGCTGTTTCTTTCTCTTGTATCCAGAGATATCCAGACACAGAAAACACAGAATTCCTTCTGTTAAAGCAATTCACTTGAAGAAAGGATTAACCAGAGAAATTACTTCCAACAGCAATGGCCTCCTGCTAAAGATCAGGTACAGGAGGATGGTCCAGTGTTTTGCAGGACTACAAAAAGGCCCAGGGCTGGCCAGGAGGACAAACCTGCTCAACAGTTAGACAGCTTCACAACAGTTTGCACAACCAAGGTGTGAGGGGACTGGAGTTTCTGGGAGATGGGGACCTGAAGCTGGTCTTGAACAACACTCACATCTTTTCTCTGACATAAATTAGATATATCAGGTTAGAACTGAGGCTCCCTTTTCTTCAGAAATACAGTGTCATGAAGGATATATATATATGGTGTTTATTAAAGCAACAGTACTGTTCTTTTCTGGTTAATCATTTAAATTTAGCATTCTGAGACAAACCCATTGGAAACATGCATGCAAAAGCGTAAGACTTGGTTTATTATTATAATGTGTTTCCATATGAGCAATAATTTTACTACTTTAAACATAAGAATACCAATACTTTTCAGGGTCTCAATTTCTTCAGGTTTGAGAAGTTACAGTGTCAAACCTGTAAACAAGACAATACCACTCATGTTGACCTTCAGACTTTCCTGCTGAGCACTCTGAATTCAGACATATTATTTGTGTCACCCAGAGAAGCAAGCTTCTTGTTCTGGACTCTGAGCATACAGGTGGCATCTAAGAGTACCTGCTGGCTTTTTTTTTTTTTTTTTTGAACTAGGTGAATATCTAATCTGGATTAGACCACTCCCTGAAGATATTTCAACTCCATATGCGTTTGAGGAAGATTACACTATTTATGAAGTAACAGGTACTAGGGAGGTAGCGTTACACCCTTTCAGGGAAAGTTTCAAACCCTAGCCCTTTTTTCCCACATAGAAAGAAGAAACTTGCATTAAAACCTAGACAGTGTTATTTTCCTTCTAGAAAAATGATATGACATAAGAAAGAAGTATATATAAAAATCTACATGATTTAATCTCTATCAAATATGGTTGTGATGAGGAAATCTTTGGCAGTGTCACGGATAGAGGGTTTTTGCTTGTTTGTCTTTAAAAAGGTCTAGTTGTTTATCCTTAACATGCATGCTTAGCAAAATCTGCATTTTCCTAATCATACTGAAGGTGTTATAAAACATGAAAATAGTGTGTACTTTCAGACCAAGGAACAGCCTTGTACTGATATTGGTTTAAAAATCTTTCTAAGTCAACTGTGATTAGGATTTAATCAATCAGATTTTCTCCTTTACTATATTAGTGATATTCTTTTTCTACCTGTTTAATTTTACCATTTTTCAAAAACAAAGAGGGAGGTTGTCTGTAAAAGTGCCACAGAGACAACTGTGTAGCCTTGGGACAAACTACATTCCTTTACAAATATTTCTTAGCTGGAGTCCAGTTCTGCACTCACTGAGCATTTTAACTGATCTCTAGAGACTTTACAAAGTAAAATACAGGTGTTAGACTTCTTTCTGTTCCTGGGATGGCTACATGTCTGTTCCTCTCATCCACCCTCAGAGTGGCTTTCTCCAACCAATGGATCAGTGAACTTAGCCACACAAAATACCCTTGGCAAACCAAGTATTTATTTCTTTAAAATTTTTCTAAGTATGGTAGACTCAAGACATCTTGTCTCCAAAAAAGCCTTGGAGGACAGTAGCCCACACAGCTATACCCAGCACACTTGACTATAACACAAATAATACAATGCAGGACGTTGATGTTGTGACTGAGGACAATTTTCAGCTTTCAGTTAAAATTGCACCAGAAAGGAACTGAACACTTTAAACAGGTGATGTTCAGGAACATATTGATGTTTCTGCCTCTACCGTGGGCAAGTTCATAACCCTCATGTACAGTTGCGAGCTGTGATTCTCTTTCATAGCTAAAGAAAAACACAGGAATGCCTGCTCTCTGTGCAACTCCCACACCACCCATAAGTGTAATTCATATACCTGAACAAAAAAAAGGTAAAATGCAAGCAGAGAACAGTTAGAATATTGGGTCTTTCTGTCAAATATAAAATTTATGAAACCATTTTGAGGTTTAATAAGATGAGTACAAGATCTTTTCTGCAAATGTGTTATCAAGGTACTTTTATAATTAAAGACATATGGTATTGTTTCATTTTTATTCTAATAACAATAATCAATAGTTTCCATGTAGTGTGAGTGCAGTTTGAGGGGTATCTAAATTTAGTTTAAGTTAATGATAACTTTATATGCAAGTTCATTGTGGGCTTACTGTCTAGTTTTTTACTAGTAAGGGGGTAAATATTCATTTAAAAAGTACAAAGTGGGAACTGCCTTTTATGTTTAAATGTGTTAAGAGAAAATAAAATTTGCAGTTTTAGTTTCTAGTAATCTTTCAGAACTGATATGAGAAAGGAATGAAAGTGGAATGTTTACTTCACAGTCAGCAAACTGCCTTTCAAAATAAAAACTAATAAGACTTAAAAATATTTTTTCCCCATAAGTGTTGCAGATGATTCATCATAATTAAGTTTTTTCTTAGTTACACCATTCTTTGAGGCTAGCAGGGTAAAACTCTATGAATTTCTCTGTGAAGCATTAAAAGCTCAGTAAATACAGAAATTTTGGAAGAGATTTATCTGCTATTATATAAGACTATTTTGGCAAATGGTCACAGAAGATTTCTTCACTTTCAAGTGTCACAATTATTTCTGAGTGCTTTGTTAAAATAATGTTAATGTTAAAATAGCCAGTAAAATTTGGTGGCTGTCTGACAGTTGGTCACATTAAAGTAGTAATCTGAAAAGCTTTATTCTATGCTGTTGGCAGACAGTAAGCCCCTTTCTCTGACTTTGATTCAGGACTAAGGAGCAGGTACCCTATTCACATATTCAGCAGAAAGTTAGCATGGTTGCAGAAACAGCTTTAGTCTATTCAGCAAACCTGAAGGTATATTTTGAAAATAGTATTCTATAGTTCTTTCTCTGTACTACGCGCACATTAACCTCATGCAAACTGTTCTAGTTTCCTCTCTGCAATGCTGTTCCAGCCCAAAGACTACTTTAGAAAATCAATCGCCCCTTTTTTTTTTTGAAATACAACATCATATAGGTGAAGCAGTTTCAACAGCTAAAACTGGGGTTATAAACAGACTAATTTGTTGCCTAGGCAGACTGAAATGCCCATGTAAAAGAAAATAACTTGCCTCATTATTCAGTGAAAATCTAGGACATTCTCCAGTGGTAACCTAGACCAAAGCAACTAAAAATCCAGCAGGAACATACATCCGTTACCTAACAATAATACTTATTTAAAAATAAAAAAGAGAATATCAAATGCAACAAGCCACATTTAGCTCTCAAAGGCACATTGCCTGAATCATTTTCCTTGAATCATGTCCCAGTACCTTTTTTTTAAACCTCACAATACCTGAATTGGAGATACCCATGATGGCATTCAGTCTCCCTCTCTGTCCATTTGGATGAGAAACATGCTGTCACTAAAGTTCCTTGAGCAACTGGAACAACCACAATATCTACCCTTTGATAAGTCTGCATGTCGTCACTTAGTGCCTTTCTGCAGAACACAGTTACGGGTGCTTAAAAAGGAGGCTGAAAGAGCACAGTTAAAGAGACTTTCGCATGCAATACATTTTCCAGTTGCATTTACTACAGTGCAAGGTCTGCTTCATTCCCCTGAAAAAAAACAAAACCAAACCAAAACCCTCAAAAAATCAACTCCATAGTATTTAACAAACTACATATAGTTTTAAAAACTAGGAAAAATTTGATTTTAGATAGTAAGCATTGCACTTTTACTTTGTCCCATCACACTTGCTAAGAAGAGTGCTACAAGCAGAAGAGACTACCTGAAGAACAGGGATAAGGGCAAAAAAACTTTGAGTAGTTCCAGCTGCTGACAGTTAGTCTAACAGATCTCTGGGAATGTCAAAAATTATACAACATAAAAAAATATTTCCTGAAGGCACACTGAGAAGAGCAAATGAAGGCAGACAATAAGACAATGTGAAAAATCAAACAAGAATGTTGAATTAGATAAACGCACCTACATGTCACACTTCAACTAGGCAAAGATATTAAGGAATAAGATGCATTAACCAAAGACTTTGCATGGAATGTTGTATTGCAAAAACTTCAATGTAGACCTATGCAAAAACATTATCAAGTACCTTGTCCTGTACACTAGAATCCCATTTCAGCCATAGCTCAAAGTCTTTGTATTTGCTAGTTATTCATGAGGTGAGTTAGAGTGCCACAGAGCCACAGTTTTCCTAAGGAGGGGCTAAACCAGAGCATTTTCTCATCTCAGTCTGCACAACAGACAGAAGTTCACTTAGCTCTGCCTGCCTCAGAGAGACCACCACTTATAGTCGGGCTGAGAGTCACGGCAGTTCAGAGCAGCACAGAGGGTCAGTGCCTCTGTGAACTGTGTCACTGCAGCACCACAGCCACCTGTGAGGAAAGAGGGGCTATGTGGTGAGCCCTTCCTTCCCAAACCTCCTCTTCTGGCCCTTTGTTAATAGCAGAGAAGCAGCCAGTGTGACCTGAATATTTGCCTGATTATACATGCCTCTCACCCCACTGCTTACATTACCTTTTCTCCCCTTTCTTTAGAGTCAGGATGTATTCCTACTTCACAAACATGCACAAAGACACTAAAGTATGCACTTAACCTCAACCAAGTAGAGATAGAGATACCAGAGAGACCGAGTGCAGGAGCTGGGCAGAAAAGAGGAAGATTTTTTTGGGCATCACTGCTTCTGCAAATGAAAGTTTATTGGATCAAAATGCCACATTTTGCAGGAGTTCTAGCTTTTAGGTCTTCACTTGTGCAACAAAGTGCTGAAGTTCCAATCAATATCCAACTCCTAACTCTTTGAACTGCTTGAGTTAATTACCAAAACTCCTGATTGTAGTGGAAGGATAGTGTTTCCTTTCCTCCAGAATCCTCACGTGGAAAACACCTGAAGTAAGGCTACTGCACAAATCAACATATTGGGGGCAGTGATCAGGCTACTGCAAGGCTGAAATTACAGCTGACTCAGCCTGTGTTTTCTGTTAGTGCTGTGGTCATATCCATAAGGTAGTAATGCTTACTAATGCGATTAATGCAGTGAGGGACATTTCCTAGACCACATTTGTACAGCTTCATTCACATTCTGTCCAGTTTGATATTTTAGTCCAGCTCAAGATATCATAAAATATCTCTAACAAAATTATTTTATTAGTATTTTTGTACTGTTTAATGCTATCTTAATAAAATATGACATTATGAATGTCAGTCTTCAGATGTCGTGAATGTCATGTTTGTATGTTGTAATGGTAGTCAATTTGTCCAAAATACTTTGTGGGACCTGGATGCAAACTTTAGAACTTTAGCAGTTTCTTTTTTGGGGGTTTTACCTCAAAAAAAGAAAACAAAATAATTTGAAATACTAATGTCATAGTAATAATTTCCTAAAAGGTTTTCAATTTTATGTTAGTTGTGAGGATGAAGATTCAAATGAAACAAACTTTTAAAGAGAGTTGTTTAGATTTTATTGCCGTCATTTGTCTAAACCTGAATTGTTTTACTTAAATTAAAGGAATGTTGAATATATTGATAAAATTGATATATTAAAGCCAAACATGACATTAAGACCACTTTCATGGCTATTATATAAACTAAGCCAATGTTACTTTTGTTATTGAATAAAATTATTTACCTAAAAGTTATTTTCTAATGCAAATTGGTTCTTCGTAAAAGTGGTATTATGAGGTAATTTTTGTAATTTTAACATAATTAAACGACAAACCTCTCCATTCCTCTTGCTTGAATAAAATAATGTTTCCCACAAGTAAAGTATGGCTTACTCTTATGAAGTGATAATGCTATAACGAAGGCCCCACAAAGAGAGTACGTCAAGGATTAATGATACAACTAAGCATTGCAAATTTAGTCATTAGCACAATGCTCTTTGTTTAGAAGCATTAAGCTGTACCATTTCAAGAAAAATTGCTATTTCATATGAGACAGGCTGCTTAAAAACGTAATTGTATTGCTTACTCACAGGACCTGGAAACAAGCAGAAAAGACACAAGCTACAAAGGGTGTTTTTTGCTGTTAAAATGCTCTGGTAAAAGTGTGTGAATCCACAGACATTTTAGGAAGATAAAGATGAAAACTGTGGAGGAAAAGACCTCCTTATGTAGCCAACATATAAACACTCACTATTTCTATTGTTTCACTTGAGTGTACTATTTTTTGACTTCTTTAAGATGAAACTGCAGATTAGACTATTCTAACAACAAAGTCAAAGTTAATTAGTCTGAACTAACAGCCAAGTTGTAAACTACTTGAGGTCAACTCCACCCTCAGGAAAATGAGCATTAGTGAGACATTTTAAAGCACTGTCTGTTTTTATAAGCAGTGCAGGGAAAGGCTAAGCCAATAAAACATGACCATTCCATTCTATATTTTAATATTAGCCTCTAAAGGACAGAACACTCCCATGTGCTTTGATGACAAAGCCTTGCACCACACTAATAACAATACATGAGTAAAGGAAATTATTGTCATTTTGCTTTGATTTTGTTCACTGAATGCAATAAGTAAAAAACAGTGAAATGTCTCTAAAATGACCTGTGATAAGAGTTTCCTGCACTACTTGGACAACAAAGAGACCCCCAGAGACTGGTGTGAGGCTTCCTCTTTTTAACCTGAAGATAAATCAGTAGGGTCTGGGTTGATTCTGGAGTTTGAGGGATAAAAAAGAAAAGAAAATAAAAGAAAAATCTTTGGATGTTATTTAAAAAATGCTAGGCGTGAGCAGCTGTTGTTAATTATGACTTCATTTTCTCCTCCAGACTTCTTTGGTTGCATACCATAACTGCATGGGGCATGGGGGTTTACGGCTTGAAAATAGCCTTGTCATTCTGTGAAGTCTAACAGAGCAAAGGGGGCTTGATAAATGATAAAAAGTTCCTTGGAAAGCTCCTTAGATCAGATTAGTTCTCAGTTGTTTGTTTTTAGAATCCCAATAGTCTTGAACAATTAAAAGGTAAATACATGAGGCCACACAATTCATGAACCATATAGAAAATATTTAACAGCTATTGAATTACTCTTGAAAGAAACTCTTCCACCCTTTATTTACATGGTCTGTTTATACGTTCTGCTTGAAATGTTAAATAAATGGAGTTAATCACATAATTAAACTCCAATTTAACTTGTATTCCTTCATATACTAAACATCAGACAAATGCGATGAACTGGGGTCTTAGGGTGTGACTCCAAAAGGTACTATGGAGCCTGGCCTTAAGCCAGCAGAGTTAATGTGCAAAGCTTTACGTCTGTGGAAGACAAATAACATGCTCTTCAGCAAACTCTGGGATTTCCCCCCTCATCCCCCCTGCCTCCTTCCCTTTACTAGATCATTAGGAGAGACGTCAACATATTAGANTAATGGCTATTTTCACTGCATAGTTTACATTGCTGTCTTCTGGAATAAAACAAGATTTACTGTAATAAAAGCTTCTTAGCATTCAATTTATTTGTGCTATTTCCATGAGTCCAACTGTTCTGTTTATTCTTTCTATTGTCCTTTTCTTTTTCTAGAGAAAGTGATTACCCTTTAAATAGAATTATTGAAATTAAGAACAGTGAGACATTTTGACCCAGATCTCAGTTTACAGAAGAATGATGCCGCACAGACTATGGTGAGGAAATGCATTAGGAAAATCCTTCTAATTTGCTGCTGTAAAGTGCAGCAGCAACAGGACACTTTTAGCTGGTGTTCAACGTAATTGTGAGAATGATGGGACTCAAACTGCCCTCTATGTGAAATTTATCCTTCATCCAATCAGCAGAAACAACTAATGCACTGGAAGGTATATTATATCTCATCTACTTCCCAATAAAGTCAGTGGTGTCCAATCAGACACCTATTGTTAGTAGAGAATCTGAAATTGATACAATCACCACATTGATCTACAATTGAGTCTGTCATTTGCTTGCTGCCAGGTCCTCCTTCCCTTCCACCATGTAGCCATTTCAGAGCAGGAGCCCATTGCACTGAGTTTTTGAACACACTACTGATCAGATTTGTTAGTGAGATTTGGCTAAATAATGCTAGTTTACTCAGCCCACTTCCAAAGAGGGGCTACTGGTAATGCCACATGGAATGGTGGAGGGTACAGTGCTGCACAACTGCCCCCAGTAACCAAGGAAACACATGCCCACTCTAAGCTCTGCTGTCACACCCAGCCTGGAAGTACAGGAGATCAGGTTGATTGTTTCATTTTACAAGCAATTGTCTCCCAAACCTGCTGCAGAATCTCCTATTGATGGACTGCTAGTAAGTTGTCTAGACTGGGAGAAAAAAGAAAGCAAAAGAAAAAAGAAAGCCTCGAAATATTCTTGTGCTTATGAACTTGTGGGGATATAGGGATAGGGAACAGGACTCCTTTTGTTCATTCCAATTTTAAAGCTGGATACATTACCTGTGAGACAGGCTCACTCTCCTCCCTGCTAGACAGACTGACAGTGGGCTGAGGGACATATATGACAATGTCTAACTTCTGTCACTAGAAACGATTCATAAATTAATTCCTTATGATATTAATTTAGATGTTTGTAGGCAAGGATCATTACACAAGTAATCTTTAAATCTAAATCTAGAATAAAAGGTTAATCTGAAGAAAACTACTTAAAATTTAAGATTATTTTAGAATTTACACCTTCTAGTGACAGCTTTCACCATAATTTTTTTCTCCTTCAACTTAAAAACATTGACTATGGGCTTTTTTTAAAGCATAGTTTATGAAAGCTCTTTTTGAGGCAGGCTACACTCTCCGTTTATTTACTTAATGTATAAATCTCAAGCAGAGTTGGCTATTACACAAACATATACGTCAGTGATGCTATCTCTTGTCTCATCACACAATCTGAGTTAAAATCAGATTATAATTATCAGTACTTGGATGCATTTCCCAAAACTCCACGTGTTGCAATATTAAGAATTCAGTAGGAACCACATCTCCATTAGAGACAAATTCTAGTATAACAACCAGATAAATCTACCTGTCTCTTCCTGAATATGTTAACGTTTAATATGTGGCAGATGATGAAGGGGAAACCAGTTGAAGAGTGGCTGAGGTCATTTGGTCTGTTCAGCCTGGAGAAGTGGTGGCTGGGGGAGACTTCACTGCAGTCTAAAGCTTCGTGACTCGGGGAAGTAGAAGAGCAGGCACTGATCTCTCTTCTGCCAGTTCCCTCAGTACCCTTGGGTGATTCCCGTCTGGTCCCATAGACTTGTGGGGGTCTGAGTGGCACAGCAGGTCACCGACTACTTCCTCCTGGTCTGCAGGAGGCCTGTTCTGCTCCCCATCCCTGTCAGACAGCTCAGGAGGCAGGTTGCTCTGATGATCACTGGTCTTACACTTGAAGACTGAGGAAAAGAAGGCACCAAGAGCCTCAGCGCGTTCCTCATCCTTGGTGACAATGTTCACCCCATGTCCCATAAAGGATGGAGATTTTTCCCTGGCCTTCCTTTCACTGTTGATAGATTTATAAAAATACTTTTTATTATCTTTTACAGCAGTGGCCAGATTGAGTTCTAGTTGAGCTTTAGCCTGTCTAATGCTTTCCCTACATGACCTAATGACATTCTTGTACTCTTCCTGAGTTGCCTGCCTCTTCTTCCAAAGGGCAT
Organism: Platysteira castanea; assembly: GCA_013397175.1. Classification (NCBI taxonomy): domain Eukaryota; kingdom Metazoa; phylum Chordata; class Aves; order Passeriformes; genus Platysteira; species Platysteira castanea. The sequence continues at coordinate 174,246 of VYXC01000177.1, forward strand.
AAATAAACCCTTTTTTATTCTCTGATTTTGTGCAAATGCTCCCTGTTCAGCCAGGCCAGTCTTCTTCCCTGATTGCAAGGTTAAATATTAGAAAAACTTTTTTCACCCAGAAGGGCACTGAAACACCCTTCCCAGGGCAGTGGTCACAGCACTAAGCTTGACAGAGTTCAAGAAGCATT
>VYXC01000181.1:9424-25224 GCA_013397175.1 Platysteira castanea
GGAGCTGTTCCTGCCCCCTGAGCTGTTCCTGCCCTCTGTTTTCCCTCTCTTCATCAGTGGGTAATCAATGAGGTGACTTCTGGCTTCATCCTGTGCATATCAAAGTGCTGGGAGTGCTCTTGCCACGAGAGCCTCGGCAGAGAAAACTCTTTGGGAAGTTTTTGGCAGTCCGGGTGCCCCACGCCCCGTTCTACCTGCGAGTGGCTCCTGCCAGCAGTGCCCAGAACCCAGGGACTTACGGCTGCAGAGAGCTGAGGGACTCCTGCTGTTCTTTTTTTTAATCCGTGCAAACACGACTTTTAATTGTTCTGTTGTTTTTTTTTTTTTTAATTACTGTTTGTAGTAAATTTTTCTGCCACAAAAATGAAGTTCTGCAGTTCCTCGGGGCTCTTTTGAAACAGTGGGGTCCATTCAGTGCTGGCTGGTTCACAGGTGGATAGCAGTGATTCTGGGGGTGCTGGGAGCTTTTAATAGCTGGATGCCTTTCAGACTTTTAGGTGGATGCTGTTTGGCCCTGGAGGTTTTTGGGTTTTTGCTGTTAATTTTGAGGTCTGCAGCTTTTCCTGGTGACCCCACAGTTTGAGGCAGATGCTCAGCTCATTCCTCAGGAAGGAAGAGTCCAGGAGGGGAAGTGCTGAGCCCTGTCACAAGTGAGCACTGGTGCAAAGAAGCTGAATTTTCATCCTGTGGTTTTGTCTTTCTTCAGTGCTTGATTTATACCAGAATCTGGAAGATTCCTGGTGTTTGTGTGTTTGATTATCAATTTTTTTTTCCTTCAGTGACCTGTTTCTCAAAATCTTTTTCTGGATTGGCTTTTTTATGGTTTAAAGTGTAGCTTCCTTGAGTTTATATCCTCCTAGTTTGGATTACTTTCTGAGGGTGTCTTTTATTTCTAATGGCCTTCCTCACTCTGCTGTTAACCTGTGATTATTTGTTTAACAAACCCCCTTTGGTAGGTGATAATCATCTCCAAGTTTTCCACCTCACCTGCAAGGCCTTTTAGCTGCTCCATTAACACTCCTAATAAATTTATAAAATCACAGAATGGTTCCTCCTGTGAGGAAAAGCTGAGAGAATTGGGATTGTTCAGCCTGGAAAGGAGAAGGCTTTGGGGTGACCTCACTGTGGCCTTCCAGGGAGCCTGCAAGAAACATGGAGAGGGACTGGGGACAGAGGGACAGGACACAGGGAATGGCTTCCACTGCCAGAGGGCAGGGCTGGATGGGATCTTGGGCAGGAATTGTTCCCTGGGAGGGTGGGCAGGCCCTGGCCCAGGGTGCCCAGAGCAGCTGTGGCTGCCCCTGGATCCCTGGCAGTGCCCAAGGCCAGGCTGGACACTGGGGCTGGGAGCAGCCTGGGGCAGTGGGAGGTGTCCCTGCCATGGCAGAGGTGGCACTGGGTGGGCTTTAAGGTCCCTCCCACCCCAAACCAGTCTGGGATCCCCTGATGTGCCGTGTCTGAGGACACAGCGTGGGGACACAAGTCCAGTGAGGGACCTTGAGCATCATCTCTGCACCAAACTGGCTTCCACATTTGCAGGTCTCTGTGGGATTATCTGAGTTCTCCTGTGACTCAGATTGTGCTTCCTGCCTTGGCAGAGAGCTGCAGCCTCTCCCTGAGAGGGAACACCATTCCTTGTGAGCATCCCTCTGTGCTCTGCTCTGGGATGGGCTTCCAGCCCACCGGGGCTCTCTGCTACCTCCTGCACAATAATCTTGTTTCATTTATTGGGCTGCACTTGGCTCCTGTCAGCACAGCTCCACATGCCTCCTATGTGATCTGGATATGGATTGCAGTGCTTGGAGTCTTTTGTTTCCTACCTGAAATTTTATGCAGCTTTTCAGGGATACAGTACATTTATGACCTCATCAATAGAAAATGCTTCACTTACGCTGGATGTTCCTGTAACTTTGATTTTCTCAGGCTTTAGTTTAAACAGGTTTTTATATGCTGGCATCTGTTTTCACTTTGGTTTTGATGGTGTCTGGCTGTCTCAGAGGGGCTCCCTTTGGCTCAAGCCCTCCTCAGCTCCCACCTTGCAGCCTGGTTACGGATGGGGCCTGGTGGGATTTCACAAAAATGCCCTGAGTTTCACTTTTGCAGGCTCTGTTGTCTTCTGTGTCACTTGCAGGCAGTTTTTAGCAAGGTGTGGTCTCTGCCATGAAGTGACAGCCATAGTCTGGGCTTAAAATTGGTCTCCATGCAGGGTGCAGCTGGTGTTGGGCAGGACCCCGAGCCCCCAGTCCTGCCTCCCCTCCCTCCCTCGCAGGCTGAGCTCCTGTGAGCAGGGCAGCACCATGCTGGTGAGAATTAGAACAGAATAAAAGGAAAGAAAGGAATATTAAAAGGAAGAGATGACAGTTATCCTTGAGTTAGAAGTTATCAAGTGCAGAAAATGGATAAAGGAAGTTAAAAACACAAGGGGAAAAAAAAATCTGTGACTGTCAGTGCAAGGAACAGTAAGAAAGTATTTGTATTAGGAACAAAAGAAATTCTAATAATGGTTTGTGTAGACTTATCACAGCTGAGGAGAGGTAAAATGCATAATAAAGCAGCAAAACCAGACATGTTTAATAAATATTGCTGTTCCCTATTTGTAAGGAGGAGGAATGATCCACTCTCAGCCCGTGAGCACAGGAGCTGCCAGGGCCAGCCCCAGCCAGAGGCTGAGCAGGGCAGGGGTTCCCAGCTGGTCCTCGGGGTGCTGTTCCCTGTGCCCTGGGCTGCTGTCCTTCCTTCCTTCCTGCTGCACGACTGGGGTGCACTGAGAACATTCCAGAGGCCCTGCTGGGTGCTGCTGTCTCAGCCTGAGCAGCCTGGGAGGGATGGGTGGGGATGTCAGGCTGGGTCTGCTCTCCAGCAGAAGGGATGGAGGCAGAGTGGTGTCCTGAGCTGGCAGAAGGTCTGATGTGGTGCCGTGGCCCAGCATGGCCCGTGGCAGCAGGAGCTGCTGTGAGCCAGGGTCCTGCATGCCCACGGGCATCGGCGGTGCTGGTGGGCAGGGAAGGAGGGGCTGCAGCTGCCCCAGGGATCTGGGTTTGGGAAAAGTTTCTGTCAGGTGAGCTTTGGTGGGAATCGTGGGGTCCTGCGTCTGGAGGGATGGGCTGCACCTGCCTTTGGGATGGGGAGAGCAGAGAGGAGCAAAGTGCCAAGCCAGGCTCTGAGGTGGGAAGGGGACAAGGTGCAGGGTGAGCGGTGACCCCGGCTCTGGGGGAGAGCAGCTCCTCTGCCTTCTGCTGCTTGTGCTTTAGTGCATTGTCCCCGTTTTCAGTTCCCTCGTCTCCCTAAGAGATGTTGAAAAGTTGGAGAAGACACAGAACATGTGAGTGGAGGGAAGCAGTTTGAGGAGTCAAAGGAAATACTCATTAGTGTTTGTTCTTAAACACTTGGGGACGTGCACCATATTTTGGGAAACTCTCTGCCAAAAAAAAAATCTCACTTGTTGATTTTTATCTTCACGGAGCCAGTTCTCCACGGGCTTTCTTAAAAAGCAGAAAATTGAAAAAGCAGGTAGCAGAGCCCTTGGTTTTAGCAAAGTGCCTAGCAAGAAACAATACCTGGAAGCTGGATCCAAACACCGAGATGACAACACGAAGGCACAAAAATATTTTTAAGAGTAGGAGGTGGAGATTTTGAGCAGCAGAGCAGGTTGGCTGTTGGAAGGAGCTGCCAAGGGGAGCTGTGGGTGGTTCTGTGTGTGGGCAGTGAGTGTTTGGGGGTTTCTGAGCAGTTAGCCAGGGCAGAGCTGTGTTCTGGTGGGGAATGGCCGTTCTCTGCCTCCACAGAAGATCCCACTTTCTGTCTCTGCTGTGGTGTCCCCTTTCCCAGTGTCTGAGAGCAGATGGTTGGGGAAGGATTATAAGGGACAGAGGAAATATTGAGTCAGCTTCCCTGTAATTTACTCTCTAGCTCCCACCAAATGGACCCTAAATTATTCTCACTTCCAGACCCTACGGGATGCTCCAAACCCTGCAGACCATCACCCACGCCCTGGTGTGAGCCCTTGCAGGAAGCCAAAGTACTTCAGGTGGCTTTTTCCCCCCAAGTGGAGATATAACTAAAGAAATTCATAGGTAATCTGCTGTAACATTGAGCACAAAAGGGTATTTGTTTACTTTTTGAGGCAGGAAATGATAATGAATAAGGTAGTTAGGGAACACATGGGACTCAGTCATTAAATAATCTGCTTTATATTCCTAATGCAAAAGCAATAGGCGGAGCAGCAGAGAGAGGAGTGCTTAGAGCAATATAGAAGAATATGGATTTTTATGGAAGCACTTGTGGTCTAGAGGAGACTCCGTTCCCTCTCCCAAGAGGAAACCTGTTGTGGAAAAGGGAACCTATTGTAGAAAACCTCTTGTAGACAAAATGGGAGATATTTACAAACTGCTGCAGAGATCAGAGAGGAAATTTCCCCGGGTTGACTCTGAAATCAGGCAAAAACGCAGCAACTGAGCTGAGGTGGCTGAGTGAAGATGTAAACAGTATTAGGAGCAGTAAGCAGTAGGCTTTTAAAAAGTATAAACAGTCTGGTAAGGAGGAGGATAGGAAGATCTATTAAAATAAGCAGAAGGCAGTTAAAAGGATAATTAGGAAGGCAAAAAGAAATAGAGAAGATCTAATTGCTAAGAATATTTTGACTTCAAAGAGTTCTCTAGATACATTCAGAGCAGACAGAAGCTAGCAGAGGAAACTTGTCCACTGCAGACAGTGCCAGGGGTTGGAGCAGGGGGCCTGGCAGCAGCGTGTTTGTGAAGGAGCTGTGGGGTGCCTCTGGCTGGGGCTGTGCCTCCAGAGGGTGCTTGGCACCCCTGTGCCCAGGGCCCAGCTTGTGTCCCGTGCTGGGAGCTCTGTGGTCAGCACAGGGAGCTGCAGGACACTTGGGCACCTTCCTGTGGTGGGGATGCTGTTTGTAAGCCAAGGTTTGTGCAGCTTGCCAGGAACCTTGAGGTGGTTGTGTTGCACCACAAAAGTGCCCAGTTTCTGCACTCACCTGTGACGTGTGGGGTGACCCCGGGCCACAGCCAGGCCTGAAGCTTTCTCTGATGACCTTCATGACTGTGGGGTTGCAGAAGACCTCTCAGAGGAAGAGATCTTTTCCAGAAGAAGACCTTTGACCAGTCACCACTTTTTCAACCAGCCCAGAGCACTGAGTGCCACGTCCTGTCATTTCTTGGGCACCTCCAGGGATGGGGACTCTACCACCTCCCTGGGCTGCCCCTTCCTATGCTTGACCACCCTTTCCATGGAAAAATTCCTCCTGATGTCCAGCCTGCCCCTCCCCTGGCCCAGCCTGAGGCCGTTCCCTCTCCTCCTGTCCCTGTTCCCTGGGAGCAGAGCCCGACCCCCCCTGAGCCCCCTCCTGTCAGGGACTTGTGCAGAGCCACCAGGGCCCCCCTGAGCCTCCTTTTCTCCAGGCTGAGCCCCTTCCCCAGCTCCCCCAGCCTCTCCCGGGGCTCCAGCCCCTTCCCCAGCCCCATTCCCTGCCCTGGACACGCTCCAGCCCCTCCATGTCCTTCTTGAGGAGCCCAGAACTGGACACAGGACTCGAGGTGTGGCTTCACGAGTGCTGAACACAGAGGGACAGATCACTCCCTCTCTAAGTTCAGCAGGCACTGAATCAGAAGGAAAGATAATGCCACGACTAAAACACATTCTGTCTGGAAGTTCTTGAGTCTTGTGCATAAAAACCTGGGGACAATTTATGCAGTTTCTCGCTAAGCTCACCCGATTTAGATTTTCCTGCTTTGATCAGAGTTGCTTTTCTCAGCAAGCTGCCCTTGCAGAGAGCTGGAGTGTTACGGACTCCTTTGTATGTGTAATTAAAAGCAGTCTTGTATCTTGATATCCCACTGTGGTTAACGTTTCCTTTAGAAAAATGGGTTAACTTTAACAGGCTGGGAAAATTGGGGATTCTTCTGGAGGCTGATGGAGGGGCAGATGGGCTCCTCTCCTCCTGCTTACCCTGGTTTGGAGAGTAGGGTCAGCAATGCCAGGAGATGTTGTTTTGCTCTGGTTTTTGTGTTCCTAAGGATGGATTCCATGTGTTCCCACGCCAGATAAGCTGTCCCAGCCTGGGGCAGGGAGGTTTTCCCAGCAGTGAACGCTTCCTCTTGGTTCCACCAAGGCGCCTCATCGCTGCCTGCTCACAGCCACTTCTGGAGTTTGAACCTCTGCTCTTCACCCAGCTGCCACCCCCGTGTGGATTTCAGCGAGCTCGGGAGGAGATGAGCAGCGATGCCAGCGGCTGCAGTGCGTGGCCCCAGGGCTGCTCCCGGGGAGCTGTGGTTGCCCAGGGAGCTGTGGTTGCCCGGGCAGTGCCCGGCCAAGGGACCGGGTTTCCGCCTCAGCGAGCGCCGCGTGCCTGGTGCCACATCCTCGCTGGAGGCTGGAATTCGCCCGGGTGGGAACGTGCCCAGATCCATTGTTCCTAGATTAGGGCTCGTCCCCTGAAGCATCCCAGCAGTGGCACAGAGCGTGGCAGACCCGCAGCCCTGCCTGTGTGTTCGGCTGGGGGCTGCCAGCTCCGTCGGCTCCAGTGAGGTGCCCAGCTGTGCCCGGCGCTGGTGCCACTCTCTGCTCAGCCCACACTCCACCTCCTTATCCCAGAGAGGGCCTCCTGCTTGCTCCTGCACAGCCCTTCCTTTCTTTGCAGGCAGTGAAGCAGCAGGACCCTTCCTTGGCATAAATGAGCTCGTAGGGCGGGGGAGCAGCCCCTGGATTCACACCTTGGGGCTCAGGTGGAACCAGCAGACCTGGCTGGCCTGTTCCATGATGGCAGCAGGATGGTCTTCTTTAAGCTGTTATGTTTCTGATGGAGTGCAGAAATGTCCTGGTTATTGAATGCCTAAGTTTTCAAATGGGATTTGAGAGGTTTCATATTGAATGTTATTAGCCCAGATAAGGAGTTACAGTCTTAGGAGTGAAAAAGCTCCTTGTGTAGAGGAAGAGCTTCGGAGTGATACTGGGCAAGTTCCAACAGGTCCAGGTGGATGTTTTCCATGTGCCCATGCTGTTTTAATATGAAACCCCTTTATTTTCACCTGCATTAAGTGCTAATGAGAGCAGGGTGTCTGTGGGGCTGAATGGGAAGTAAAGCAAGGCGGGCACACCACATCTGTTGTTGTGCTCTGCTTTCCTCTCCCCTCAAATCTGATATCTTCCAACTTTATATTTCATCCGACCAAATTTTGGTCAGAGGAAAATGGTAATTTGATTCAAGGGGAGAAAAGTTAAATTAAAGTCCAAAACCAATATGCAGAGAGATATTTGTGCAAAAGTAATGTAGATCTTGAGGAGAAGCTTTTGTCCATCAGCGGGTGTAATTGGCAGCAAAGGAAGCTGCATCTTGTACTGGAGAAGAGAAGGAGGCTGTGGAGTCCTGGAGCCCAGACAAGGAGGAGATGAAAGCAGGAGATCCTGGTGGAGGGAAGGGTTTGCTGATGAGATGTTCCTGCACCGAGCTGTGCTTGTGCTGGAGCTGCTCTCCAATAAGCTTCTCTGTCCCCACGCACTGTGGTTGGGTGGCATCAGCCCAAATGTCAGTGAAGGGGGAAGGAAAGCCTGAAAGGAGTCTCTCAGTGAGCCTTTGGGAGCTTTGCAGGTGGGAATGGGATGCAGGGCACTGTTGGGAGTCATCACCCTCAGGAGCCCTTGCTCTGGGAAGATGTGTCCCTGGAGCTCAGGTCCTGGCAGAGAGGTGGGTGTGTAGCCCTGCTGCCTGGAGGAGTAGTGGTGGATGAGACCAGGATGTTCCCTAAGGTGCCCTCCATGAATTGTTCTGTCACTACTCGATTTTGTTGGTGAGAGATTTTCCAGCAGTCCTGTCCTTCAGATTTAGTGTGTGGTGTTGCTGGTTTTGATCTGTGTCAGTTGTGGGATTTGTAGTGAAACATTATTTCCAAAAGTAAATTCTGTCCTTTGAACTTCAAGAAATTAGTCTTTTTTCTTCACTGGTTCTTCCTTGAAAGGATCGTGTGGAGCCTTTAAAGGCGGAGCGATTTCCAGTAAAGTTCTCCCTCCAGTGAGCCTTCTCTGGTTCACCCAACTTGGTTGCATCAACTCAGACGAAAGCAAGCGCGAGTCCACCACCCGCGCCCAAGCGCGCTGCTGGCCGTGGTGTGCCGTGCCTGGCAGGGAGTGCTGACCACCACCAGCAGCTGCTGCATCCCCCGGGATCCTCCTGCCATGCTCCTGGCCACGCTCCTGTGTCTTTTGGCAGCCGGCGGCAGCACCGCGGCTTTGGCCGGCGCTGCCGCCTCGCCCCGCGCTTGGCCGCGGCCGCCGGAGCCGCAGATGTGGTGTCAGACTAGCAGAGCCAGCCCAGGGACTCCTTGGCTGGGCCTGCCTTGGTGGCTGCCTGCTGCCTTCGCCTGCAGAGGCATCCAGGATTTCCTTTAAAAATAGCCGTGAGCTTTTTATGAGGAGGATTTTCCGAGCGCGGTCTGCAGGCAGAGCAGCACGGCAGCGGTACGGAATAACTGGAGGTGTGAACTCCCTCAGCCCTCGTTTGCTGCATGTTAACGACACTGCGAGGCATCCTGGGGAAGGGAGGAGTGGGTGGCAAGCAGAGCCTGAAGGATGGGAAAGGGAGCCCGGCCAAGAACATGCTGTTGCCAAAAGACCAAAGTGCTGGTCCTGTGCCTTCTGTCTGTGGTCGTCTGCTGCTGATCTCACGGGCTAGTGTTTGCTGGAGCCTTCTGGGAGTTGATTTATGTCCCTAACCTTGGAAAAGCGCTTAAAAAAAAATAAAAAAGAGCAGGGCTTGGTGCCAGATTGGTGAGTAACTTGGCTTGTGGAGGGGAGCAGGGAGTGGGGAACAGGAAGCAGAAAGAGGAGCAGGATGGGTGTGAGGAGAAGGCAGCACACGGGACCATCAGACCACTCAGGGGTCACCTCTGCTGTGGTGTAAGGAGGTGAGATCGTGGCTTTAAAACCAGAGGACTGAAGTTGAGCAATGGTGTGGATGTGAAGGAGAAGTTTCCTGCAGCAGCTGTCCCTGCAGCATGGTCAGCAGCTCCCGTGGACGTGGTGGAAGCTGCAGTAGGGCAGCTCGTGGGGCTGCGTGGCCCGGGTGGGGATGTCACTGCAGAGTCAGCTCCGGTCAGGGCTCAGCTCTGTTCCCCCACGTGCCTTAAGGCACGGCCTGATTCAAGCTCAGCCCCAAATCTGGAGCTGCCATCCCTCTGTGGTCACCCGAGGGCCTGACCCCGCTTTCTGGCAGGGCTTGATAGCAGTGGCTCTGTGGCTTGTGTGGCATCAGCTCCTCAGCACTGCCGGCTGAGGCCGGCTCTGGTGGAGCTGACAGTGCCCAGCCTGGTCACAAGTAGTTGAAGAATAAACCATTCCCAGGGTTGCCAGAGCCGTGGACAGGAGCAGGAGCTGGGTTTGAGCCCTGGAGCAGCGCCAGGCCCCCCTGCCATGCCCTGCCTCCCCTGGGCTGGGACCAGGCCCCGGGGCAGCTCCCGTCAGGGCTCTGAGCCCTGGGACAAACACACCCCCGAGCAGTGCACTCACCCTTCCAGCTGCTGCTGGGCCTCCCCTGGATTTTTATCTCAATCTCTGTGTTTTATGCCTGGGAGCTTCTGCCTTGCAGCTGGAACCATCAGTGGCCATTGGAGGCCTTGTGTTCCAAGAAGCAGGTGGACCTTCCTCTTAGGATGAAGCCAAATGGAGAGTTGTTTTAGGACATGCTGTATAAAAATATTTGTGTTTGACCCCTTCCTAACACAAAACATGGATCTTTTTTGTAATTCTACTCTGATTTGAGTGGTTTGCATGATTTCAGTGGTTTCTGCCCATTCTCCCACTGATGGTCCTTGGTGCTGCACATTTCCACCTGCAGAGCTGTGAGAAGGTCCCTGGGAGGGCTTGCACCTCCCAGCCCCTCCTCAGAGCATGGGCAGCACAGGGGATCCTCACCCGTTCCATCTTTGCTTTCTCTGGGAGGTTTTGTTCAGTCCCAGTTGGTCTTGGCAGTTTTTTACTGCTCAGTTTATCCAATTCACTCTGAAACTCGGCTGTGTTGTGAAGATCTTGGCTGCTGTTTTCATGGGCAGATGTGGGTGTGAGGGGGCAGAGGAGGCACGAGCCAGGGGAGCATAAGCCCCAAAGAGCCCCAGACCTTCACTTCCCAGGGCGGTTTGGAGCCGCTTTAGTTCTGCCAAGGAGAGGTTTGGCTCCCAGCCGCTGAAGATGGCCAAGTGTGTGTGGGAAGGAAGCGTTTCACACCTTTGAATGCAGTGATGAGAAATGCCTTTGGGGGGCTGAGGTGTCAGGGCATGGTGTCAGGGCACGGAAGCTGCCCGGTGCCCACTGGGTGCCCCGCGTCACTGCCAGCTGGGACAGCACCAGCTCTGTGCGTGCCCAGCGTGCTGCTGGAGGTCCTGCTGCTCCTGCAGCCGTGCCTGGGCCCAGGGAAGGTCGGGTGAGGAGTTGGAGCCCGTCCCATCACTGAGCTCCTGGTGGCTTCTGGGCTGGCCACGGCCAGATCTCGATCGGGCAGCGCGTGTGGCTGCACATGCTGCAGGCCCTTCATCAGCTGAAGCGTTTTTTGGGGGGACAGCAGAGGTCCTCCTGCAGCGCCCAGAGTCTGGAGAAACCCCCTGCCCGTGTCTTTGCTCCTGCTCAGCCCTGCATACACAACGAGCTCGAGTTGGCCTTCAGACCTGGTCACTCTGCTTGAAGATGAGGATCCTGTGTGATCACATCAGGCCTGGGGGGATCTGATGAGATTTTCTGTGGGCAAAAAGCCATCAGCTTGTTGAGAGTAATGTGGGTCCTGGAGTTCTTATTTGGATTTTTTAGTAAGTGTCTCTCTGTGGGCAAGCAGGAGGTGCTGTTGGTGTGCTGCTGCCTGAGCACCTTTCCCATGGGTGCAGCTCCACAGGTGCTCCCTGCCAGCTTTTCCCATCTTTGGCACCACTTGAGGGAGATTTGGGGCAGTGTCTCCATAGGGTAGGGAATGGGACCTGGCTCCCATCCTCAGGCAGTGCTTGCACTTTGTGATGCATCCTTTAGCATGCAGAGGGATTTTTCCCATCTCCTTCTTGTGCTCAGGGGTGATGAATGAGAAGCTGGAAAAAGAAGTTGGTCTGGTTTACAAGGTGGAGATCAATCTAAAGTTGGACTTGGTCTTGGAGATCTTCTCCAACCTGGATGACTCTGTGATCCTGTGCAGGGTGTGGTGGCTGTCCCTGGGAACTGGCCTGGACAGCAGCTGAATGGGCCCAGTGGGGCAGGGGCTGCAGGCAGGGGATGCGGGCAGGGGCTGCGGGCAGGGGATGCAGGCAGGGATGCGGGCAGGGATGCAGGCAGGGATGCAGGCAGGGGATGCAGGCAGGGATGCGGGCAGGGATGCAGACAGGGGATGCGGGCAGGGATGCGGGCAGGGGATGCAGGCAGGGATGCAGACAGGGGATGCAGGCAGGACAGGAGGTGTCCAGCTCCCTTTATCCAGCTGCTGTTTATTTGGGAAGGGAAATCCTCCAGCTCGGGTCGTGCTCCATAGGAGCGTGTCCCCATATGGCTGAAGGAAACTGATGGAGAAGTTGGGCTTTTGTGGACTGTGCCGTGAGTGGTTTGAAGCTGCACTTGAAGTTTTATTTGACTGGAAAGCATTTAGGAAGTGATTTTGAATCCATTTGGTTGATTCACTGCTATTCCTGCAGTAGGATGCAGAGCAGTGATTCTGTAATTAATTTAATTACATGCTTATTCAATCTTTCCTAAACTAGTAAAATTTCAGAATGCTTTTGAATTCAATGAAATGTGATTTTTCAGGGGCNGACATGCAGGCAGGGGATGCAGGCCGGGATGCGGGCAGGGGATGCAGGCAGGGATGCAGGCAGGGATGCAGGCAGGGGATGCGGGCAGGGATGCGGGCAGGGATGCAGACAGGGGATGCGGGCAGGGATGCGGGCAGGGGATGCAGGCAGGGATGCAGACAGGGGATGCAGGCAGGACAGGAGGTGTCCAGCTCCGTTTATCCAGCTGCTGTTTATTTGGGAAGGGAAATCCTCCAGCTCGGGTCGTGCTCCATAGGAACGTGTCCCCATATGGCTGAAGGAAACTGATGGAGAAGTTGGGCTTTTGTGGACTGTGCCGTGAGTGGTTTGAAGCTGCACTTGAAGTTTTATTTGACTGGAAAGCATTTAGGAAGTGATTTTGAATCCATTTGGTTGATTCACTGCTATTCCTGCAGTAGGATGCAGAGCAGTGATTCTGTAATTAATTTAATTACATGCTTATTCAATCTTTCCTAAACTAGTAAAATTTCAGAATGCTTTTGAATTCAATGAAATGTGATTTTTCAGGGGCAGGAGCAAGGGAAGGCGGGGAAATTTCAAGTTCTGTTTTCTCCCTTGGTTGGTGTTCCAGTGCTCCCTCCCCAGCACCGCGGCGTTGGCGTTGGGCACCCCCAGCCTTATTTTGGTTTTTGACCAAATTCCTGCCTCTGCTCGGTGCTTCCCTGCTGAAATGGAACCTTTGAAAGAAGCTTCACGAATAAAATCATAAAAAGCCTTTTCTTGTTCTTTTCCCCCACCTCCTCCATCTTTGCTGGTACCTAATGTTCATTTCTCTCGCTGCTTTTATTGCCTTTGAATTTGGCCAAAACAATCTATTATGTAATTGGGCTAATGAGTTCCAACCCACTCTCCATCCTTCCCTCACAGCACAGCAAGCAGCTAATCTCTTCCCAGTTTACCTTTCTCCCCTTTTCGGTTGTTAATTTAAAAGTGTCATTTCCAAATCTGCCACTCCTCCTCGCTGAGGCTCATTTTTATTTATTTTTAAACTCTGTAGAAGGCCTTGAATGAGTAACCGAATATCTCCTGGGCTCTGGAATTTAACAGTCTTTGCCCTTTGTTCAGCTGGGTCAATGCATGAATTCACAAGTTACTAAATTAAAAAGGAGAAAAAAAAAAGGCAAATGTCTGATTGAGGATTGGATTTAGATTTTTCTCCCTGAAGAAATGAAATACAAAGAGGAACTAGTATTTGCAAATAGTTTAGAAAGTAGCAATTTATTTTAAAATCTTGTACCAAGGCCAATTTTTAAGACAGAACTAAACACTGAACTGCTTTTTTTCCGAAGGGAAAGTGGTCAAATCCAACTTTCTGTGTTTAAGAAGCTCCAAACTGCAAATCCCCTCACAGCACAGACACGGGTAGAGGGGACAAAGGTTGGATGGGCAGGGGTTATAGCTGGAGCACAAAATTACCACAGTGTCAGGATGGTTTCCTTAATTTTTCATGCCTGAAGAAGAAGATCCTGGCGGGCTGCTGCATGGGAAGTCAGTGTGAAGCAGCAGAGCCTGATGCACACAGGTCCTGTTGGTGACACCCCCTGCCTGAACAGGCCTCCTTTCAATTTATCATCTGCGTGTCTTTATGAAAAAATTTTGAAAAGGATGAAGTTTCCATTAAGAAAAGAATAGAGGGCAGCAGTGCAGGCTGGTGGGAATGGGGCTGGTTTAGAGCCTTGGCTGGGCCTTTCTCCCTGCCTTGGGAGCCCTTCCCTGGCCGGGGTGGCTCCAGCTGAGGGCAGGGGCCGGGCTGGTGACCAGGGCAGGCACACGGGTGTCGGGGTTGCTCTGTCTCCTTGCTGCTCCTTACAGCACTGGGATGCTTTTCCATGCCTTGGGATGCAGAGCTGCTGAGCAGAACTGCTGGGAGCTTCTGCCTTGCAGCTGGAACCATCAGTGGCCATTGGAGGCCTTGTGTTCCAAGAAGCAGGTGGACCTTCCTCTTAGGATGAAGCCAAATGGAGAGTTGTTTTAGGACATGCTGTATAAAAATATTTGTGTTTGACCCCTTCCTAACATGAAGCATGGATCTTTTTTATAATTCTATAATTCCGGGGGCAGGGAAGGAGTTCCAGCCTTCCACAGGCCCTGCTGGTGCTCCGGGTGGGCTCTGCCGTGCTGCGGATCTCCCCAGAGACTTTTTCCCAAATTACAGCCCTCCTCGAGCTCAGCCAGGCGCTCTCAGGGTTCGGGATTTTTGGGAGGGGTCTTTTGAGCTCGGCTTTGCTTCTGGTCCTGCTGTGGCAGTGCTGGGTGGCCGAGCTGTGTGCCAGGGCTGTCCCGGGGGCTGGGGAGCCCCAGCAGGGCCTTCCTGGGCTGGATCTGCCCTGCAGCCTGGCAGCGTTTCCCAAATTCATCAGAGACCCTCCCACCCTCCTCCCCATGACCTCTGAGTCAGCTCTGAGGCACTGCTTCCTCTGCTCCAGCTGCTTGAGGAGATGACTTCTGTGCTGCTGCCTCCTCCTCCTCCTCCTCATCCTCCTCCTCATCTCTCGGTGCTTTTAAGCTCTGAGTGGAGGATTTCCAGGATGTGAGCTGGCTGCTGGTGGCAAGGGGACCTGGTGGCCTTAGTGCCTGGTGATGGTGTGAGCCCAGACGAGTCCAGTGTGACCTGAGGACAGATGGATTTGCCATGAGAGATGGTTCCACCCCAGATTTTGGCTGGTTTCTGTCTGGTGAAACAAAGATGGTGTTTGGCAATATGTGGCAAGAAGAGACTTAAAATCTGGGCTCTTTTTAAACTGAAATGCATTTTAGTGGATTAAAGTAGGCAGCTGTTCCAAATTTGGGTGACTTTGGCCGTTGTCTCCCTCAGCTGTGCCTATGCCTTTGATAACTTTTTGCATTCTAAATGATAAATGCAACTGGAGACCTTAAATGACCTTAATTTTTCCAAATTGGATGCTTCGTGCCCAATGTGACAGACTCAGAGTTAAAATTAATATAAATTTTGTAAATCAGTAGACTGACCTTTTGGTGAACTGGAAAGAAATGTCAAATTTCTGTTTCCTCCCCCCTCCTCCTGTAATCAGCAGTCTGTAATGAATGAATTATTCCTAATTTCAAGATTGTAGCTCAAAAGGGCACTCAAATGGCTGAAATCCCATAAGAAAGACTGACCTTTTGGTTGTCTCTGATGAAAATTCAAGATTTTCCCTGAATTTAGCAGTCTGTAATGGACTGCATGAGATGTTACTGCAGCTCACAGGAGCAGCTCCTCATTTATTTTCTTAATATATTTATATTAACACTGCATGATCCCCCAGAGCACCCTCAGTGCCTCGCAGGAGTGCTCAAGGTGTGGTTGAGATGTGGTGCCAAGACTTCTCTTCGGGTACAAAGCAACTGTGAAATAAATGATTCCCCTCCTGCTGCAGGAAGAATTGATAATTTGTCATCCCCTGCATTTCCCTGGCTGCTCCCAGCCCCTGCTGCAGGTTTGGTGATGCTGGGACGTGCAGGAGGGCCCACAGGACTTTGGGGTGCACAGGGAGCAGTAAATCTGTGCTCCCCACGAGGTACTGCCAGTGACTGTGGGTCTGAGTTTGCTCAGGAGCTGCTGGAGAGGGCTCTGGGTTGGGCAGAGGTGTTTATCCAGTGTGGGTCAGCACAGGTGCCTGCACACGAGGCTTTAAATGCTTCTTGCTGTGGAATTTTGTTCACAGAGTCACAGAATGATTCTGCCTCCAGCTCTGGGGTTCTCAGCACAAGACCTGGAGCTGCTGGAGAGAGCCCAGAGGAGGCCCCGGAGCTGCTCCAGGGCTGGAGCCAGACTGGGAGAGCTGGGGGTGCCCACCTGGAGGGGAGAAGGCTCCAGGGAGAGCTCAGAGCCCCTGCCAGGGCCTGAAGGGGGTTGTGAAAAGGAGGGAGAGGGATTTTTCATGTGAGCAGACAGTGACAGAACATGGGGGAATAGTTTTAAACTTCCAGAGGGCAGGGCTGGATGGGATCTTGGGCAGGAATTGTTCCCTGGGAGGGTGGGCAGGCCCTGGC
>VYXC01000181.1:25337-36883 GCA_013397175.1 Platysteira castanea
CCATGGCAGGGGTGGCACTGGGTGGGCTTTAAGGTCCCTCCCACCCCAATCCAGCCTGGGAGTCCGTGGTGGATGGATGAGGAGTCCCACGTGCTCTGCCTCCACAGCTCTCCCTGCTGTCCCTGCCCCTACAGGGGCTTCCCTTTAGATACAGGAACGTGGTTTGTGATAGAGAATGGGTGGACATAAATTCTGGAGAGATGAAGTTTCCTAAAACTCCCTGGTGTTGTGAAAGGGCCCTGCTGGCTCCGGGCCCCTGCATTTCAACACCGCTGGCCACGAAACCCTGCTGGGCTGAGCCTGGGCAGTGCCCGGGACCCCTGAGCTGCTGGGCCTTGGGCCCTTCCTGGGCACTCGGAGCCCTCCCTGGGCACTCAGAGCCCTCCCTGGGCACTCGGAGCCCTCGGTGGGCTGCAGGGAGCAGCTGGCAGTGTGGGGCACGGGGCAGCCGTGCCTGGCCACCACCGACCCTTTAAAAGCAGCACCACAGATTTATTTGGGGAAAAGCCAACCCTGAAGTGCTCTGGGCTCCTTCCTTACTGTGCTGGCAGAGACAGAGGTTCCTAAAACCAAATGATGCAACACATCCCTCCTGTAAACTTCTCACTGGTGTCTCTTTCGCAGATGAAACCAGGGTGAGATCACTTCTACTTTTAATTTTCTGGTTCTCCTCCACGTTGCAGGGCAGTAAAATTTTGGAGGCTGCAATGCGAAGGCAATACTTAAACTTCAGCCCAGTTTTCCTTTCAATTTTATTAAATCATGAAAATATTTCTAGGAAAAATAGATTTTGAAATAGATTTTGCAAATTGCGCCACCAGCTACTTTGAAATATTAAATGTCCAGTGTTAAATTCTTTGGCACTGTTTCTGAAGTGCCCAAATGCTGGGTAATGGGTTCAGCCCTGCTCCTCTGGTGGCCTGTTCAGCTCTTCTCTCAGACAATCAGGCCATGAGCTGTTGAGCAAAGGTTTTGCTCAGTGCAGTGCTGCCACATTTGGCCTTAAAAAATAATAGTAAATAAATAAAGGGCAGAAATCTTCATGTCATTAAGTTTGTGTTGGTAATTTAAGACTCGAAAAGAAATGAAGAAATCCTAAGTTTTGGTTTTTGGAGCCTGCTGTAAGTTGTGGTGGTTAAGAGCACGCTCCAGGGCTGAGCTGCTCCCCGCCTTGGCACCGTGCCCAGCTGGGAGCAGTGGCTGCAAGCTGAACATTTGGTTCAGAAGCGTTGCTCAGCCCACCTTCCAGTGTTCCCGAGGATCTGGGAACAGCCAAGGGCGCCACAGTGCTTGGGGTTTGTCTTCCAAACCACGTGCCCCTCTCACAGGGCAAACCCCAAACCTGGGGAATCCCCCAGCCGGGGCCTGGGCTCGGGTGCTGGGCAGGAATTGTCAGTGGGGTGCTCAGAGGGGCATTCCCTGGCTCTGCTCCCTGATCCACTCTGTGATAGGGTTTAGTGGGCACGGTGGTGTTTGGTTGAAGGTTGGGCTTGGTGATCTTGGAGGTCTTTCCCAACCTTAATGAATTCCTGACTCTATGAATCAGGTTCTGTGCTCTCTCCCAGCTGCCTCCTGTTGGAGTCCAGGGCGTTCCTGGGGCTGCCCTGGCACCGGGGTCTGGGACCCCAGCACGGGGGTCTGGGGCCCTGGCAGGGAGCCCAGGACTCTGTCTTTGCCCTCTGTCCATGGGAGAAATTACCAACATTGCAAGAAGAACTACAAGCCACAAGAGTGTGAAATAAAGAGTAGTTTAGCTTCTCACAGGGTGAAAATGTAGAATTTGGGTTTTTAGAATGGGAATTGAGGAGGTAAGATGGAGGATTTCGGGCGTTGGCCTTTCTCCTTCTTCTTCCTCCTCTCTCCTCCATCTTCTGCAGTGGCGGTGGCACAAAAGATTGGTAGAATGATGAAATCGAGGTAGAAATGACGTATCTAAAATAAGTAAAAATTAATTGGTATAAAATCGTAAATAAATACACATTGTGAAAGATGCTTGGGTCAGAGAACTGGTGGAAAAGGTGCAGGACCTCCCGACCTGGGGGCAGTTCTGCCAGGGTGCAGCTGGTGCTCAGCTCTGTGGTGGGAAGCTGCAGGAGCTGGGAGCAAGCAGTGAGATAAAGAATGAGCAACGTTAAAACCTGAGCTCACAGACTCCGTTCATCTTTTCTGGCTCTGGTGCGGGACTTTTGAAAAGAAAAAGCTTAAAACCAGCAAATGTCTGGGGTATAAACCCGACAGCCTCCCTGCTTGTCTGTGTGTGATGTGTGACCTGTCAGCATCTGGAACGGGGTTGGTGGGAGTGCTTCGAGTGTCTTCCACCCTGGCAGGAGTGAGAGCCTGGTCCTGTGATTTATGCTGATAGAACAGTAAAAAAGCAGCAACTGGATAAATTCATGAAGGAAATTTCTGCCAGCAGCAGCCAAGCACAAAGGCAGCGCCTCTCTCCCGTGAAGCCCTCAGCGGCTCGGTGGGGATGGGAGATCATCCTGGAGGTGGGAGATCATCCTGGAGGTGCTGCACTCAGGCTTTTCCTGCTGTCAGACCCTCTGCTAACCCTTCTGTGGAGCCGTGCTCGGAGCCTGCTCAGTGCTCCTCGTGTGGGCACTCTCGGGCAGGAGTGCACCAGCTGCTTTTCATCTTTGCAGGAGCTCTAGGTGCTTGGCATGGAGAGGCCAGAAGAGGCTTTTGGGTCTCGGGTGTTGGTGTACGATTGCCAAATCGCCCCTGGCAGGAGCAGGCAGCCGTGGTGGCTTTCTGAGGGAGGGTTTGTTGCTGGGTTTGTGTTTCTGCTCACGGGGGATCGGTCCCTCCGTGTCCCTGCCCAGGGGAGCTCAGCCAGGACCTGCAGCGTTTCCTGGGACAAAACCCTCAGCAGCCCCCAAGGAGCAGCCCCTGGGTATTTGCTGTAGTCACACAAACGTGTGTCTGAGTGTCTAAACAGCCTCTGGAGAGTGGGAGCTCCCCACCTGCATCCCTCCATCCTGGAATAACCTCCTTAGCTTTGAGAAGCAATCAAGTGACCCTGTTTTCCTTTAATCATAATTGCAGTGGCAGTAAGTGGTTTGGAGAGCCCTTAACACTGTTCCTTTCACTGGCCAGGTGGTGTCTATCTGCTTTTTGGTGTTTTCACTATCCAGGAGAGTCTGGGGATGACCCTTGGCACTTGGATACCCCCTCCAAAACAAAGGAATGATTCTGTGAATGAAACACAAGACTGAAATTCAAGAGATGAGTGTCTGGTTCTCACAAATTCTTCTTCTGGGCACGTTATAGGATCTGTCTTAGATTTTCCAGCTCAAGAAATGAAGTTACTTCATCAGCTCACACTGAGATTGCCAATACTAGCTGGTGTTTGGGAGACAGCAGGATGTTTTAGACATTTTGGTGGTGTTCCTCATAGCTTTGAGTGGTTCCAGTGACTGAGGGAGGTTTACTTGAGCCTCCAGAGCCCCCTTGCCAGAGAAGCTTTGGTCCTTTGCCTCGTCCTTGTCCTCTTTGGAGACAGAAAAACATCACCATGTCAGCTTCAGGATGGCTTTGTCCTGGTGGACCTGAGCAGGTTTTTGTGTGCTGGGATGAGCAGTGGAGCATCAGCCAGTGGCCTCAGCAGAGTGCCAGGGGTTCTGGTGTGCCAGGAGAGCAATTGCTGTAATTATAGAGGTGCCTATTTCCAGGTCAGAGCTCAGGTACCCTACAATAAACTCTCAACACCTCGAGTATTTTATCCTCAGTCTGTGGGCAAACTCCTCCTGCAGTGCTGCCAGGCTGCCATCTTTCACAGATGGTGGATTTTCTTCCAAACTAGCAGTAAATAATACTAACAATAATAATAAAAAGTTGCTTCTATTTTATGTTTCTAGCACTGACAATAGCCTTTGGAAGAGTCCAGTGTTCCTCGCCGAGGAGGTCGCCATGGCTACTGTCCATGCTGGGTTTAACAGCCCTGCTGGCTCCTGCAGCACAAACAGATTTGGCTTTTCCTTCTGGCTGTAATGAATAGCAAACTGCTGGGTATTCATTAAGGGAAGCAACTCGCAGAGGTTAAGTGTTTGATTTCTGGAGCTGCCATCGAGGGCAGTCATCAAAAATAAATTGGGCAGCCAAGGAGGAAAAGGGGTTTGTAAGACGTAAAGTGGGAAGAAAATAATTGCTACCTCATTCCTTGTTCCTTTCCTTGGGTTTTGCAGCTGTAAGTCGGGATCTCTGGGTCCCAGCTATGCAGTTGTTGTTAGATGTGATCAGATTTGCTGGAGAACGAGCTTTGTTCTGACAGGAACCCATCTGACTAATTCAGCAAAAAGAAACAGGACTGCAGTGATCCAGGCCAGGCAGGACGGAGGAAAACGGGGCTGCCCTCGGGGTCTGAGCAGCTCCAGCGAGCCCAGAGTGTGCTCTGCCCACCTGTCTGGGCAGGGAAGGCTCCTCCTCACCCGGCCCTGCCAGGAGGGGTGGGCACATCTCCCACTGCTGCTGCAGGGTGTCAGGAGCTGGGTGGGCACATCTCNGGGCACATCTCACACCCCTGCTGCTGCAGGGTACCAGGAGCTGGGTGGGCACATCTCACACCCCTGCAGCTGCAGGGTGTCAGGAGTTGGAGAGGTCATGCCTCCTCCTTCCCCACCTTGGTTGGGTTTGTTGCCCATGGAGTGGAAGCAGCACACAATGCAGATGTCCCTGGTGGTGTCAGCAGGGTGAGCAGCCTCGTCATCCTTGGGGAACACCCCGGCCTCCTCCGTGGCCTCAGGGGCAGCAGGATTCCCCCTGGGCTCCAAACAAGTGCCTTCCAGCCCTTTCTCCAGGTTGATGTCCTTCTGCTGCTCCTTGGTTTGGGCTTTGGTTATTTGCTGCTTGCACAGTTTGGCTGCTTAAAAATGCATCTTGTTTAAAGGAATCCAGCACACCCATCGATCCAGATGGCATTGTATTAGTGACCTGTCCTCTTTAATTATGTGCAACTAATTTTTAATTTTATGTTCTCTGCAAACATGACTGGGAATGATTTTCTGGCTGCTTGTAAATCAGTGATAGATATTGAATCCTTTCAGGGGCTGCTTTCTCTTGGAAGAAATGAGGATTCTCTCATTACAGTTGGTTTTCAGAATTTATCAGATAGCTGTTTTTTAATCCACTTAGTATGTGTTTACATTGATTTCTGTTTTAGGGCTTGCTTTTTTTTTTTTAAATTTATTTTTTTGACTCAACATCTTGTGCAATAGTAAGGCGTGCAAAAATCTAAGTCTCTAAAGCTAAAGCAGTTATCTTTCTCAACCAAACCCATAAATCTTACCGGGAAGTAGCTCAAAGTCTGTTTGACAAGGCTGCTTTTCTTTCTTCTTTCCCATATAAAGACACCCAGGCTGAATTTCTTGCTGCTCCATTTTCCTCCAGGTTTGCATAGGTGTTCACACTTGCAGAAAAATTAATGTGAAACCTTTCCCCACATTTCTCTGGGTGAGGTGGGTGGCTGTATCTGCCGTGGGTGTGGGAGCCAGTGTGTGTGAGGGTCTGTGAATAAATTTGTTTTCCACGCATGGGGCTGAAATCTTTTGTTGCCTTTATGGGTAAAATGAAACTTGGTGGTGAATCGGCCCCTTTAAAATCCCACACAGTGCTGTAGATCTGGAGCCTGCTGCTAGAGATCAGTGATGGTAAGAGCATCAGAAATTTAAAACATCTTTATTTGGATGCTGAAAGCCTCCGTGGTTAATAGAGCTCGGGTATAAGGTTTTTATTAGTGAGAAACCCCTGTAGTTTGGGGGAAAAGCCAGGCCCCAGCTGATCAAATTAAGCAGAAGCTCCTCAGGCACGGGATGGGCTGTAATTGCTGGCTTCAGAATTTCTCTGCCTCTCTCTGCTTTCAGCTGAGGATGGCACTGCCAGGGCGAGGGCATCACCTCTGCTGCTGCCGGGTGTCCCCGCTGTCCCTCTGTGCTCAGGGAACAAACTCTGGGGAGTTCTGGGGATGCTCTAAAGGAGCAGATCCTTGGCTCGTGGGCTGGAGAGGCACAGCCAGAGGGGGATGTTTGGGGCTGCAGAGGAAGAGCAGTGCTTGGTTTGGGGAGAGGCACTGCAGGCACCCAGAGGGAGCACACACAGAACCCTCAGTGGGCAGAGCTCGGGCGAGGCTCTCAGGAGCAGCAGGGCAGAGCTCAGATCCCCGTCCAGCAGCTCAGAGTTCCTGTGGGGCTCCTTGGGACATGGCCTGGGAGGTGGGATGGGTGATGAGGAGCTCGGAGAAGGCTTTAAAACCAGGCTTTGAGCGTTTTTTGGATGAATCAGAGGGAGAAATGCAGAAGAATTCAGGAAAAGGAGAGTTGCAACATCAGCGTGGTGCGGTGTGACGCAGGAGAGGAGCGGGGGCTCTCGTGGGAGGTGCTCAGGAAGGTGCTCAGGGATTCCCAGAGTCTGGAAGGAACTCGACAGGAGTGAGGAGGGAGGCCAGGAGGGACCTGAGCTGGCCCATCCCCTCCAGCCGTGGTGCAGATCAGCACAGATGCTGGGCCTGCTGCTCTTACCCGAGTCCTGAGCAATACTTCGCCCTATTCAATTTTTACTTTACTAAAATGAATATCATGGACTTCTTAATAGTCATAGGAGCATAAAAATCTCAGTGTATCACAATTCATCATCCTTTAAAAATTGAATTTCTGTTGAATTATGCCTTGCTGCTGTAGTGCTGGGGAAAAGCTCTTATTATTCATAACTATAAATACAGCGATGTCGAGATTTAACTGGTGCCTGGAGGCTTTGTGCTGCACTTCCACACTGACAAAGCAAACACTCGTGGGGATGGCTTTGAGTTCCTGGGGCCGGGGGCAGCTGAGGCTCCCCAGAGCTGGGAGCAGAACAGCAATCCCCTCCCTCTGCAGTGCCCAGCTCCCTTGGAGGGCTCGGGTCACTTTGGCCCTTCAGGACGGAGATAAAACACCACCAAAAAAAGGAAATTAAGGACATGAGTACCCAGGTGGGTGGGTGGGGAGCACTCTTGGGCAGGGTGCTGGAGGACACGTTTGAGGAGCAGCAGCAGCTGGGAGGGAGTGCTTGGGTTTGGGGAGCAGTTCCACGGACTGAAGGACAAAGGGGAAGAGGTGGGGAGTGAGATAAATCCTCCAGAAACCGCCTGAATGGCCTGGGCCTGCACCTGGAACTAAATTAAAGAGACTTTATCTGCTTTTTGTGGCCAGGTTCTCACATCCTCTTCTCTGTGGGCATCAGCAAATGCTTTCATGTTCCTCCTTGTCCCAGCTGGACATTGACACAGACATTGGCTCCATCGTGTGATGGCTGATGGGGACAGCCCTGGCTGGGCAGGACTTCGCTCACGTTTATGTTTTGCTTGTTGAGTGTCTGTTTTGGGCCCAAAACACGGAAAAGTCCCATAATTTGGTGCTCTCACATGGACTTTTAGTGCAGCACAAAAGAGAAGGGAGTTAATCTTTCACAGGAAATAATTAACATATGGAAACAATTCTTAAAAACGGGATTGGGTAAATTTGTGTCTCTAGGGACAAGGTGGGAAAGATTCTGACTGGATTTGGAAGGAATTTTTTTGTATGTGGTTATAATTAGAAATTTACACATAGCAAAAGAAGTCTTGCTGTTGGATGTTGGTTATCGTGGCCCGTAGGTTGTTTGGAGTTTTGTTTGGTCTATGAACTCTTTTCTTTAAATAGCACTTGAGCCTTGCAGAAGTTTGGCAGTGGCATGTTTAACTTTTGACTTAGTTTGGATGTTCAATATTTTTGTTACAAAATAACTCTGATGCATTTTTAGTTTTAATAACAAAAATTAATAATCTCTTGGGAACTGAAATTCTGTATTTGAGAAATTGCAAAGCCTCCATTTTGGGCTTTGTTCCACTGAAAGCAAGACAACAAAATTGGTGATTTCATGGTCGTTGTATTTTCTACTGCATTTCAAAACTGGTTTCTGCAGAGGCGTGCAGAGTGATGATGGAAAGTTCTAAAAATGAGATACCTGAGTCCAGGGCTGGAGCCCCTCTGCTCTGGAGCCAGGCTGGGAGAGCTGGAGAGGAGAAGGCTCCAGGNCCAGAGCAGCTGTGGCTGCCCCTGGATCCCTGGCAGTGCCCAAGGCCAGGCTGGACACTGGGGCTGGGAGCAGCCTGGGACAGTGGGAGGTGTCCCTGCCATGGCAGGGGTGGCACTGGGTGGGCTCTGATGTCCCTTCCAACCCAATCCAGTCTGGGATTCTGTGATTTTTCTTTTAGGAAAAGACAAGGGGTTTCTGACCTCCCAGTGCTGGAGCTGTGGGGTGCAAATGCCAGCGCAGAGGAGGGATGAGTTGATCAGTGAATCCCTCCTGAGAGCAGCCTGGTGCTCTGTGAGCTGGGCTGGTGCCAGGACACCCTGGAGGGGAATGCTCTGATCCTGCTGGGTGAGCCACGGCCCAGGGACAGCCACCAGGGCAGGGGGAGCTGGGGCAGCGCTCAGCTCTTGCCTCCAGCACATCTGTGAGCTGCAGGAGCAGGCAGTGTTTGTGCTTGGGTTTTTCCGTGGGAATGGGCCCTTTATCACTCAATCAGAGCCTCTCCGGGCTGGTGAGCACCGCAGGTTCCTTAGGGCTGCTCTCTCACCTGATTCTGGCAAGGCGGGTGGGTGCTGGTTAATGATTGCCTGGGACTGCCCCTGGCTGGGCTCAGGAAAAGCCTGAGCGAGCACAGAGCTGATCCTGAGCGAGGGACCAGTCCTGGAGCTCATCCCAGCACAGGGAGCAGCCCTGGGGCAGCACCAGCACCTTCCTCCCAAAACCAGCAGAGCGGGCCCTGGTCCTCAGTGCAGGCTCACAGAGGCTGAACTGGCCTGAACTGGAGAAACTGGGGAGCTGAGCCTCGGGTGGCACAGCAGCAGGTGGGTGGAGGGGCAGGCCTGGATGCCTTGACTTGTAGGATTTCACCAAGGGAAATTTAGGTTGGATGTTAGGAAGAAGCTTTTCACTGGAAGAGTGATAAAGTTCTGGAATTGTCTGCCCGGGGAGGTGGTGGAGTCACCATCCCTGGATGTGTTTAAGAAAAGATTGGATGTGGCACTCAGTGCCATGGTTTTGTTGAGGTGGTGTTCTTGACTCGGGGATCCTGAAGGTCTCTTCCAGCCTGGTGACTCTGTGGTTCCAGGCTTTCCTTTAAAGCCAGGCTTTGCTCCTTGCACATCTGCTTCTCGCAGGGCAGAGAAACCCCAGCTCTGAGGCCCGGGCCTCCAAGCAGATGTCTTTTATTTATTAAATAAATTGGTTGTTGCTAAAAGATGCTCATAATTATTTATTTCTTATATATCTACATCCTCTTGATGCTCTTGGAGGGCACAGGGACCTGAGGTGGGAACCCAGGGCAGCTCGGCCACCTCCTCACGCAGCACCCAACCCCTGGGACCCCCCCAGCAGCGCCTTCAGGGGACACCCCCAAAGACCCTTTTTATTTTTATCCATTTGCCAACATCCCAGTTATCCCAGCAATGCCTGGCTGCTGCTCCTGGCCATTCCTGGCTGCCCGGCCGGCTCCGTGGCGCGTGGTTTAATGATTGCAGCCTGCAGTGCTGGTTAAATAGTGCTCAACAAGGAAACGGGGGGAAAACCACACTGGGATAATCTAAGAAAAACAAGGATTATAAAAATGGCTCGGAGGTGCTGGCTGCTGGAAGCAAAACCTACTCTGTGGGTTTGTTGCTGCACCTTTGCTTAGGAAAAAAAACAAACCAAATTGGAGCAGTTGTTGCACTCGTTCTCTCAGCAGATGGGCTGCTCCATCGGCAGCACGTTCACCCGTCTGGAAAGCAATTATGTTGCTTGGCCCAGTCTTGATTTGCACTTCTATTAGCACGGGCTTAACTATTGCTGCCTTGGGAGGGAGGCTCCATGGATTAGTTCCCCTTGAAAACAAAAAAACCCCAAAACAAAATCAAGCCCATGATGCACCACGGAAATGTTTCTTTAAGAAAAAAAAGAAAAAAAAAAGGGAAAAAATTGATGCCATTTCGGTGCCATTTTGATTCCAAATGTTTCAAAAATTGCTGGAAGGTCACCTTAAAATTCAGATTATTGGTGCCAGTGCAAGAGGAAATTTAACATGAGTGGTGCTGGCTCTGCAGACTCTGTTACAGCATCGCCTGCCACGGGGAGTTCTCCTTGTGTGGGTCAGGAAAGTCACTGTTAACGTTTTGTGTTTGGTTCTCTCGCTGTAGGGAGGGACACGGTTCAGGACATTGGCATCCCTGTGGTGCTGGCAGGAGCTGTTTGGAAAAAGATCCACCCTTGGCACGCTCAGGGGTCCCCAAAGCTGGCCTGGACCAGGATGGGGACACGGGCAGGTCCAGGGCAGGGCCAGGGCAGGGCCAGGGCAGGGCCAGGGGCAGGGACAGGGGGACAGGGCCCTCTCCTCCCCCAGGGCAGAGCAGGGTTTCTCCCCCAAGCCCTGCACGTCTGTCTCAGGTGCCAGTGGGGGAAGCCACGTGTGGGTGGCTCAGCTCGTGGATATTCCATGGATATTCCACGGGGCTGAAGCTGCTGCTCACTTATTTCAGTGTATTTGCTAAAACTTTATGGGAGCTACCCCAAAAAAACCCCAGAAGGGTTCCTAAGTGTTTTCTTTAACTTCTTTTTTTTTGAGTGCAAGTCTTTATGAGCCTGAGGTATGAAAGGCTTCCCCAAAATTCAGATGTGCTGGCCCTGGGATGGGATTTGGGCAGCACCTGCGTGGTGGCTGCCTGGGAGTGGAGCCTGCTGGGGCGTGGGTTTGGCTGGGGCTGCTTGTTAAAATTCTTCCCAACTTCCTCATTGCCCCAGAGCCTTTGCTTTCTGTCCAGGGCTGAGGAGGACATGGCTTAGTGATGCTTTATATTTATTTCCTGGCTCTGTTTGGAAAGTAAATGAGTGGGAGTTGCTGTGACTCCGCAGGGCCACCAGGCAGGTGATGTGGCCATGATTCATTGATGTCATTTCTTCTTCATTTCATCAAAAAAGGATAAAAATTTCTATGAACAGCAGTGTGAAGGCCCGTTTGGAGTTGGTTTGTGCCACCCGTGCCAGCAGCACTGGCTGTGCCATCCTCAGCCACTCACCCGTGCAGCCCCAGGCGGGCTCTGGCAGGAGATGGGGGCAGGGGCTGGCCCAGAGCTGGGGGCTGCCCTGGCCCTGGGTGCCCACGCTGGGGGCTGGCAGCTGCTCCAGGGCACGGGGATGTGCCAGCCCTGGGCTCCTGCTCCAGGGCACGGGGATGTGCCAGCCCTGGGTTCCTGCTCCAGGGCACGGGGATGTGCCAGCCCTGGGTTCCTGTGCCAGGGCACGGGGATGTGCCAGCCCTGGGTTCCAGCCCCAGCCCTGGGTTCCTGTTCCAGGGCACGGGGATGTGCCAGCTCTGGGTGCCCTCTCCAGGGCTGGGTCCCTGCTCTGGTGCTGGGGTTGCTCCAGCCCTGGGTTCCTGCTCCAGCCCTGGGTTCCTCCCCCAGCCCTGGGTTCCTGTTCCTGCCCTGGGTTCCTGTTCCTGCCCTGGGTTCCTGCCCCATCCCTGGGTTCCTGCCCCATCCCTGGGTTCCTGC
>VYXC01000183.1:8651-324803 GCA_013397175.1 Platysteira castanea
GTCAGGATGGGGGAGGGTGGGGGATCTGGTATCCTGGATTTTCTGAGATGAAATTGTGCTGCTGGCGGGCTAAAAAATATAACCGGTGTTGAGCGAAAGCATAGACTGAAATTCTGTGTGGTAGCAAGTGACGGCTGGAAAGGGGCAGAGCGCTCTGTAACCTGCAAAAGGCCCCGGTTTCTGACTTCCTTAGTTTTTGATAAAAAATTTCTTGCCAGTTTTTGGACAATATTAAAAGTACCCATTTCTTCAGAGAGGCAGCTTTCCCGTCCCCTTGCAGAGACCCGCTGTCCCCGGGTCGGGGCTGTGGGCAGGGAAGGCGGGCAGGCTCCGGTGGTGCCGGCGTGGCATCGTGCAGGGAGGCCGGCAGCAAAGGCGGCCTCACACTTTATTAACTGAGTAAATGTTCGGCTTGATCCGTGNTCGGCCGCCGCGGGCCCTTTAAGGGGGCGGGCGGGCGCGCACGCGGAAGCGCCGCGCGGTCTCTGATGGGCAGGCTCCGGTGGTGCCGGCGTGGCATCGTGCAGGGAGGCCGGCAGCAAAGGCGGCCTCACACTTTATTAACTGAGTAAATGTTCGGCTTGATCCGTGTCAGTTTGGGCTTTTGGAAACAGATAATATATTCAACATGCCAAAGCTAGTGGTTATCCTGTCTCAGGCTCTTTATGTGTTTATTTGAGCCCTGAGAACAAAAATTTCAGTGTCTTGATCATCGCCTGTCTTGTAATGTATTTATTTGCAGAATTTGACGATGCAGCTAATTTGCTTGCAGCAAATCCTGATGCCACCACCATAAGCATCGATGAGCCAGTCGAGATCCCCAAGAATCAGCACAGCCGCCTGCAGGAGCCAGGGAGGGAGGAGGATGATGAGTTACTGGGCACTGATGACTCCGATAAAACAGAGGTAATGCTCTCACCCCTGCTGGTGGAGTCCTGTGAGAAAGATGGAGAGGGACTTTTTACAAGACCATGTAGAGAACAGGACAAGAGGGAATGGATTCAAACTAAAACAGAAGAGATTTAGGTTAGGTATCAGGAAGAAATTCTTCCCTGTGAGAGTGGGGAGGCCCTGGCGCAGGTTGCCCAGAGAAGCTGTGGCTGCCCCATCCCTGGAAGTGTTCCAGGCCAGGCTGGACAGGGTTTGGAGCAACCTGGGATAGTGGAAGGTATCCCTGCCCATTGCGAGGGGTTGGAATGAGATGAGCTTTAAGGTCCCTTCCATCACAGGCCATTCTATGGTTCTGACAGCAAAAGGAACTTGTCATGGTGATGAGGGTGTGTGTTACAGATGATGTGGCAGCAGGTGGTAGCAGGCTGCTCTTTAGAACCTCAGGCCACGATTCTGCCTGCAAGGAGATAAGAGACTGACTGCTAACAGATACTGGAGAGGTAAAGGAAACCATTCCATGATCCATAGGAAGCACCACCCTGTTAAGTTTGTTTTCTGTTTTGGTACCGAAATCATGCGATTACTGTGGAAATGAGCTAGTAATGCATAAATTGCCTGCTTGTAACACTTTCCATGTTGCCTTTCCCACCATCCAGCTGCTTGCAGGACAGAAGAAAAGTGCCCCTTTCTGGACTTTTGAGTACTACCAGACCTTCTTCGATGTGGACACGTATCAGGTTAATACTCTGCTCCAGAGGAGAGCTGTTGTCTGAATTGTGCCTTACCCACTGAGGTTTTTTTTCCTTCTTGCATTGTCAGTCAGACAAATCCTTATGTTTCATAGGTCCTGGACAGAATCAAAGGGTCAGTGTTCCCAGTCCCTGGGAAGAACTTTGTAAGGCTGTACATCCGCAGCAATCCCGACCTGTATGGTAGGTACAAGAGGAGTGAGAAGGTATTTTTTGTGCTAAATATTTTGAGTTTATATTTCTTTTTACTTGCTAGCCTTAAAAAGAAGGAGGGTAGAGGAAGTATTATTGAACTTGTTTCATTTTAAGGTCCCTTTTGGATATGTGCCACACTTGTGTTCACCATTGCTGTTAGTGGCAATCTCTCGAATTTCTTCATCCATCTTGGCAAACCAACGTACCACTACGTGCCTCAGTTCAGAAAAGGTTCGTAAGTTGTTATTTGTGGGGGTTTTTGGTTGGATTTTTTGTTGTGGGTTTTTGTTTTTTTTTTTTTAATGTGCAAATGAAGTAATATAAAACCAGGTCATGGGTTTGATTTAGCTGAGTCTTTTGATTGATTGCTGTCACTAAATTTTCAGAGATGTGAAACAAGCCCTTAAGATGAGCTGTGACTGGCAGAACCCTATTTCTCCAGAGCATAAAATAATTACAGGATTTTAGAAGAGCAAGCAGGAGTAATTAGTTGTTTTTTAGCCTTAGTGAATGTCTCCTTGTGCAGAGAGTGAAAGCTCAGCACTGGCCACCGTGGTGCTTTGGTGGGTGCTTTCCTGGATCCGTGGCCTCCCAGGAACCTGCAGGCCTCAGGCAGAAAATTACCAGATCAGATTAGCACTCATATCACCTACCAAGGGCTGGAAGTTGTTACCCTCTGGCAAGCACAAAAATAAGCAAAAGATGTTCAACTGATGTGTTCCCCAAAGAACTCAGAATGAGGAGCCAGTTTTTCTATATCTGTCTTTGTGTTATGAGGGAGGCTGCTGTCCCTGCAAAGGAACACAGCTTCTCTTTGTTTCCAAAATCCTTCGTGTACTGGGAAGAACGTTGCCACTTGGGAATGCAGTCACTTGAATAATTTCAGATTGATGCTAGCTGCCAGTAGCTGAATTTCTATTTTTAACTAAGCTTTTCCTGCCTCTGTGGTTTTTCCTTTCCAAGTGAAACTGACGGCATTTTGTACACAGATGTAATAAAGAAATTATTAAAGAGAATTAATAAAGAAATTAATAAAGAGAACTTTTTCTAAAGCTTTTACTTTTAAACTAACTCGAAGTGCTGGCAGAGTAGTGAGTGTAAACTAGATATAAATGCAAAGTTCTCAGTTTATTAATAATTCAAACTTCATCTTTTGGAAGTATCTTCACAGGTAGCTTTCTAGTTTTTGTGCTGAATGCTTCTACACCTTTGATTCTGACAGGATTCAAAGTAGAACAATAAACCTTCTGTTGTTTTTCCAGTGTCCATAGCAGCTACAACGATTTATGCGTACGCTTGGCTTGTTCCCCTTGCTCTCTGGGGATTCCTGATGTGGAGGAACAGTAAAGTCATGAACATTGTCTCCTACTCGTTCCTGGAGATAGTGTGTGTATATGGCTACTCCCTCTTCATTTACATTCCCACAGCGGTACGTCTGGCTAAAGAGTGCCCCTCTCACATGTCCCAGTTGAGAAGATTTGCTATTTCTTAAAATGTTGTTGATACTTGTTGTAATTTCTGAGAGTGGGAGAATATTTTGCTCTTTTTCTTGAAGCTTATCTAGTGTAAAGGTGTCTTGTGGGTGCTGGAAAAGCCCAGGACAGGTCGTTTCCCCAGAGGCAGCAAACCCATGCGAGGTGCTGCTGGTGAGCCTGGCAGGCTGATGTTTGTGTCCCCAGGGAACAGATATCTGTGCAGGATGGCAGTGCTGATGGCTCCAAGGACATGTTTCCCTGGCAGAGGTCATCCTCTGGCCGGGTATGGGCCTTGGGGGGAGTGGCATAACTGGGGATTCACTCTTGTTGTGTCTGGGAGTAAAGCTCATCACTGCTGTTACTCTTTCCCCCAGTAACAGAGCTGTGTCAGATAAAGGTGTGAGTTAATCTGTGCACAAGTGGGCTGGAAGTGATGTTGTGTCACACAACACACAGCCTCTGACAGCCCTTTCCCTGCCTTCTCCAGATTTTGTGGATCATTCCGCAGAAGGTGGTGCGCTGGGTGCTGATGGTGTTCTCGCTGTGCCTCTCGGGGTCTGTGTTGGTGATGACCTTCTGGCCCGCCGTCCGAGATGACAACCGCAGGATTGCCGTGGCCACCGTGGCCACCATCCTGCTGCTTCACGCCCTGCTGGCTGTCGGCTGTTTGGTGGGACACTGCCGTTCCTTTTCCCTAATCTGTTTCCTAGGACAGGTGGCGTGTTAAGGGACAGGGAAGGAAGGATTGGCTGGTCACTGGAAAACCACTGATGTAAAAATTCCACTCATTTTAGATTGCTACATCACTTTTTGCTATGTGACCCTGACAGTGCTGGTGATAAATTCAATAATCAGTTATGGGATCGTAGAATATCTCCCAAGTTGGAGGGGACCTATCATGATCAATTGAGTCCAACTCTCACAGAACACCCTTGAATTCACCTGGAATTCATCATAGTATCAGCAAAGCATTAATGTTTATAGTATCCAGTGGCACTTTATTCCAATGAGTACTATGCTAAGTCCTTTAGAAGGGTTAAATGTTCAATATAAAGAGTGTGCTTATAAGTTTTGGCAGGTTTATGTTTTCATACACAGTAAGTGTTAGAAAACAGAAGACCCTGATGCCACTGAAATACACAAAGAGTATTTAAATTATTTGTTTCCTTATTGCAGTGGGTAGAAGGGCATCAGCCAGGCCTCAGCTTCCAGAGTAGACAGATTTGGTTTCCCACAGCTCAGCGTGCAGAGAGGCAACAGCAAAACACAACTCTCCTTGGATCTGCAATCCAACCCTTTCCCCTACAGGTCTTTTTCAAAGGCCTTGACTGCTAACAGTTTAATTTAAAAGTACAGTTCAGAGCACCATTTTAATTGACCATTTCTGATCTGATAAAAATACAGGAAGATTCAAATTTGCCATTTCAGTGCTGTGTTTGTACCTGTGTTTGGTGGGTGTGGAAAGAAAGAGCTGGGATGAGGCAGCAACGTATGTTTCTCTCTAAATAGTTTTTTTTTTCTCCTCTGATAATGTAGGCATACTTTTTTGATGCCCCTGAACTGGATATTCCTGCACCTATTATCCCTGCTCACAATGGAACAACAGTAATAACAAAGAGTCACTAGATAAGGTAAGAACCCAATCTAAACTTTTTTTTCCTGCAATCATCACAGACTCTCCATATAGTTTAATGGAAAGAGGTTTATCAGACTAATTTTCCTAAATGGGGTCTATATATAAATATCATTTATTAACTTTGTTTCAGTTGTAAGTTTTAAATACAGATGTAAAAACTGAAAAGACTGAGGAACAAAGATACGTTACCTTTCTTTTCTTCGAGGTTTACTCTTGGTGAAGAAACTCAAATAAATAATATACTCAGCCCCTTACAAAAACCCAAAAGCATTTATTTCAATTTATTCTGCACAAGTGGAACTTAAGCAATAAACTGTTACACTCCAGTTTTTCTTTCTTTTTAATGTAAAAAGCAGATTGGATTTTTCCCCTTGATGTTTGAGACAGTGTTTCAGAGCAGCAGCCGTGCGTGGGGACATCCTTGTAGGCTCTGGGCAGGGCTGACTCAGAGCCTCAGCCATCCATCCCTCTGAGCTGCATTCCTTCTGGGGCATAGCTTGAGGATTTGCTTCCTGGTATCTGGGACTGCTGCCAGCAGCAGATGACATTTGAATTCTGTTGGATAATTCTGTGGAGCAGGTCCAGGAACAGGCTAATAGACATGTAAAGGCCAGGCCACTCCAAGTGCACCACCCACAAGTGTGTTTGTAAAAATAAGGGTATTTACTGAATAGAAGCTATATTAGATTTTAAATAAACAAGTAATATAAAAAATAGCCAAATGTGCCTAGCAAAAGGCACATAAAAAATTACATAATCCAATCATGGAAGTGAATTTTAGTGCTTTTCCTCCTGCAAAATCAGTTTTTCATTCCAGATGCCTAATAAGAATCAATATTCTTGATTCATTTAGTAATGAATTTTAGTATTGAGACCTAAATATGTGCCCTATTGTGTACTCTGGTGAGGAGCTGAAATATTCATGGGAGTTATTTGTCTCTTTCAGATGACAGCACCAGTTTCTCCATCTATACAGTAGTTTTATTTTAGATTATTTTTCACCGAAGACCATGGAAACGTCAAGGACGGGGGATGTGTTTTGCAGCAGGACGGACAGTGGTGTCCCATGGACATATGGACATCTCCATGCTTACTGGACACTGACTGGTTCCAGGAGGAGAGTGAACCATTGATCCCAGTCTGGAACAGAAAGGGGTTTTTTTGTTTGGTTGGGATTTTTTTGATGTTTTCTTTTGGGTTGGGGGGCAGAATTTGTTTTGTTTTTTCTTTAATTAAATCTATGCTCACCACACTGTTTTGCCTCTGAATAAAGCATTCTGAAGGCGTTGTGAGGTCTCTATTTTGTGCTCAAAGCATCTTAACGCTCTAAAGCTCTGGGGAGGGTTTGGTCCAAGGCATGGTGGAGTTGAGACAGGACTAAACCTCCCTAAGGTGGGCCCGTGCCGCCAGTGAGCCTTTCAAAGTGTTAATAAACGGACTTAGCTCCCGCTAATGTGACAATAGATTTCCTCGCCGCCCCGGGCCGCGTTCCGTGCCCTTGGACACGGAGGAGACCCCGGCCCTCTCAGGCGGCCGTGGCCGCGCGGGGCACGCCGGGACTTGTAGTTCCCAACTGCGCGTGACGTCACCCGCGCACACCGGGGGGCGGGGAGAGCGGGCGTGCGCGCCTTCCCATTGGCTGCTGCATGGGCGCGCGGCGGAAGTGTCGCGGGGCCGGCACGTGGGGCCGTTGGGCGGCGGCTTTGA
Organism: Platysteira castanea; assembly: GCA_013397175.1. Classification (NCBI taxonomy): domain Eukaryota; kingdom Metazoa; phylum Chordata; class Aves; order Passeriformes; genus Platysteira; species Platysteira castanea. The sequence goes on from VYXC01000183.1 coordinate 15,305, forward strand.
ACGGGCGGCCGGGCCGCGGCCATGGAGGCGGCGGCGGCGGGCGGGCAGCGGGCGCTGCTCCGGCAGGTCGGTCCTCGGGCTGCGCTTCCCTCGGGCTGCGCTTCCTCAAGCGCTGGGGTGGCGGGTGTTGGCGCATGCCCCCCGCTCCCGGTTCCATCACGCTGTCTCCCCGCAGGTGCTGGGCTGGCGGATGGTGTCGGTCCCCGGCCCCTCACGCTGTATCCCCTCAGGTTCTGGGGTAGTGAGCCCCGGTCGCCTCACCCTGCGCACCCCCCAGGCGCTGGGCTGGCAGGTCCCGGTCCCCGCTCCCGGTCCCCGCTCCCGGTCCCCTCCCATTGTCTCCGTGCAGGCACTGGGTTGGCGGGTCCTGGTCCCCTGACGCTGTGTCCCCGCAGGTTCTGGGCTGGCGAGTGGCCGCCGCCGTCACCTGGTCCGTGCTGCTGCTGCCCATCTGCACCGCGGCCTTCATCGTCCTCAGCGGCCTCGACCTGTTCCACCCGGTGCGCTGGATCTCCAGTAGGTGCCCGGCCGTGTTTTCCGGTTTTTGCCCTCACGTGTTTGTGGTTTTGTTTTTTTTTCTCCATGCTGTTGTTTTGAGCTCTGTCCCAGATAACGGGAACTCACGGCATCGTGTTACACTAGTGTTTTGAATGGTCTTTGGCCTTTGAAGTGTTCCTGTGTTACAACCACAGCAGCCACAGCGCACCCTAGGTAGGAATAAGTGTTGCAAGTTCATGTGAGTATATGCCTCACAGAAGAAAAAAAAGCAGGTTAAGTGCTTTAGCTGTGTGTTCTGAGTACTTGGACACCCTTCCCCTTCCACCCTGTGCTGCTGCTGTTTCCATAAACAGCTTCAGTTTTCTCTGGTGTACTGAATCCTAAGAGAAATTCCTGAAGCAGCCACTTTGCGTGGTGAGAATAACTTTCCCCTGAGTGCCTACAACGAAAATTGAGAGATGTTTAACTGGAAGCTCGATGCCTGTGTCCATTGAGCTGCTTCAGGCTGAGAGAATTGACTTCCTTCCTCCTTTGAAAATAGAAAAAACCCAAAGAACCGCTCTGTAAGAAATTTCTTCCCTTTTTAGTGTCACGGGATGGCTGCATTTTCTTAAATGAAGGGAAATATGATATTTGAGCCATAGTTTAATTCACTTTGAAATGTTTCTTTTTAAAACAAACTTCTGAGTGTTCACTTATAAGAAAATCAGTTATAAGGGTGTAAAATAGTTTCTATGAAGTTTCAATATGCTTTTGTGCAGAAATGTTGTGTAGCTGGGCAGACCTCATGTGGAATTAGAGTTCAGTGACCATTACTCCCCCTTAAGCACTTTGAGGATTATTGTCAATTGCTTAAATGCTTTTTTTCTGTTACTTAATGTGTCTCTACTGTGTTATTGCAATTTCCTGAACTATAACTTTTCTTTTTTTTTAGATTCTTTCAATGATTTGTATACTTCCTATGTCATCTTTTGTATCTTCCTGATGTCTGTGGTAATAATAGTAATAAGCATCTTCAACGTTGAATTTTATGCAGGTGGGTTGTGTAAATTGTTGAACTGTCTTTGATACCTGAATTAAATAAGATGATCATTTATAATTTAGTGACTGACCCTGACTGTGGAAAGTTCTTTGGTGACAATGGTGGGGTATTTATCTTCTTTTTTTTTTAATGAAAGATTTTATTAGTAAAAAGTGAAAATGATTTTTCTGCTTTTATTTACAGTTGTGCCATCGATACCATGCTCTCGATTAGCATTGATAGGAAAAATTATTCACCCTCATCAAGTCATCCATTCCTTTGTTCATGCTATCATGGGAATGCTGGTTGCTTGGTGTGCTACAGTCATGACAAAAGGCAGGTTCCAGTTTCTAGCTGTGTCCTGCACACCTTCAGAAAGGTAATTGTGTGTGTCAAAGATAAAGAACTTTTGTTGTCAAATGTATTTACTGATTGTTTCTTTCAAAAAGAATCCCAAGAATTTGAGTATTCTCAAAAATCAGCAATTATGTATTGATTTCCTTTATTAAAGAACAGAAAATAACAAAGCACAGAGAAATAACTGAAACAGAAAAACTAAATTGCCAGGATTCTTAAAGAAAAGTTGACGACAACTTGGTTGTCACTTGAACTAAGTCTTGGTCTTGTGGTTAATGGGACATATTTCATAAATACTGGAAGCATCCTCATGCATAAACTACAAAAACAGCTGGTGGAATTTCTCCTTTAGCAAAAACTTACTGAGATATTATCAGATGTACTGATACACTTCTAATTTGAGTTTCCTAAGGCTTGAACAGCTTTTTGTTTTGAACTCAGAATTGATTCCAGGTTTTCTGTTTTAGCCTAGAAGATGCTGTTCCTCAGATGTGCCTAAACGAGTATCACCTCTTCTTTCTTCTTTCTGGAGCTTTCTTGGGATACAGTTACAGCCTTTTTTATCTCATTAACAACATGAATTATTTGCCATTTCCAATCATACAGGTAAGACATTTAAGCACCTTTGTAGAAAGACACGTATAAGTGAAACAGTGATCAAAAAAGCCTGGATAATTTATGAGTGTGGCAGAAGGAGCTGCCTGTGGGCAGCTGCTGTCACTGATAGATGAAGTGTACACCCAGCTTTAAATGCCAGCAGTGTTCATCCTCCTCCTTCCTGCTCAGCTTCTTTTAAATGGACACAGAAATTGGGATGCTGTGACTCTTGACATTTAGACTACACCCCTCTGATGCATGCTGAAAGCTTGCTGAGGTGGCAGGTGAACTACAGGAAGAAGACAATGTGCACAAGCTGGGTATCAGTTCCTGGAACTGACAAGGGTCACCTAAAAGCTGAAAATCTTGACAGTTAAAAAATAAAGTAGCATATTACCAGTTATAACTGGGTTCCAAGTGTACCAGCTCAGTTCAAGTCTAAATAGCACATTAAATCTTGCTTAGAGCTCAACATCCAAAGCCTTTTTGTGTGTGTAGCGCTATGGAAACTGAAATTCCATTAATTCCTCTGGAGGAGTCCTGCAGAAATCTGTACCAGTGTGAAACATCATCTTAAAAATACCTCTGTTGCTGCAGCCTCACAGCAGCCATTAGTTTTGCCTGATTCCCAGGTTGACACAGTCCAACCAATTTGGCAAGAGTTGTCTTTAAACAAGGTTGGCTGTATTAGTGAAAAACACACGTGCTGCATTATGCTGACCCTTCAGTTCATCAGCAAACCAAGGAGCATTTTGTCGCTGAAATATTTTAAAAAATCTATTTCAATATTGTTAATTCTCCTTTTTTTTTGTTTTGGGGTTTTTTTCCTAATGCAACTTAGTCAAATAAAAAACAAAATCACTTTGGTTGCATTTGCATAGTTTCATTTTCATAGTTTCATTTGTCAGCTGGGTTGCTTGTGTCATTTGGAAACATACATTGTTCATTTATTGGGAGGAAAGCATCAGTATTATGTTGGTGTCACTGATTGGAGGATTACTGGCTCTGGAACTCAGGCTTGTCTAAATTTTCCCTGTATTTTAATTGAACATTTAGAATCTAAATGAAATCTAGTAGATTAAAGATGCCTTTTTTTCCCCTTTATTTTGCATTAGACAGAGCTACTCTATTTTGTTCTCTTGTGTACTGAGTCAGTCTACCCCATCTTCAATTTTCACTGCTACAAGTAGGAAAAAGGATAAGAACTAGACGTGAGCATGAAACGTCAGGAAAGGTTGGGAGCATAAATAATAAATGTAACACCTGGAATTATCTTAAATTAAGTTTTTCATTGATCTAGCCTACAGACTTTGAAGTACCTTGCCTTTTTTTGTTGCATTATTTTTATTAACTGTTTAATTGATTTGTTCTGAATGTGGAATACTAAGCTATTTATTTTGTTTGGTTTTAGCAATACAAGTATTTACGTTTCAGAAGATCTTTGCCTCTCCTGATAAAACACAGTTGTGTGGAATCACTATATTTTGTTAGAAACTTCTGTGTCACATATTACTTTTTTGGTAAGGGTTCCTGAAATTCTCTCTCTCTATTTGTAATTCCTGTATTTTAAAACTTTGATCAGTCAGGGTTTGGACTGTTCCTTCCATTGCCTGGTAGTGGAAATGTAGTGTCCCAGAGCTGAACCTGACACAGCAGCAGTGGGCAGGACTTCACTGTGTGTAATGTTGGTCTGTTTCACTGTTTTTTAGGCAAAGATTAGCACTTTGGCTTTATTCTCAAGTATATTATTTGGAGGGAGCTTGGGAAACAAAGGTAGGATGGCAGCCTCCCTTAAGAAAATGGAGTTTGGTCTGTGGTACAAAAAAAAAAACTCTGCTGATGAAGATAATTGCACTGGACTTTCTGAAAATCAGCAATTCTTTGTTAGGGTTGTGATTATCCTCCTGAACGATGTCAAAATATGCAAGAATTATTACCCCTTTATTTACATCAGGGGATAAATTAGAAGTATGGTGGTTCTATATCGGATTCCATTAAGTCTTTAAAAGCACTTTGCTGCTGCCTGGGCTGTAGTGAAAATTAATACTAAATTACTATTAACCCTCTTTGATAGTGAGGAAACACAATTAACTCGCTGCTGGGAAGCAGCAATAAAAGAGAAGACCTACATCTCTCAGTGTATAGCTGCTGGCCTGAAGCCTTTTTTCATTCTCTTTTTTCTATTTTGTAAAACAAGATAACCCCAAAGGCAGATTGTTTCCTTGTCCATGTGAGTTACAAGACCAGTCTCTTGTCTCTGCGTGAATTCTACTTTTTGTCTTCTTTATGTCCTAACGTGTGTGTGTTTTGTAGTGTTGTATTTGTTTCAGACTTTCTTTCTGACCCCCTAGGTTATATCCCAAAGGTGTGGATATGCACCACGATGGATCTGCATACAGACAGGTAGGCAGGACATTGTGCTGGAAATTTGGAATACTGGCTGACAGCTGCCTTTGCTGAGGAAGTGCAGCTTGGTAGCAGGACTCGGTTCTTTGCCTCCCCCACACAGAACACGGGGAGCTTTGGCCACTTCTGGAATGAATCCTAAAGGAACCAGCATCCCCTTGTAGGAACCACATTGTCATTAAGATAGTAATTAGGAAATCACCTTTATTTTTCTGTAAGTCTCTAAAATACTAGAAAGGGTAAACACTCCAGATTGCATCTATGAGCTTTATTTGCTTTTCTGTGGTGTTTTTCTGGGGGGAAGGGGGAACATCTTTATTTTTATATGGCTGCTGTTTGTTTTAAAACAGGGAAGCTGGAGTCTTAATATCTTAATTGACTAAAACTGTAGTCATTATTACTTATTTCATATTTCTTTTCCTTAATTTCATAAGTTTTTCTTAACTGTATTTAATCAGTTGTTGAAAAATCAAAGAGCTGGTATCTCAAACATACTTACAACGTTTTTTTTTAAAAAAGAGCAACTTTATTCCTGCAGTTGTTGCTACTTTAACAGCTTGCTGCAGACATCTTTCATAATAAGAATACTAAAATACTTATATCCTCTTGGTTGTTTTATTTACAGTAAATTGCATCCTCTTGACACTCTGAGTGGCTTATTGGATCTCTCCTTGTTTTACCATACCTGGCTGAGTGGTGTGTTTCTTCTGATGACCTGGTACATTGCTTGGCTGCTCTTCAAAATCTATGCCACAGAGGTGAGTACTTGTGACAGTGCTCAAGTTAGAACATCAGCGTGGCACAGATAATTCTTCCATTTCAAAAGAAGTTCTGGTAGGAAATAACTCATTGTCAGTTCTTGAATTTTCACAGCATGCACTACAGATAGTGACTGACAGCTGAATAGTCAAGAGAGGCCTGGCATTAACTGAGTTTCCCTTTCTTCTCATAGCAAGACCTGTACTCGTTACAAAAATGTTTTGTTACTGCCACCTCCTCCTCTTACTCCTCTGCTTCTGTTTCCAGATATTTCCTTGTAAGAATAGAAAGCAAAAAATTGTTCATGTAACTTGATTTTTATTTTTTTTAAATTAAAACACTACGAGACTCTTGATAAAAGAGAAGAAAAGTGAGGTTTAAATCCTGGGTCAATGTACTGGTGCAAAGCACTCATGGAATTAAACGGCAGATCCAGTGCTGTCAAGGTGTTTAATTAGCTTTAATTAGAAAGGTGTAGTTGTTGTGACTACGTGGAGAAGAGATCAGCAATGAGTCAAGCATGACAACAGCTCTGAGGTGTGAGCTACCTGTCTCAAAGGGTAATAACAAGCACCAGTGAACACTGTCAACATCTATAATTACTGTATTGCTTATAAAACTGTGGAAGACAAAAGAAACATCCATCTGTGAATGTATGAAATGGACTTTGCCCTTTTAGCTGATGAAAAAAGATTTGTTAATCCACGTGATTTTGTTTTTCTGAATGAGCTAAAATACTTCCAAAATTGCTTTTAAATATTTGCATAGTGTTAACTGAAAAGTCAGGAAAGAAATTGTAAAATTAGCCCACATGAAGTTCATCTATTAACTCGAAAGCACAATTACTACCTTGAATTTCAATGCTGCAGTTGGAAACAGAGGAGAATAAGGTTATGATGTCTAAAACGAGTGCAGTAATGCAAAACTAACAGGTAATCTGTGCCCAAATTGAACTGTGTGAAATAGCATTAAAACAATGGGATGCTTGATACAATTCAAGCACTGCTATTTACATTTTAAATGTTGTAGCCACAGAAATTCTATTAAAACACAGGATATTAATATCATGATGATAAAAATAAGAATTCTTCAGTTTGTCAGTGGAACAGCACAAAAGAAGAATTTCAAAAATCTTTTCTTATTTGCTAAAAGAACCCTCAGTTCTTCACTAGAGTTGTTGGCCAGGTGTAAAGACAGACACTGCAGTTCAGGTTTCAGTCTTGTTTTGGAATATGGTGTTACTAGTTTTTCCCAGGTATGTGGTTAGAGGAATTTCTTCCATAAAGATGTGATGCCCCTAGCAACAAATTATATGAGCACATTGATTTGAAGATAAAGATACCTGGATTTTCTAAGATTTCTCAATTTTAAACGAAAGGAGTAAACCCTTTTTGTTTCTGTGTTAGAAATTCCAGGCCGGGTTACTGGTCTTTGATAAGATTTTCTTGTGCTTTCCTCTGTATAACACAACTTTTGATGTTTGTATTTAGAGTCATCATTTTCCCATTCAACCAACATTTGCTCAGGAGACAGACCAGTGCCTGCCTAAAATCTTAAACAACAATCCTCCCCTCCTTATAAAGGTAATTGAACTCCTACCTCTTCCCTGATAGGTGTGTGCTGAAAAGGTGTTTTTCAGAGCATTCAGTCACATCTTACAGGTACCAGTTCTGTTCGCCGAGGTGTTCCTTGAAAAGCTGCCTCAGAGCACTCACAGGTTGTTGCATTTAATGATGAAAATTTGTTTAGTAGTGACATCTGCTGGTGCTGACCACAGTTACTGTAAGCTGAAGATTCATTTAGTCAGAGGTAAGATCTGTGTGCAACAGAAGTGTAATTGTGTGTACTGATGCAAAACCAGTAGCTTAGTGGCATTCAGGTTTTTGTAACTCCAAGTCTTGTCACATAAGCAGGTGTTTTCTCAAACCTTTGTACTGTCAACATCCTGTCCCTGCTACATATATTTGAGCTCTTAACATGTGTGTTCTCTCTTGAAATTAAAAACATATCCATATTTACGTTGGAAGCTGGGTTTCTTTTTTATAAAAGGCAGTAGTAAAAAGCTACTTAAAACCTGTGAGTAAAGAAGAGGAATTTTGGTCTATGGTAATCATTAATAGGACTTATTATGATACTTAGAAATTGGAGACTTCGTTTAAGAGGTATTACGTAAATAAAGATAAGAATATTCTGTTGCGCATGCAAAATCTACCTTTACTGATTTTACAGATTTCTGATAAGGCTGGAGATAAAATAGGCTGCAATACCTTTTTAAGCTTTGCTGCATTATCTGAGGATAGGTGGGGAAGAGTTGAGCACAAACAGTTAAAGGAACAGGAAATCTAATTTATGATCTCAGATGTCTTTAAAATGTCCTATTTAATATAGTGTTTGAATATTGTGAGAAATCTGGTTATCTTAAGATCTTTCTGCCTGAGCTGTTAGAATAAAAAACCAGTGTTAGATCTTCTTGAACTCCTGAGAACTGACATACCAGTAAAGCTCCTAATAGCTCAGCAGCTCCATCCAGAGTGGTTCTAGGGATTTGCCTCCATTCTCTTTCTGTTAACATGGCTGGTTTTAGCCTGTGTGAACTCATTCTTTGGTAGGGATTGATTTTGTATGGATAACTACTTTTTTTTTGAGCAAATACATTAGGCTTTGCATGCACTAAAACGTTTTCCTTTCTTTGTAGTTTTTAGCCTTACAAGACTTGATGTTACTTTCCCAGTATTCTCCTGTTCGACGACAGGAAGTCTTTAGCCTTAGTCAGCCAGGTAATTATAAAAATTATTTTGTGTCGATTCCTTTCTAAAAATCATCAGTCGAATGCTCTTAGAAATTATTTAATGCTGTGAGGCACGCTACAGAAGCCAGGAGCCTCTTCCAAAAGCATGCTTAATTACCTATATTCATGTTGTTTCATCTGCTAAACTCAACCAGTTCTGGTGTCTGTTGGATTTAAATGATAGCCATGAGGAAGCACAGGTTTAGGATTTTGAGAGTAGGGCCCACTTTACACCACCAGTCAGATAGTCCAGACTGGAAAATCTAACAGATGTGTATGGAAGCTGAATGTTGAGGTGGGAATGAGGGAAAATCAGGGACAAATACTGAGTCACCATTGCAGCTATGAGAGCAAACACTGGCTGTAGCTTCAATTAGTGCACAGTCCTTTTGCTGTATTCAGATATGGCAGAGGAGGTCAATTAAAACTGCCTAGAAGCCTTCAGGAACTTTTTGTAGCACCTTATCAGAAGTTCTAGTGTTTGTACTGCATCAAAACTGTTTTGCCATCCCCACTGATATTTGTTCATTTTAGCTGTTCAGTGATTTCAGATCTGATGGGCTGAACTGTTTGTGTTTCCTGCTTGCTTAGCAGGTTTCACTGAGTTATCCATAGAATCTGTCCATGTTTTCATCTCCCTCTCAGTACAAACAAGCTGTCACAATGGAAATGCCCTGTGGTGTTTTAGAAGCTGAGTGGCACTGTCACAGTGAAGCTCCTGCTGAGAGCACATGGGCACTGTCAGAACAGATACAGGGAGGAGCAGCTGGGTTAAACCCTGCTCTTTGTGTGCACTGCCAGGTGGGCACCCACACAACTGGACTGCGATATCCCGGGAGTGTTTGAGCCTCCTGAGTGACCTGACCCAGAGGCTGATTGCACAGCAGGAAGCAGCAGCAGCAAATGGGAGAGCAAAGCCGCCAGTGGGAGAGCTGAAGGTACCTCCACAGACTCCAGGTATGTGAGGAAATGCTCATAAAGGTTTGTAAAGCATGAAAGTACCAATAGATGCTTCAGTCTCAATTAAATTTTATGAGGAAAATGAGGGATTTCCGCAAATAAATGCAAACAAAAAAGATCCTCCCCAATTAGTCTTAGGTATTTGTGTTGAAATAGTCCCAAAATAGCTAGAAAACTTGCAATTGTCATGGTTACTCAGTTTGTTTACTTGCATGATACTATGTTCAATACAGTATTTTTTCCATACTTGCATGAATAAAAAGTCTGATTATCACAGTTTCAGTAAGTGGTTCAGCATAGCACAGGGAGAATTTTAAGTCTTGCCAAGAGATGCTCTGTAATTTGCATAACTGCTCTTTTGATTAGTTTAAGATGGTAAAATTAGGTTTTGTTTATGTTTGTGTGATTCACTAATATCGCTGTAGAGTGAGGAAAGCCCAGTCTGACTCCTGAGCTGCGAGCAGCCTCCAGGCATTTTGAGTGTTGTACGTGCCAGACTTGGGCATCATTCCTGGCAGCACAGCTGTGTTAGCACAAGGCTGCCAGGTAGTGGAATCCCTTAGCAGGCAGTGCCCTGGCAACAGCAGGGACTGTTGGTATGTCACAGGTGAATTTCTTCTAGTGCTGCTGTTCCTTGGCTTTTGGGATGGACATGCCTTTCCTTATACACCAGTCAGAATAACTTGTCATTCTTCTATAGGCAGCCTTTTTTCTTGTACTTAATGCTAAAACCCCACTTTACATATATAGCAGTGTGTAGTAATGTTGGCTAACAGAAGGAGTAAAATAAATAAATCCACAAGGATCCTTCTCATCACTTGCTGTTTTTAAGCTGATGAACTTTGAAGACACTCCATGCTTATGTTGATGGGTACTTCTTTGCAAGACCAGAGTGCTAACCATGTCCTTTAATAAAAGCTCTGATACAGAAGTTGCTGAAATAGCAATCGAAAAGCAAACCCATCTCCTATTTCATTGTGCCAGCCTGTTGTCTTCATGCAGTGTGTTCTTTGTCACTAGGAGCTGTTGGGATAGAAGACATGTCATTCCAATCACAGAGGTCCAACATTGTTCTCAGAGCCTCCATGTCTCCACTGGTTAAGCCATCCCTGATGCCTGTGAAGACGTCTCCTGGCTCTGATGTTGGTTCACCTTTCAGCTCTCCTGCTTTAAGTTACAAGATGGGAGTTGTGGATGTAAAGTCCCCTTGGCACGGGCCGGTCCAAAGTCCCCATGTCGTGAGAAGGGGACCAAAGCTGTGGACATCAGTTCCAGGTAGAGATTCTCCCACAGCACTGTCCTGAGCCTCACAGCCATAAGTGTAGTAACCTTGTCAGTGGAGAGTGCATTGTGAGGATTAAAGTGACAGCAACCAGTTTTTCTGAAGATACTGTATTTTTTTTTCTTGCAGATCAGCAAATGAATGGTTCCCACCATGAATCCTTCCCAGTGCTCTCTGCTGCAAGAACTGGCAGTGAGGCAGTGCAGCCAAGATTTATTTACACGTGGCTGCAGAACAAGCAAGAACAGGTGGAGTAAAATTGCAGTGCATGGGGGGTACAGCTTAGGTGTATCTCTGGAAGAATTTTCCACTTTATGGAATGAATACTTCTTCTCCACTTAGCTTATATAGCACAAATCCTTCCCTCCACCCCCTGTCCCTATGCTGTGTGAAGGTGGTTGGGTTGAGGAGAGCCAACAGTGCATTCCTTAATTGCAGATGATATGTTTAATCTTTTGTTTCTTTTCAGATGAAAAACTTCTTGTCCAAACGGGCGCTGATAATGTATTTCTTCAGCAAGGTAAGGGTGGTCCTGTGTTTGAGACACAGGTTATGGTTCTAAAACCTGTATTTTCATTTCAGTCTTTCCATAAATACAACTTCTTGCTTGCTGTGAGTTTCACAGCAGGATTGTCCCATACCTGCAGAAAATAAGAATATCAATGCTTCTTTAAACTCATCTTACTAGAAACTGCATTTTGTTTTAAGCATTCTTAGCCCTTGAAAACTACCTAATGTATATCCTTTTCTTCCCCCTTTTTTTCCTCCCCAATTACAGCTGTAGCATTGTGGGTAGCTCCTGTCCAGAAAGAATTTTATTTAGATCAGATTTCTGGCTATTTCCCAAGACCTGCTGGCCTTGCAGGTCTGTTCTGAGGGGAGGGACATGACCCTGTGGAATGTGTAATACCTTAATGAAACCTGCAAGCTTGGTGATAATATTTATCAAATGCACTCACACCACTTTGCTTTCTTCTCAGCACCCAGAAGCCTCCATCCAGGCTGTCTTCTCTGACGCCCAAATGCACATCTGGGCTTTGGAAGGTAAGTGGTGTCCAGGTGATCCAGTCTGTTGGTTCATGGAAAACTCTGTGGGCTCTGTGCTTTATAAAAGTAATAATAAAAATCTTCAAAATGCTTTTGACAAAAACCCCAACTGCATTTCAGACACCAACATGGGTAAAGTTTCATGGCATTCACTTGTTAGTTTTGAGATCCCACGTGAGATCTCTTCCTTTATGTTCTGTACAGATTCCTAAACTTGATTTCTGGTGGTTCTCTCTCATGTGAACCCACATATCACTTCTACATGTTTTCTAGTGACAGATTTATGATGTCTTTTTATAGCAGCTTTTCTGACTAAAGGCTCTGGGTCTTTCTCTGTTCATCAGAGAGCTGAGGGAGGCGCTCAGGTAGTAATTTAGCAAATAAACAAAAAGATGGTCTGCAGAGAACTAGAAAAACAATGACAGTCTGAAGTTACATTTTGGATTTTTCTTGTTTCTTTCAAAGCCATGAGTAAATACCAATATTGATCGAATCTTTTATTACCTTTGACCATGCTAAGTTGATCAGTTTCCCTGGGGATGTGTTTTATGGGCAGATGTGCCATGCTGTGTCAGACCGAAGGTGATTGCTTGGGATGTACAGAGCCTGGAGATGAGAATCACACATAATTTTTATATAATCTCTCTTGCTTTACCAATCTCAAGCTATTACACACCTGTCAAACCAATGACTAGTTTAGTCCTTGAGCCAGAGCTGAGGTGACTGGCAGCTGGCAGCAGCAAGTCCTGAGGAATTCCACTGTTGCAGTGGGGTTAGCCTGCAACCTTCCCTGAAAAACAGCTTTGGCCCATGGAAAAAATCAGGAACAATAATCTTGATATATGTTCACGGATGCTCTTTATTTTCTCACAGCCTCATGGCTGGGCCTGGCACAGACTGACTGCAACAACTGCCCGGAATCATGTGAACACCCCCTTAAGTACAGGATTCACTGGGCGGAGTTACACTGGAAAAAAACAATGAGGAACAGGATTTAGACACAACAGCATCAGGGAGCTTGGAAACCCCGTGTAACCCGACCATGCTTCCACTCCACAGGCCCGTCCCCCCCAGGGGCACCTCCACATTCCATCACACTAGTGGAATCTTCAGGCAACACCATGATCTTTGTTATTGAATTCTCATCTTCTGAAGCATTAATTACAACGATTTTCTTTTTTTTTTTTTTTAAGGTCTGTCTCACTTGGTAGCAGCCTCCTTTACTGAAGACCAGTTTGGAGTTGTCCAAACTACACTGCCAGCTATCCTGAACACTTTACTGACTCTTCAGGAGGTAAAACTGTTACCTTTTCCTTGCTGCTAGGCAAGTTTAGAAGAGAAGGAGTCTCATTGATTTTACGTAATGACCTTGCTGACTAGTCATAACATTGAAGTTGTTGCCACTAAAACAGCTCTTCTGCAGTTAATCTAACCAAAACAGCTGGTTGCCACTATGTACACTATGAAACAGCTGAATAGAAACCCTGTTGGTTTTTTAAAATGTAGAAGGAGAAAACATGGAATGCGTAATTTTAAAGAAATGCTACTCTGTGCTCAGTTGAAGAGTTTAGTGCAGGGATGCAGCAACTCTAATAAAATATCTTTTGCAGAGTTAGAGTTTAATCTTTATTTGGTTGCACACAATTTCTGGTGCAACATGGAGCACTTGGAGACATTGCAAATCTCAGGAGATAAAATCTCGGTCTCTGCTAATACTAAGACACTACTCTCAAATTACTGATGTTTGTGTAATGTGTGTTTTAAAAAATCCAGATTTATTTCCAAGGCTATGTGTGTCCTATTAACATAACCATTTTACACTGCCCTAATGGAGATTCTTGGAAAGAATTTAGAGGTTATTAAAGTTCTTCAGTGTAAGTCATCTATTCCAAGAACAGGCACCAGGGGGGAAAAAAGCCAATACCCTTGTTTGTGAAAAAAACAAGTCATAATACAGGACAGAATTGTGTTTCTCCTGCAGCATGTGCTGTTCTTAGCCTAAGACTCAGTAACAGAGAATCTTATTTCACAGAACCTGGTTCTGTGTTCCTGTTGATGGCTGGGAAATGCTCGGTCTCCTAAACATTTTTGTGTGTCTTGGTGGAATTTCTGAATTGCACTTTGGTTTTGCTTTGTTTGACACAAACATATCAGTAGTTACATTATTAAATAATTGAACAGATGACAGGAATCTGTTTGTTTTTCTCCATCAGGTTGTAGACAGACATTTCAAACTGCCACATGTTTCTAGCAAACCTCCCCGGATTTCAGGGAGTCTGGTGGACACATCCTACAAAACACTACGATTTGCACTTAGAGCATCTCTGAAAACAGCCCTATACCGCATAACCACTGTCTTTGGAGAACACTTGAAGTAAGAACTTGCTCATGATTGCTTGCTTGTTAAATTTAGTTTAATTAATGTTATTTTAGGACCTGTGAAAAGGGAAGTTTTGGGGGAAAAAAATCCCTAGTGGTCATTATTATAACATGGTATTTCAGGTTTTTTTGATTTGTGGAACCTTAAAAAGTTCCTGCGTTGATGTATGGTCCCCCTTAGAAATTTATTATTCATAGATTCCTGGGCAATTTTTCCTAGTGACTTTTCATGAACTCTTTAGAAGCAGTTCATGAATACCACTTGTTTAATAAATCTGAGCTGCTGAAAAGAAAATAAATCAATTAGAGACAATGGTTCTGCAGAGTGAGAATCCTGTGAAAGGTCCAAATAATGAAATTCCATTGCTGCCTGGTTGTCGAACAGCTCTTCCTCAGCCACTCTCCCAGCGGGCAAACTTCCATGTTTGGCCTCAGAATATGTGGCACTGAAACACTCTGTAGTATCTGCTCATCTCTCTCTCTGGGGATGAAATGTCCCTCAGTTTAGAAGTGCTCAATATACAGGAGGGATCATTTTAAGACGTTCTTTCTTACCTAAATCATCCTTGCAAGTTAATCAGTTGCTGTTCAAAGGTAAGGAAATGGGCAAAGGTTCCTGGTATACGTATTTTTTAGAAGCTGTTGAGGGTAAGAATTGACAGTTTTAAGGGTTAATAAACTTCTTTGACTTGGAACATAGATGGTTTTTCATAAAATTTAGCTTCAGTGTAACTGATTTCAATGTACACTCAATTTTGGCATTAGACTTTAGTTTGGTGCTGTATTACTTCTAATGTAAAATGTTCTGCATTTGTTTCTAGTGCTGTACAAGTGGCAACAGAACATAAGAAAAGACTTCAGCAATTCCTGGAGTATAAAGAATAAATTTTGATGCAGCTACAGTTGGATTTTTCAAGACTCTTGCTAAGAAGAAAGTGGGACTAATGAGGCTTTTTACCTTGGCTTTTTGGAAAAGCATATGGAAGTACAAGTTGCAGAACAAAACTTTTAGAACTGTAGAAGAGTTCTTGTGGGTTTGGATCATCTTTTGTATAATAAAAGTTGTAAAATTCGTCTTGCCTTCTTTAAATGTCACTTACAAATGAGAAAGTGCCAGTTCTTCTAGGTAAGACTGTGACATTTAAGATTGTCAGAGCTACTTTGACACTCAGATCTTTCATTATTTTTCACACTGTGTTCTTTCCCTACTCTCTTCTGTTAAGAGGCTGAGGAGAGATTCACGTAGGTACTTAGTGCTTAAGTGCTTCATAAATTTAGTTAATAACACTTCTAGATCAAGAGTGTAGTTTAAGTGTAGGAAACAGATGTGCCCAGGAATAAAACATGCTGCTTCTCTGTAAGCTGGAAATACTCCTCCAGAGTAAAATGGGTGTGCAGAAAGGCATTATTAGCACACAAATACTGCCTGCAAAGTGAGCAGCTCAGATTTTGTCTTTAAGATTACTTAGGAAACCAAGTTTTGATCTATACAGAAACATACAGCAAACATTACTGCATTTAGTAAAACTCCCAAGTAATGATACTGGGAGTTAAAGTTTAGATCAACAGCTTTCTGTTCAGGGCGTAAGAAGGATATTTGCAGCACATCCAGATTTTTCAAAATGGTATACCTTACTGGTAGATTCTGGTGGAAAAATACTACTTTGTAAAGCTTTTTATCTGAAAACCTGTCTAAATAATTTAAAAATTAACTACTCAATTTTTAAACAGACTCCAGTTACTGTGATAACTATAGTGGAAAATGTGTGGAGTGTGAAGATGAGAACAGTAAGCTAAATGGTTCTGCAAATGAATTTAGTTTGATAAGGGGAAACAAAACTATCATTTTCCTTCAGTGCTGTTCTCCTATGGTTTTTGTTGTGTTGGTTTTTTGGGTTTTTTTTAATAGAGGACCCAAGAGTTGGGGATGGCCATAGTGTTAGTTACGTTGGTGTGATATGGCTGTGTAGTTACAGGGTGTCTGTAGGGTTTGGGTAAGAGAAAAAACCCTGAATCTCCAGTGAGACCTGCGTATTGCTTTCTTAAGTACAGACAGAGGTAATTTATTTGTAATGCAGACACTGCAGATGTTAGATTTGATGGTGGAAATGAGAATTATATTGTTCTTTTTGCATTGAGATGGCCCATAGCAAACACAGTAAGGTGATAGACAGCCTTTCTCAGTGTTTAAAGGTTAAGCTAAAGCTTCCCCTAGCTTGACTTCTACCACAAGTAGAAGCCTCTTGCGTGCCTGACTTATTAAATAATTTAATTTGCATCGTTTTTGGCATTGCAGTGTGCACCTGGAGTTCAATGGTGCTTTAGCTGGTGTAACTGGTGACCCAAATACTGCAGATGGAAGTTTCAAATAAATTTTTCACGATTTTAAACAGGTGCAGTATTATTTTTTTATTACTGTGGTATTTTCTGCAACGTTCCCACAGCTATAAACTGCAATTTGTAAGTAAGTGTTACAGTTGTGAACAACAGGCTTAAAATGTAGATGACTTCTTGATGGCAAAGTGGCTGAGGTCTGTCCTTGTGTTGCAGCAGAGATTTGCACATATCTGCTAATGTGTGTGTGATTCATGGCATTCTCCCTGTGACAGAAGAGCTTTCAAAAGCTGGTTGCTTTGTGGTTTCTTTAACAGCTCTGATATTTAAAGAGCTGAAGACTTTTTTTTTAAGCCTACTTAAAAAGTGCATCTCTAACAGTATCTCATGCTTCTGAATCTAAGTGTACAAGAATATAAAGTGTATGTTGTGTGGCCTCTGAAGTTGCAGGAACTGTCTCACACAACACAAACAGGGATAACATCTTACTCTAGTTTTGGCTTTGGGAATAATTCTATTCCCCTGGCAAACTGTGCTGGTGTTTCAAGTCCTTTTGTATACTTTTGTCTTAACATAAAAAGAATCAGTCTGTGAAGCCTCTGTGAGGAAGGGGAAGAGTCTCTCAAGTTCAATTCTGCATTCTGGGTAATGAGGAAAAAAATAAAGCCTTTTTACAGTTGGTTTCTATGTAGCTGCAGCTAAACTGGATCCCTCAAGCCTGATAATACTTCTCTGTTTAATTATCTCAAAGCTGAGCTGCATCTTGTTGCTGGATTGCCCGCTGCATGCGCAAGTGAAACAGCATTCTGGTAACCTTGTGAACAACCTGCCTCTCCCACAGGTGAGCTGCAGTCAAGAGCACCTGAAATAATATCCACTGCAGCTCTGGAGAGGTACGTGGTTGATGGGTCAGAGCTGCGTTCTTGTTACAGTGGAGTACTGAAATAGAAGCTTAAGCTCTTAAGCAATCAGTTACAAATCTGAAAGAAACTTAGCCTGCTTCATTTTCCAAGACACAGCTTTGAAAATTCAGACTGCAGGTGGACAAATGTGGAGGCCCTGGTCCTTGAAGCTCTTGCACACTGCTGTATCCACGGGAGCCAGGCAGGACTCGCTCCCTCACCAGGAGCACTGCCACTTTGGAGAGTTGTCCCGGTGCCAGTTGCGGCTCCGGGCCTGAATGCTCCTTGAAATGAAGTGGTTTCGATTCTGTTGCTGCGTGCTTTGAACAGAGGCTGCATTGTGTGTGCTGTGCTGGGTGTCCTGAGGCCTGCAGCAGCCATCTTCCCACCTCCCACCACGCTCCTCCGGCTCCCAGGGCAGCCAGGGAAGTGCCAGGCTCTCCCTGATGAATGTTCCGGTACCTGTTCAGTCACAGGCAAGTGGTGCAGTCTGCGGGCTCGGTGCTTGCCAGGCCCCCCCCAGCTCCTGCTCGTGGTCACCTGTGGGATGATTGCTCTGCCTGGGGACAGCTTGATGCACTGTGGGGGTGGGTGTATGGAATCTATAGGGAGTGGCCCCAGGAGCACCCTTGGCTGTGGAGGTGCCTGCCTTACACAGTGCCATCCCCCTTCCCCATGGGATGTGAACCGTGGCAGCTCGCAGTGCTTTCCCTGCTCAAGCGTGTTGTAGCTGCAGGGCTTCACACACTGATGGCAGCCATGCTCCCACCACTCCCATCACCACCTCTCCACAAAGATGCAATACAACAGTGAAGGTCTGTGTGGAATCATCACAGACACTACACTGCAAGGTGAGAACCCTCCCCACAAGCCACACACCCTCCTCCCTCTGTGGTCTTTGATATGTTCCATCACCAGTATTGTGTTAATGTATTTGCTGCGTGGATTAAATACATTTGGGTGCTGTGGACATGCCTGGAATGTGGTTTGCCAAGCTCTTGTGCTGTAAGGGGATGTAGAATGTTGCTTTCCCTTGCTGCAGACTCATGGTAGAGATTTGCATCTGGCAGATTGGCTTTGCACAAACCTGTAGAGTAAACAAATGGTGCAGCTCCCTCGTGTCCGAGAAAATAGCTTGAGAGAGCAAAACCTGCACCATGCTCTGATTTCAGAAGACAGAAAAATAACCTAGAGAAGACCTCATCTTTCTGTCCTTAAAAAACTCTTGGGACTACAGTAGAACTAGTCAGTCAGGAGACAGATGAATATGGTGTCTCTGGAGCCTGCCATGAAAACAAAACACAAATTCAAGTGGGAATAGTTCCCTGTTGGATATGCAAGCTGATTCTTTGAAAACCTGGTGATGGCACAGGAATTTCCTCTTTTTTTAATTTTCCTTTTCTATTTACCTAAAGAGCTAGTTCCTACAGTAAGAAGAATTTCAGAGAAAACTGGCCTCAGCACATGTATGTACTTATCAAAGGAACCAGTGCTGGGTGTACTGTGAGTTCCTCTCCTGCCCCTGCCCAAAACACACAAAAAATTACAGGCTTTGCCTTTCACTTCTTCAATACCTCCACTTTTAAATCTGACTCCTAAAACACGGGACTGGGGTGGGCTGTTGTGTATAACTGCATCTGGTCTGAAAAGGTACGACAAGAGCCCTGGAGGGAATTTTGCAGGAATTAGGAATGGGAATATATAGCTGCCTGCGAGTCAAAGATTGTTGAGGGTTATGTGAAGGTATCATTCTCTGCTCTTGCTCAGCAGGTTCCAGTTGTGGGCTTACTAGCACTTGAAGTTTCAGCTCAAGAGACAGGCTGCGTGCCTAGCTCCAGGGGATGGGGATCTCCTACCTACCACGGAGATGGGGCAGCAGCTCTGTAAAGCACTGGGTTCCCTGTCTGTTCACTGGCAGAGGTCACTGCTCGGAGCAAGTCTAGGCTGTGGACCTTGTCAGGAGTGGTACAAAGTTTTGGGTTGAGCACAGCTGCATCTTGAAGTTGGGTACTGAGGGGCTTTTGTCTTTGCAGACACTGGCAGTCAGTTCTGGGAAAGCTTTATCAACAACCATGGTGTGTTTTAGGAAGAGAAAGTCCACTCTTGTAATTAGTGCAGGCTGAAAACTGCCAGGGAAAAACGTGTTTGTTCTTTTTGTGCTTTGCACAGAGATCCTGCACAGCACTTCAGCTCTTCACAGGTGGCCACTTTGCAAGTCTCTCAGATTCTGCATGCTCTGTTTGGGACACCAAGGGTTGAATTTAACCGATGGAACTGGAAATGGGTTTTACCATAGACAGTGATGGGAAATGCTAAATAACCTAGAGCGAAGGGTAAGGGAAGCAGTCGATCTTTGTCACAAGTTTAGCACTCAAACTGAAGATTTTGGCTTCTGGGCCCCTGTTATAAAATGGGGTTTATTCTAACCCCACCTTCCCTCACCTCCAGTGACGATAACAAAATGCTTGTGTCCAAATCAGTAGGCTGCTGCAGTAATGGACACCAAAGAAATGCCCTGGAGTAAATGAATAATTCTGTATTCTGCACAGGGCTTGGCGGGTGTTCAGTAAATATATTCAGTGTGGCGGTTTGTTTGTGCCAATGAAGAGAAAACAGAAAGAAGAGCAACTAGCTGCTCTTTCAGCAATCTCTGTCTTCAGTGCATTCAATATATGGAACCCCAGGCAAAATAACTGGGAGTCATGTTATAACTCCAGTTCTGTAAGTCATTTAGACTAGGCATGAATCGGGTTTGTACCAGCAATTCTAGTCCTAGCACATCCCAGTGCCAAGGACTGGATTTTACAAGCTGAACATTCTTAAGTTGTGCTGTTCTGTGGGGTTTCGGTTTGTTTGTTTGTTTATGACTGACGTTTATTTTACCACCTGTATTGTGTATGCATGGGGTGAGAGATGGATCTATTTATGGACTGATGCAGAGAAATAGTACAGATGAATGCTTGAGGAAATTCATTGCAGGTGTAAACAACCACATCCTGAATGGAGGCTGGTTGGACCCTTCTTTAGAGGTGTTTTACTCAAAGTTCACAGGAATGATCTGCCACTTAACTGGGGAGGCAGGAGGGATCTGTAGCGTTAAATGCCTTTTGGAAATGATGGTTGTTCCTTGCAGTCTCTGCAAGACAAAGGTGGATTCAAGATTACCATGTGGATTTCCCAAAATACACTATTTTAAAGAGGTTTGTTTCTAAAAGATAAGTCAGCGTGATCTGAGGAATTTCTTTTTTCTAACTACAAGAAGTGTAAACAAATCTGTACGTTATGAGGCAATAGTTGAGTACATCACTAGATAATGTGTGGTCAGTTTGACCCTATTGCCTTAATTTAGGAGGTCATTTTCAAACCACTATAAAGAAGGGCTTTGTGCTGCCTTAAAGGGATATGGGCAATCTCTAAGAAACAGGCATACTCACAGAGACAATCCCTTTGGCTCAGTTTTTGTTTGGTTGTTTCTCTTTTGCTATCTGTGGTGTAGTAAATTAAAACAAAAACAAGTCTAGACTTGGCATGCCTTTGTAAATAAACTGCTGTGTGTGAATTGACAGTTCCTTTGCAACCAGGTTATTTACAATAAAGTTTGTTATTCTCCCACCAGAGAGCTTGTTTTGCCCAGTATTAACAGAATGCTTATGGTAACACCTCCCACCTCTGTCTGCACTGCAGCAGTTACACAAAATTCTCACGACTTCAATTGCATCCTTTAAAAATCTTGTTTTGTGGCCTGCTGGAATAGATGATTTCAATATGTGAACTAGAGATTAATACTTCACCTCTGCTTGTTTGCTCTGTGCAGCTCCCCTTACCTGTATCCGTTCTGCTTCATTCCTCTCCTCCCACAGAACTGCTTGGGGAACGGGAGGCTTCAGCTGCTCTGAGTTTCTCGAAGATCCGGTTTGTGACGGTGGCCTGTTACAGCTGTCACTTCCTGACAAAGGTAAAGAGCTTTGAAGGCTGCATTTGGTGAACTGGAGTCTCCTTCATGCAGTGTCCTTTTCCCCCTCCTGTTACAGATGATCTCCCACTGTCCTCCTGTGTATCCTGCTCTCGAGGCAGGAAACTGTGCCTCTGCCTGTGCAGCTGTGAGCACCGGGGCTCTTCAGAGCAAGGAGGTTGTTGAGTGTCTGCAAAAGCACCTGTTGGCCCTGAAAACACTGTCGTGGCAATGATCTGATCATGGCTGGTGTCAGCAGGGAAAAACTGATGTATCAAACTTTTTAAAACTTGTTCTCCTTATTGGTACAATTTCACTCTGGCCCAAGCTGGCCTTAGACTACTACCTGTTTTCTCTTTGGTCACTAGCTAGGAGTGAATAGGCAGATGGGCAAGTCTCTGGTTACTTAGCACCTGTGTCCTATCCACTTCACCTAGTGAGAGGATATTCAGGCAAGCAGTTTCATTCCTCTGGATGTTTTTCACACCAAATTGCACCACCTTTCATATGTGACTCAAAATGAAGCAGGGACTAGCTTCAGGGGCTGAAGATGGCCTGTCTGCCTAAACTGAAGGGTTTGCTTTGGTGATGGTGACATCATTAACAGAGAGAAGAGCAAACTGGCCTAACTGTGGGCCATGCCATGACCTACAACCACAGCCCTTGGCAACCAGGAATGTTGAACAAGAAGGCTAATATAGAGAACTCTTCCCCCCATTCTCCTAAGGGCAGACTATTGCTGTCATGGGGGAAGAGGCCAATGACTGGTTTTCATAAGGACACAAAGACGGAGACACACGTCTAGCTCATGGATGTAGTGACAACAGTGGGTGAATCAGTGTGTGCTGTACAGCTCGTGCATGCAGCAAAGTCACAGTGACCCAGGGCACGGAATAGTCTTAGCAGCCATGATTGTACTTGCTTGGCCTTTGTTCCAGAACCAAAACATATGAAGTGTCCTCTGATTCAGCAGGGAGAGAAAAGGGACTACTTAACTCTTACATTAGTACAGTTATTCAAGAAGCACTTGTTTCTCCCAGCACTTGTTCCTTCCATGTCTGTGGACTTGCCAGAGGAGCCAAGTCATTGCTTTGGAACAGCTCTAGGAATCAAGTCTCAGACACAACCAGGTCTGGAGGAGAATGTCCATCCACCACCTGTTTTTCTTGCTCAGGGCCAGGGCTGGGCATCCTCAGCTGCATAGTGCCAGCAAAGACAGGGCAGCTGCCAAATGCCTCCCTCGGACCTGAGGAAACACTGCTGTGAGTTCAGGTTTGAGCCCATGGGGCCTCATTTCCTACGGGAGGAATATGGGGACCTGCAGGTTCAGCTCTGAGGTCTGTATTTCTGTGAGACGATCTGCCCCAGAGAAATTAATCTCGGTGTGAAGGGCCTTTGCTCTCTGTGCTGTTGGAGCCGGAAACTGTGATGTGCTGCAGCCCAAGCCTTTCCTGGCTTGTAGAGGGTGCCCAGCACACAGAGGAGGCTCCGTGCCGCTGCTGCCCATGGAACAACCCAGCCCTGGGCGATTGCTGAGCCAGTGGCGGCACCTGCCGGTATTTTGCAGAAAGTTCTGGATATTGATAAAAAGAAAGAAGCAGCGGTTCAGGGCAGGACACGCACGACCTCAGATACAGAATGCAGTGATGAGGGTTAACGAGCTTCTCCCTGCTTGCTGTGAGAAAATCCCTAACCACAAAAGAAAATACCTCAGGAAGGTACACAATATATCCAAAACTACCTGTTTTCTAGGAAACCCCCTCTAGATACTTGGGAAGTGTATATCGATATAGCTGTAATAATTTGTAAAACATGAGCCCCTGTTCAAGATCCACCTAAATGCTATTTATTTCCAGCACTGGAAGCAGCGGGATTTCTCTGGTTACACTGCGTTCTGGAATATTTCCTTCAGTAAATTTTACTGCCTGTTCATGTCAGCTGAGGTTTAGACCGTTGCCACAGTGTATTTGTGTCTTAAATAATCACTGCTTGTAGTAGTACTGCCAGGTGCCTTTAGCATTTCCAAATCAAAGAGAAAGAACAGCTTGGTCCTGAGGGCCTCACGGATGGACAGGACTGGGGGATGGGGGTGTAGGTTAGCAGAGCACTGAGAGGTGGTATGATAACATACACTGAATATTTTTACTTTGTTTTCATAAATCCCTAGGATATCACCATTCCAATTCAGTATTTGTGCCAGCCTAGTTGATATTTAATTTTGTTTCCCATAGAGGTAAGGTGGGGATTTTCTCCCTTTTTGTGGCTTCTTGTTCCCACTAACATATTCTGAGGACATTTAACAGTTTTCAGCCACATGTGACAGACAGCTATTAACTTCTGACAATTTAAGACGTGGCCTTACAGAAGAAAAAGACCCTATTACTGCCATTATTGAGGGGAAAGGCTGGCAAGCTCCTTCCTTGGTAGACCTCAGGTCATCCACACTAGGCAGGAATGAGGAGAGGCATTGCAAATGAGAGTCATTAGTACTGCTTCTCCCAGAACTACTTATTCTATCTCAAGATCTTGTATATTTTATTGAGAGTTGCTTCCCTCCCACTAAATCCACAACATTCATTGCATTCGCCAAGAAAAAGTCATGCCCTCCTGTCCTGACCATTCCTGTACTCTGTACACTGCAGCGTGGCACGTGTTATTAAGGGTTAGATAAAACTGTGAGTGAGGTACTCTTTGCAGCATCTGTGCTACAAGAAGATGAAGATCTCTTGTCTCACTGCGGGATGCTCCTCAGGAGGGGTGTAGCAAGACGCCAGTTCAGTAGCTGTCCCTCCTCCTTGTGCTACATCTCCCAAGCCTCTCCTTTAGGTTTGCTGTGAACAAGTAGGATTTCCAGCCAGATGTCTGTCTGATTTACACCCATGTAAATCAGGGCTGACTCCAAGTCTCTCCTATCTTTGAGCTGCCCGTACGTGTTACAGACCTGCTGTGCTGCACCTGTGCTGACAGCAGCATGTAGGGCAGCAGGGTGCAGAAATCCCTGAGCCAAAAAAGTGTGGGCTGGTACAGCTCGCTGGTGCAAAGCTGCACATTGTGGCTCAGCCTGCGTTTGCTTGGAACCAGGCCCAAGCTAATAAACCCAACCAGATTGCTTCCAGACCCAAGCTGGCCCAGGAGGAGCCAGCGCAAATGTCACTGTGCAGTGGTGCTTACTCTGAGCTAGCTTAATTGTCTCTGCAGGCACGGGCCAGCTCCTGCACCTGTAGGGCAGGCAGGGAAAGATGCATGTCCATAGACTGAAGCACTGAATGCAGCTGGAACTGTACCACCAGAGAGATGTCTTGGACAGGTTGTACCCACCTCCAACACATCTCCTTCTTCCCAGCCCGTGTCCTTGGCAAGGCTTTGCTCTCTCCTCCGTGACATGCTGCAGTGGCTGTGGCTTTCGCACACAAGTTGTTTATCGGGCACTGCCAGCTGTTCAGTGGCGAGTTGGCTTGTGGATGTGCGGTGCCGGAGCAGCCGCACGCCTGAGCAGATTGCCTGGGGACACGCACAAGGATACTCGACGACCGCGGGCAAAGGGAAAGAGTCCAGGCCTATGGCAGCGGGGCCGCGGGAGGGAAAACCACGGACCTCTTGGGAGGCAAGTGGGCAACTGCAGGGACTCTCCCCGCCGGGGCGGGCACCGGGGAGGTGCGGGTCCGGGGCGCACCTATTCCCAGGCTGACTCTAGCCCACTGGCCCCCGCAAGCACGGAGTACCCGCGATCCCTCTGCCGTGCTCCCTGAGGGGCAGCGGGACCGGGCCCGCGGGCGGACCCCGCTGTCAAACCCCNCTCGCCTTCCCGGGAGCGGCTACGAGCAGCCCGGCGGTGTTGCCTAGAGAGGGAGCGAAGCCGACGCGCGGCACCGGCCGCCCTGTCCCTCACGGGCGAGCCACCGCCGGAGTCCGAGCGCCCCAGGTCTTCCCCCGTCCGGCCGGTGTGTGTGAGACAGCGGGCGGGTGCTGCGGGCTGAGGGCTGAGAGCAGCGGGCTGAGGGGCTGAGTTTTGCGGGCTGTGCCGCCTCACGCGCGGCGGTTATCGGCCGTTGGCGGCGCGGGGCTGAGGCGGGAGGCGGCGGGACGGAGGGCAGAGGGCTGAGGCGGCGGGTCCGGGGCGGCCGCCCGCGCTGACAGCCCGTGTGCCGCTCGGTGCAGGAGAGCGGCGAGGGCCCTGGCAGCAGCCGCAAGCGGACATGCACTGTGAGCTCGCCGCGGGTCAGAAAGGCAGCGTCCGCGTCGAGGTGACCGACGGATGCCAGGGAGCGCCTCAGAAGGATCTGCCGCGGGTGGCTCGTCCCGGCGCTGGTAAATCTCACTTGAATCCTCAGATGTCCTTTAAAGTATCTGTCAGCAACGGCAGCGACCACACGGAGCCTCAGCAGAGCCCCCCTGAAATGTCAGCACCTCTGCTAGATTTCATCCCCAAAAGACCCAGCATATTCGAGAGGATTCCGATTCTGCCGAGGGCGCAGGAGCTGCGATGCGCTAGAGGCTCGAAAGATTATTTCCAGCAGCAGAAACATCAAAGCGTGAAGGGTGAGTTTAAAAATGCATGAACTGAACACTATCACGACCAAAAACCTATTCACCAAACAAATAAAAACATAACAAGCCTTTTCCCCCTCCCTTCTCTTTAGGTCTTCATTGTGTTTTCTAACTTGTTTATTTAACTTCAAGCTTTAAAACTTTTTTCCTTGTGCACCTTGGAGGCAACAGGATAAACCAGACTGTGCTTTGCCAGTATGAAGCTGAGTGTGTCTCAACAGTATTTAAAAAATCTTGAGACCAGCATGTTGTTGAGTTGTCCTGAGCAGGTACTGCTCATGCGGTCGCGTCTCGGAGGTGGTTGTTTTGGGGTTGGTGCTGAAGGCTGGGCTGGTCCGTCCTGCGCCAGAGAGTGCGTGTGGGGTGTTTGTTTGTGAGCATGCCTGGCTGACAATAAATGCCTAGTTCTTATTCAGCAGTTTCACCACGGTTGCTTGGATTTTATAGTTTGTATTTCAAGGAGGTGTTACAAATGCGGGATTCAGGCTGTGAATCCTCAGACTTGGGAACTCTTGGTGCCCGAAAGGTCAAATTCTGCTGGTTAACAAATGCCTGATTTTCAGCTGTCCATTGTTAAAGAAGTGGCACTGAAGTAAGGTTAGAAATTGCCTACTAAAAATCTGTTATTTACGCGTTTAAGGTAGAACTTGTTAACTGAGCTGAAATTCAATTTTGAAATAGTCCCTCTAAGGTATCACTGGATGGGCTCAGAGGGAATTGAAACATTCCTTTATG
Source organism: Platysteira castanea (assembly GCA_013397175.1). NCBI lineage: Eukaryota > Metazoa > Chordata > Aves > Passeriformes > Platysteira > Platysteira castanea. The sequence continues at coordinate 41,870 of VYXC01000183.1, forward strand.
CTATGAAGTCGCTTGCAGACATATGTGCACCTAAGGTTAATTACAGTAAGACAGTATTTTCTTTAATGTTAAAAAAGGTAGTTCTTTTTTTTTCCTCTTCTTATCAGTCCATTCCCACTCTCTATTTTAGATATGTACATGCAGTTGTCTTGTCGATGTAAGACTGTTCTCACTGGGATTTTTTCCAGTTCTGTTCATTCTTCTGAAAACTAAAAGCAGGCTGCATGCCCTTGGACTAGTGACATTTTCTTTTGTGAGCTTGTTACCTAGGGTGATGGCACCTTTCATTGCCATGAAGTTATGTTAATGAACACCTCAATCTGTGCTAGGTCTGTCCTGCAGACTCTAGGATGTGTTTGTTCATCACCACTGAATACAGACAGAGTGGAGCAGCAGGTTATAAATTACCTTTTTTATTTTTCTGTTTGTTAATGCTGCAATTCTTCTCTCCTGATTAAAAAAAAAAAAAAGGTTGTTAATGTTTGGCAGGAATGAAATGAAGGTCTGTTACACAGACTCATGTTTGGAGGGGGGAGAAGGAGGATTCACAGAATATGAAGGGAGAGCTACAAGCTCTAATACTGCTGTGCTGCTGCAGCTGCTGCCTGTGGAAGGGGCTCGGGGTTTTTTAGTCCCTTGTGGTGCCACAGGTGAGGTTGGTGCCACTTGACACGGTTCATGCCAGCTTAAAATCCTGCCCATGCATTGCCCTGTTCAGGCAGACTGTTGAAACACTTTTTTTTTTTCTTTTTTCCTTTGAGCTATTTAGCCCTCTTTTCATGCATACCCCTCTTGCTGTTGCAGAGGGCAGTGGTGTAGGGAGGGAAAGAGGAAAAGCATAATTTTGTGTTCACTTTGGTCTTTTACAGTAGTTGTAGGTGGGCATGGGAGAAGGTTGCTAATTCATCTTTCCTGACAGATCAATTTCCCATTTTCACCACTGGGGGAAAAAAAAGTGTTTTAAATTTTGTTGCTGTTCCTGTTTAATGTATTTTCTGTCCAGGGTGTTACCTTGTGGTTGCTTCAGTGTATGGGTGACTTGAGTCATGGGCATAAGTAGGAGGTATCCATGGGCAGGATAGGGTTCTTTTAACTGAGCAGAATGATTTGATGGATAATGTTGGGTTTTTCCAAAGATGTCAACACTGAGTTTTTTGGGTGGCTTTCTGTTGTTTGTTTCTTGGGTTTTTTTGTGTGGTTTGGTTTTGCCTTTTTTTTTTTTCCCCTCTGAGAAGACACTTTCAGGAGGAGCTAGGGAAAGTAAAATTTAAAGTAAAATTCTGAGTCTGATTTAAAATGTGTGGGATGTGCTGCTCCTTCTGACTTGGACAGTTTCAGCAAGTGCTTTAATGTCCACTGGGGCATTTTGGAGTGTTCACTGTTCTCTAGCTCACAAATCAGAGTGTATCTAAATGGGCTGTGCTGCAGACAGGAGAGCTGCTGCTCTTTCAAGGAGCAGTGCAAATCGTCTCCCACCAATCCTGGTCCTCTCAGGAAGGTAAAGGACTGGGATAGCTGCATGTGGATGTGATTTACCAAGATAAAGCTAAGAAATGGGGATGAGGGAAACACTAAAGATTTACCCAGTGAAAGGTTTTGGGAAGGAAACTGATGACAGCTTGATTTCAGACCATCGTGCTGTGCGTCTCCTGTTCTCCAGCCCCAGAGTGCCATGTACCCAGTAATTCCCTTTGCAGTCTGGGTTAGATTACAGAATGTGCCTCCTGGTTTTGGTTTATCCACAGTTGAAAGCTGCAAGTAGGGAGCGTAAAAGACGCTCTCTAACAAGAGCAAAACCGATCTTTATAGTTGCCTGCAAGGTTTTTTTTTCCTAAACAAGCCTTACTTTTAAATTTTTTTTTTCAAAAAAAGAATGAATCAAAATGATACACTGCTCTACTAATAAAAAGGGCAGCTTTGAAGTAATCACAATGGGGAAGAAGTATCCTGCTGTTGTAATGCCTCTGTGGTGTTACTCTGCTGCTTCCCAGTGTTTAAGTTATGATCCTGCAAAATGCTTCTGTGCCTGAGCAAGTCTTTTGGACTTGCCAAACAAAAGCTTGAGGGGTGGTGGTGAGGATTATTTCTGGGAATCAGATCATTTGGGTCTAAACTTTGCAGGATGGAGCTGTTGGTTGTTTGCTGAAAATACCGGTATTTTGGAAATGTGCTTCATGTTTTGTTCTGTTTGGGAGCTGTTTAAAATAAATGCCCAGTTTTCACCCAGCCAACCCCTTCTGGTGTGGCTGGCTGTGATAGGCACCACACTTTTCTTGGTCATTGATTTCCCCATGTGTCACAAGGCAGAAGATTTGCATACAGACACTGCTTTTTAGAGGCATTCAGCATAGGATAGCTGTGCCATAATGTATGAACATTTTACCTGTTTTCTTGGGATTCTGTGGGTTTGGTTCCGTGTTGTTGAATTTCATGCCATGGTATTACAGTTTTGAAAGTAGCACAGGGCAAAATACTTACTGTGTACAGGGAAGAAGTTTTTGGGAAGGCTTTAGTGGTGACAAAAGAGTAATCTATAAAGATGCCAAATATGTCAGTTTCTAAACGACATTGATTATGGCTGTTACCAGGAAACACTTCTCCTTTTCATTCTTCTCCAGTTTTGTTCAGTGTACCTAATTCATGACTCAGTAGAAATGACGAGATTTATCCTGTTAGCTGTGCCACTGGGAAATCATCCAAATGGCCCGGACCTTTGCAGCAACCACTTCAGATATTAACTTACAGTGGGCAAAACAATAAGCTGGTCGAGTTGCAGTAGTTGGATGTTTCCTTGTTGAGAGTATGTTTTGTTCAGACAAGGAGAAAACGGGTTGGATCTTTTTTTTGTTTGTTGTTAACTGGAGCTGCTTTCAGCAAACATACAACCAATGTATTGAAATGTATTAATTTCCTTCTACTGTTGAGAAGGATGGGTAAATCTTGCCATTTAATCCCCCGTGAGTATTTCCTTGGTTATCAGGACTGTCCGTGTGAAAGTAACGGCTTATACTGTTGTGATCTTAAGCAAAAGCATATACTTTGGTTATATGACTTACTAGGTGAATTAACTGGTCTTGGGCCTGATCCTGCCATTTTCTTTCTTACATCTTACCTGTGTTCACCTGAATTATCCCGCTGGAGCAAGTGTAACTGCTGAGAGCTGATAAATATGGTACGAGCTGATAAGGAGACAGGGACAGGTTCACTGGTGTGGTGATCTCTAAACTTTCAGTTTTAAGTAGAGCTGTAGAAATAATTATTTCTTATTTTCACTCTTAGTTCCCTTGCTTGCTGCAATTGAACTCTCTGCTACAAAAAGGAATTTAAAAGTTTATTTGAACAGAGTGTACAGTTACAGGACTATATTTTTATTTAATGGTCTTTTTTTTTGGCCTAATTTTATTTTGTTACGGGAGAAAGAAGAAGAAACTGCAAATTGGAGAATGTGTTCATAAATTCATTTGGAATAAATAGTGACTGTCCTCTCCTCCCTTAAGCTGGCTATAATGCTTACTTGTCTTGAATAGGCAAATAACTTTCAGTTACTTGCTGCTGAAGGAAGTTCTTCTAATGATTTGTGTTGCAAAATCAGTCACTGAATTGAAGATGGGACTTTCATAGATTTAATTTAAAAGAGGTTTAATTGTATCTAATAATCAAATCTACTGTAATTTAGGAATTGTTAGTGGAGAATATTTAGCAAATACAAACCAGGAGATGTAATGATCAACCTGTCATGTAAAGGCATTCAGTACTTGTAAAGTAAAAGCAAAAAATCCCTTTCTGCTTCATGAAAAAAACTACAGCTACTGGAAAAGCTGAAGGGAATAAATGATGTATCTATTTTAATATTGTGTAGAATTATATGGAATAACAGATAATGTAAGATTAAAGGAAATAAGTCCAATCATTGCAATAAATTTTTAAATTTGATTTTCTTTTGAAGGAAAAGAAGTTAAAAATGAGAAATTACTTGTTCTGTCTTTAAAATGTTACAGTAATGGAGGTTATTATATACTCGGTTAAGTGGAATGAGAAGAAAAAGATATCCTTTCTTCTTTTATAGTAAGAAGAAAATTAAAGTCTACATCTTGCGAGGGGTTAAGTATATACATTACTGTTCCTGTGAGCAGTCTCATCAACTACAAAATTTTGGACATAGAGCATTCTAAATGATCATTTAGATAAAACTGAATACATTATTTGTATCTTGGAGTTCAACCCTGTATACACATAAATTATTAAGTGTATGCTGAGGATTTTTAGTATTTTTGAGATGATATTTTGGGAGTGCTTCAAGATTCTTTTTAGTGAAACTGCTAAATTTAAAGTGAGTGTCTTCTAGGGGACTGTACTGCTTCATTGCAATAAAGTGGTTTGGTTTTTTGTTGAATAAGAAGGACAGTATTTTACCCTAAATTATTAATATCAGCAGGAGTCTTGCTACTAACTTTAGCTGGGTCAGTATTTCAATCCTGATATCACAGAAGTTCTTTTTCCTGTGTACAGGGAAAAGCTTGTAGAACAAATAACAAGTTTCTATTAAATCCATCTGTAAGCTAGGAAGTGGAATAACGTATTGACTATGAAGAGAAATCTGTAGTACTGTGAATATAATTTCCATGCTCAGTACCATAATTACCACTATTCTAGAAATTCTGCTGTTTAGTGATTTTAGAACTGTTGAGGATGTTGATGGCAGGGTAATTGGAGAGGGAAAATAGATGTAAACCACTCCATTTTGCACTCCAGATTTCTATCATTGTATGTCAACAAGCTTGAACCAGGCGTGCAATCTAGTAATCATTTCACAGTGCCTGAAACGGCTTTTAATAGACTGGGGTTTGTTTGCTCTTTTTTTTCCTCAGCCACCCAACGTTGTTTCCCAGCACTCTGCTGTAACTCGGAATACAGGGTTCCAAAGCAAGGGCAGTGCTCACTGACTGTGGTACAGAGTAATCTTGCCCTACAAATGTGCAAACAATAGCAAAAGTATGTGTTTGGGAATATGGCACAGCTGTTATCTTCTGCCGGGAGCAGGGAGCGTTACAGTGACATAGAACGACCAGTTAAAACCACTCCGGCCGTTTTATTGCCTGTAAATGGGGCGTGTAAAGAAAAGCAAGGGCCGGTCCCTCCGTTCAGATAACCATCAGTGCAGACTACCGCGGCACTACCTTTCTGCACAGGCTTTGAAGAATAGAGGCAAAGAGTTCCCCTTTTTCTTTCCCCTCCTATTACATTTCTGGCACCCTGTATGTGAATTCTCGGTTGGAACCTGAACTTTCTGTTCTGAGAATCTGTGCTTCACTGGTTACCTGGAACAAGGACTTCTTTTTTTTATTACAGTCATTAGCTTGACTATATGAAATGATTGTTAATGATTATTTGTAGACAGAAGACTGCTTGTAAAACAGATGAGACATTGCCAGACCTGCAGTAGGAAATAGGTCCAAATTCTGTATTTTAGGTTCTTTTAAGGTTTTGAGCATTACAAGGTTGATATCAGTCAACTCAAAGTACTTAAGATCTTTTTATTTAAAGCAACTGTTTTGCTTTAACTCTAATAATTATGTCTGACTTTCGCATCATTATGTTTGAATGTATATGGGATTATTCTGTCGAGTGGATTGGTTAGGAGCACTGTGATTGAATCTATGGCATCAAATTTATTCTAAGGGTTAAATGAATGCAAAACATCATAAACTACACTTAATTCTGGCATTTACATGTGTGATAAGAGGGCTTTGTGAGAGCTATAGAATTGTTAGTTGTTTTACAATGAGGAGAAAGCAAGTACATTCTTACATGTTGTTTGCATGTTAGCCAGAGGGAAAAATGACACTAAGGCGACATCATCAAATACAGTAAAACTAACTTTTTAATACAGATGTCCATTGTTGTTTTAAGTGCTTAGGGGGTTGGTGGTTTGGTTTATTTTGGAACTTGCTGAACTATATGAAGTGTGTCTCTAGGGGCCTGGTATTTTAATACCTTGTAGAAGGTTGTATAACAGTAGATGATGTATTTCGCCTGCCTTCCAGTGCTGTAAATAAATTACACGTGCTGGCTTGGGAGAACGTATGTGAGGTGTAAATCAAAGGCTAATAGAAGAGGAAAAACACCAATTAGTGATGTCTTGTAACAGGTTAGATTTTCTTTATGCATTTATCTATAATCAAGAGATATAAGAGCAGTAATATGTATAAAACTGTTAACATGAGGCCCTTCCCAAGACGGGGTAGAGGGTCTAGGATTATTAAAAATAAGTATTGTGATCACTGCTTTTTCACAATTTGCTATGGTTAAGTCACTTAAATACTGAAGTCAACCATCCCCTAGGCAAAGAAAGATAATATAATTTTAAGCTTATTGTTAAAATTGAAATTTGATAACTTCCACTCTCTAATCCTATCTAAGTCTTGGTTGTATTAAAAGGAGAATAGATACATGTGTCAGTTTTGGAGCATAATCTTTCTTTTGAGTTTAAAGAATGATAAATGTGCTTCAGACAAGCAACACAGCAGTTTATTGGTATGAATGTTTTGCTAAATACTACATGCTTAACGCAATCCCCATTCCTTTATAATAAGTTTAAATATTAATTCTTTGGAATGCTAGATGCCTAAAGCTAGATAGAAATGCTGTGCAGTTTCAGATATCTAGGAGTGGGCTTGTGAAACAGGATATTTAACTGGGAGAGATGAGTAGCACATTTCAGAGTTATTAGGGCAGAACAACAATGCAAGAGGATGACTTAAAAAAGTTACAAAATTGTTTTCTGTGCGTGAGGCTTAAATACCTTAGAGTTATTTATTTGAAACACAAGACTAGATTTCCTCTGTAGGTTCTAGATGGCATATTTTATTATTATTTTGTTTAACTTCTTTTAGCTGCCTGCCCCTCTCTACGGCAGCTGGCTTTGATTTAACCTGAATCCTTCACCGAGAGGGAGTGATCAGTCACGATGACTGCAAGTTGTGCTCTTTGATGGAACATCTCTGTAGTGGCTGAAGAGAGAAGACTGAATAGGACAGGAGGGGTGCTCAAGGAGAGGAGCAGTTTGTACTCAGAAGGGCTCACTTCACTCTAAATCAGCACTTACTGTTCCTTATGTGAGTTCTGCCTACCTCCCAAGCCCCATCTGTGCTGGACAGAGAAGAGAGAGTTAAAGTGAGAACAGATAAAAGAGGAAATTTCTGTTTTATTACCCAGTATTTTCTGGGAAAATCCCAGAAAGGGTTTAACATGAAGTTTCATAACTCTTGCTTTGCCCTGCTGCTCCTGCTGCAATTGCAGGGAGTTGACTTCAGAAGGAGGCCAGCGTTGAATGTTTTTGAAAATTCCATCCATGCTTCTTTGAGACGCAGAAGAGAAGATCCAAGTGTTAAATTCTCTTCTGGAGAGAAAAGTGTGCAAGCACTTGTAGCCCAGTAGCTGGGATGCCATGGTCACTTAGCACAGCACGTTCACCTTCAATTTTTCTTCTGTTCGAGACCATGCATGGCTGTGAAGCTGGTGTGATCAGCCACTGTATGTGAAACAGGCAAAAGTGGTGAAGGATTGTGCCAGCAGCCAACATGGCCAAGTATATAAATATTTTGGATGAACAGAACAAGAGTGCTTGAACTCTGTTGTAGACTGTACTACTTGTATTGTTTTGGGGCAAATCTTTGTACTGGTCATGATATTTCTACAGCGAGAGCATAGCAGAGTATGATGTAGAGAAGGACAAGCCAGTTTTGGAACCAGAAACAGGGCAGTTGTTTGGGCAAACTGTCAGGCCAGCTTAATTTTTTGTGCTGAGAGACAGAGTTAGTTCAGGTGCAGCGTTGGGATGATGTGGCTGTGCTCTGTTTGAGGTCTGATCTGGTGGTGGTGCAGGACGTGGCTTTGCAGCTTGTGGCTGTATCAGCCCAGGGTGGCACTTGCTCGAGTGTTGCTGCAGCCCCTCTGCACAGGACTGGGTTTCTCTCCAGGCTACATGGAGGTTGTGATGTTTGCCCTTGTTGATGAGCCTCCATGAGTGCGAGTGGTGAAAATTACATCTTTGTTATCTTTGGAAGAGTTAGGTTTTTAACAGAGCATTGTAGTTGAGCTTCTTGCTGCTTGGCATCTGGATTACGCTGCCAGTTGCAGAATTGTTGCAGAGGTACAAAATCTCCCATTTATTTTAGCGCTTGATGTGCTGAGGTGAGGGAAAGGAAGCTACATTAAGGGAGCTGTTTTGGAAATACTGGAAATAGCCAAGAATAAATACCTGTTGGGAGGAAAATTTCTCCCCCCCTTTTTCCCTCTGGCCTGGTTTTCTGGGTTGCTCTTGCCTCCCAGCAGATGGCAAAATCTCTTAGGGTGTGTTCTTGAGGCAGAAATCACCCAATGGACTGTGTGTCCCTGGGCTTGAGGTGCCGGTGGCTACAACAAGGTTCCCAAGATCCTCATTGCTCTGGCAGAACAGATTTTGCATGCAGCTGAGACTATCACCAGGACTTGAACAAGAAAAAGCAACACTAAATTCCTCCTTTCTGGATATCTGATTGTTGTAATGTTCAGTTTCCTTGAAGTTATCAAAGCTGGTTTATGTTCAACTGAAACTGAACTGGCCTGATCCCATTGTCCCTAACTCTGGTGCAGATCTGAAGTGACGCCATTTTAAATCCAAAAGTGGAAAAAAAGGAAGCAGACTTGAGTTCTGGAGGGCTAATGCATAAAAATTTGTGCTCTAAGTGTGGACTCAGTTCACTTGGCAGAAGAAAAAGACATCTCAGTTTTTTAAATCTGAACAGTTTGCTTCTTACTTTTCCTCCTGCCAACTCACCACAAACTGGCTTTTATTCATTTTCTTTGAGTTCTTGAGCTGTTCGAGGTTTGCTGACTTTGTGGGGATAAGCTACAAACAATGGTTCTCCTTTCAGAACAAAGATCCCCATGCATTTCAGCATCTCTCTGATTTGGGTGGATATACAGGAGATTTAAGGGGATATCTACCCCTAGAGCTCACTTGCTCTTTCCCTGCCCTTGAGTCTTAATGATCTTTTCTTTCTACTCTCTTGGCCTCCTTACTGTGCCGTTAGTTTACTTTTAAATATATGTATAAAGGGTTGTAACTTACTTGAATTGTGGGCTAAATGAGTGGAAGCATGGCAACTGGTGTAAATAGCTTTTGGTCTGCTGTGTGTGTAAATACTCAAGGGTGATTTGGGCGGCTTTTATTGGAATCACTGATATGAGAGCTCCTTTCTCTTACTGCATCCTGTCAGAAGCTATTAGGCAGAGATTGCTGGCATGAGTACTCAAACTGCTTTGTCAAAATGCACTTTTATACCTGCTGCTTTTACATTTGCCTGTTCCATAGATAGTTTTACAAGTGGATATCTTCTGCAAGTTTAGTCATAGAAAGCTAATATAAAGGGACCAAAACCTAGAAGGTGAGAACAAACCACTGGGATGATTAATCATCAGTACTGTTTTGAGCCTGAATGTATAATAGCATTGGCTACAAGTGCAGTTTATTTGACAAGTTAGAGTGAAAACACTGGTGTGTTGCAGAGGCTTGCAGCCTCAGTGGTACCCAGGTTGAGTTTCTCAAAATGAGACTAATCTGCTTGGGGAACTTTCCTTGCTAAGGCCTAGTGTTAATACCAACAATAGATTTTTTATTAGCTGCTGGAGAAGATGCTGGAAGACTTGAAAATTAAGAACAGTAAACATTGAAGGTGATAAAGAAGTTTTATGCATGGGGGAGATGTGTTGGCAGCAAGCAGTCACTCTGAAGAGACAGGGAGGTAGTTTCGGAGCCTAGATAATAAGAGACTTGAGAGAAAACTTGGTGAAAAATAGCCTCATAAGCAGCTAGCATTTAGATAAAAATGAGTTATGACACTAACTACCACTAGAGAAAACAGTCTGGAAGATTGGATACAGGTTCCAGTGTGAAGGCTGCTGACTGCAGCATTTGCTAGTTTGATGAGCAACCCTGCGTCAAAATGTTATACATGGGAAGGAGCTTCTAAAGATGGAATTGAGTGATTTGTAGATCAGAGTTACAATTCATGTGCATGGTGCCCACACATCTGTCAGAGGCACTGGTCTTGTTCTGCTGGTACAGAAGGAAATCTGTTGAATCCTTTTTGTAGCTGAGTGTGGCTGTTGGTGACGAACTACTTTGTGAAATGCACCTGATCTTCAGGACCTTCTGTCTCTTCTAGTTTGATTTATTCTTCCACAGTGATTATGTGGGCTTGACACTAGGAAAGACACTTTCTAGGACTCTACTAAGCTTTTGACATATGATGCCCAAGGAGGCTGTGAATTGTTTATCAGTGGAAGTTTTAAAGATAGACTGGATGGAAATCCTACTATGGAATGTAACTCGTTGGGCCCAATTGTCTTTCCTGTGACATTTTTAATTCCCACACTCAACCGCTTAGGCACTAGAGAGTTAGAAGAGGACCCTCAAACTGTAGTAGTCCAGGGTTTTATCCTCTTTGACTTGCTGAACAAAGTTCAAATCCCTCCTTGTCTAACGTTGGTGTTTCTGGCCACTCATTTGTTTGTCAAGAAAACACTGAGAAGGCATGCAATAAAAACCAGACTGAGTGAAGGGCTCGAAGAGCACCAGTTGGGAGAGCCAGTGGTGGGACAACTGGGCATGGAAAATGATTGATTTTATGTGCAAAGCAGTTGTGAAATGTTCTGTGGCATTCTGGGGACATGCCATTGCTAACAAATGATTGCCTGTTGGGGATAGAAAATGCCAGCCATTGTTCTGAAGAAGGAAATAGCCTTATTGATACTGAATTAGGCTCACATTGAATTATTATTCATTTTCAGCGCATCCTGTTTTCCAAATACAAAAATTAACTGAAGGCCTGCAGCACTATCGGCCTTTAGTTGTTGGTCATATCTACATCCTTATAGTACAGGTGGAGTTTACGCTGTTTATATCTGGGGATGGATTGTAGCAGAAATTGGCCTTAAGAGAGCAGCTAAGGAAGCTGTTCTTCTTTTTAAGAGTTCATCAAATAGTTCTTGTTTTATAACAAGCCAGAGAGTGAGGCTGGCAGAGGTAAATGTGTTGGTAGATAAGACTTAACTTCTGGGATGCATTTTGAATTGTCACATTCATTGCTGATGGCAGAAAAATAGTGGTATAGAAAACAATATTGTTACTTTTTGAAAAGCATAGAAACTGACATCTACAGAAACTGAAATGCACGCCAGATAGAAATATTTTGTATAGTGACAGTGTTTAGTATGCAGTTGTGAAAGTTTGAGTTTTATTGCCAGTGTTATTGAATAGTTTCTGCTGAAATCCCAACAGAATACAGAAAACCTCTACCAGTAAAGTTTGTTCCTTCAGTTTAGGAGAATATTTTTGTTTAATAAAAATCAGGAAGTGGCTGGCATTTGACACAGATTTCTTGAGCATTCATCAGGAACTGGACAATCTGTATTTTCTTGTGTCACACATATGAGGCAGTACCTTGGCATGGAGGATATAAACTGTTTTTGTAGGTGGGAGGCTGTATGTCCTGGAAAGCAGCAACATGGAAAAGGCTTGGGGTGTCACCAGTTGGTATGAGAAAATACATTTCTAATAGGGTACAAGGTGATATGATACATTATTAAATAGCCTGTGAAGTGATGTTATCCTTCTGTTAATTATCACTCTGGTTGTAGAAAGATAGATTAATGCTCAGACTTTCTTAAATGGCTGTGAAAAATCAAAGGATTTGGAGAAGAACTGGAAGATACTGACCCATGTGTGGTACCCATGGACTAATGGCAGATTACAGAGAATCTTGTCTGTTCCAGAGATGCAGTGGAGGAGAAAACAATGATACTTGAGGGTTCTTTTGAGAGCAGATAAGTGCGGGATGGTATCTCATGGCTGAAACTGAGAAAGATAAAACAAGAAGGAAGACTGATGTTTCTGACTGCAAGGATAATTAAACCTGGCATGGCTTAGCAAAGGATGCAATAAACCTTCTGGTATTTGGAGTGACTGAGCCAGGTTTGAATGTTCCTAGGGAAGAAATGATGAATTTCAACCACAGACAATTGCATTCAGTGGCAGAATCACTAGATGGACAAGCTGGACCATCCCAAGGGCTTCTGCTTGCAATCTCTAAAAGACTGGATTCCAGGCCATCTCCTTCCTCCAGACCTGGTGCTGCTGTTCCTTCCTGTGTTCTCAGCATTGCAGTCTGTATGCCTGGCATCCAGATGAGGCCAATTTTATCCCTTCATTCTGGGTTTCATCACAAAGAGTAGGGGACAGACAGGGAAGGAGGGGCATTGCCACACCACAGTCACACAGTCTGGACAGTAGTTAATGGCAAGGGAATCACTAGCAACTAATGTTTCCTCCAAGCCCGCCCCTTCTTTCGTCTTGTTATGTCTCTCCCTTCAGCAAACAGCACCACTCCTCCTGGACTAGACAAGTCTGTTCAGAGATGTGTGATGGAACCTGCTGTCTCCCAGGGCCTGGGCTGAGACCAAGTGCTGGGCTTAAAACCTGAACACGGGGGAAAGGATAATGGTTGTGATAGTCGCTTACCAGGCACTGATGGTTTTCAGCATTAATGTCTTCCCTTTCTTTGTTTTTTGAAATGAAAACAAAGGCTCAGCCTCCTTCCTAGCCCAGCAATAGTGACATACTAACACAGTTATTACAGCAAACATTTTGGCCCTCTCTGGTCATGATGTTTTCTTTCTGTGGGGAGACTGAAATACTAACTCACAAATAATGTCTTTAGAAGTCATATTAGTCACACATTTTTAAGACATTCCAAAATCATACCAACCTCCTTCTGAGCTTGTCTGTTGCTACCAATGATTCAAAGTTTTGAAAACTCTCCTTTAGTTTTGATTTACATTTTGGTCTTGGGCACTTGTTATTTCTGGCAAATGCCAGCTCAGTTTCATTAAAGAAAAATCTGTTTTACAGCCATGCAGCTCAGATCTGCTGTGCTTCTAATAATTGATGGCTGGTTTCCTTATTTCCTGCATTGTAGAAAAATAAGGACCTTGTTAGATCCAAATAAGCCTGCATAAAGTCACAGTGTGAAACATCAGGTTGGGGGTGAGCAGAGCAGCTGTGGGCAGGTTTTACAACTTCAGGCTACAGTTGATCGAGGCAGCCAAGGGAAACTGAGAGATACCCATGTGACTAAAGTTTGGTTGAGTTCTTTGGCTCCCTGGCCTCAGATTTATATTTGTGACACCTTCCCCTCTGTCAGTCCCTGGGCCAGACACAAGTCTGTCTGTCTGTGTACCTATGGCTCTGCACACCCCGTGGAGTGGCCGCTGTGCCTGTTCCTTGCTGTGGCACTGCGGGACGTGTCTATTCCCAGCGTTGGCTGTCTTGCTCCAACAGCCCACAACAGTGTGAGTGTGTGCCCTGGGAGAAAGCAGCTGCCATGTGGTGGAGATGAAAAATCAAGAGCAAACACTTTCTGAATTTCTGCAAGTGAGCAAATTAATTTCAATCTGAACTGTCATCACAAGGGCCTTTTTTTCCTTCCCCTTTCCTTTGGGCAGTATCTCTGATTTATATTTCTGAATGAGGCAGGTGATTGCCCTTTGGTGCTAAGTTCAGTTTCTTTATAGATTTTCAGTTGCAGAACCCCATCAGTTTTTTGATTAATGTTAATGTGGATAGGTTTTTTTTATTTGCTTGGGTTTTTTGTTCTAGGTTGTTTTAAGAACCAGTGAAATTCAATGGTGCCTGTGTTAATTGAAAACAATCTATTAGTTTGAAGGAGCAGCTAATGTCTCTCAGGTATTCTTCTACAATGTAATACCTGTCAGATGCCTCCTTGCCTCTCTATAAGCCGTAAGTAGAGACAGGATCCTGTTTCAGAGATTCATGGAGTTAAATGGCTCCTAGGAAGCCAAGCAGTGACACCTGAACAATGTCATAAAAGGTGTTTTGTTTTTTATTTTCATGCATTAATCAGGTCCAGCCTGTTTTCTTTGAGAACTGGATGGCTACTTTCAGGCAAGACAGCTGTGTGATGACTCTCTTCGACATTCCTTTGAAGGACTTTCCCCTCAAAGGTGGTGAAGAAGGATTTGTAGGAATTGTAGAACTACTGGAAAATCAAGCCCTAAAGTTTGCTTTACTGAAGGCATGATGCTGAGAGGAATTCAGGCACCTAACTCTCATTGACATCTGTGGAAATTCAGTGCCTAAACAGTTCTCTGGATCTGGTGCTTCATCTTCTGGCATTGAATATTACACAGTTCTTGCTTTCTGTGGGTCTCCTTTTAAGGCATCTTCTGTGAGTGGTGCAATAGTTTTAATTTTGAATTCTTCCTGTTGTGAGTTCCAGCATGTGATGCAAACAGCTGCCTAGAAAGCTGTGCCATGTGCTAATCTATTGTTCCACCAAGGGGTTGAGGCCTGGTAGACAAGCAGTGGGGTGGGAGAGTGAGTCAGAGAAAATACACTGCACTTTTATTAATTATTGCTGCGGGAGGATGGGGCCAGCCTTCAGGCACTGAGACTGTTGAGTGGGGAACTAGAGTGACATACTCATTTGTTTGAGTGAAAATCTAGGGAAAAGTGGGAGATTTTTTTTGGCATTTCCTCCACTCAGCACTGATCTTATCATGCCAGTTTAGTAGCAGAGCTCCTTTGGCTCCTTGCCAGGTGATACGATTGGAGTCTGTCTGAGATGTGCAAGATAAAAGATCTCAGGGAATTACAAGTATTATGACTTTCCTATCAAACTGTTCTAGTGTGTAGACTCTTAGAGTCTTCTGACCCAGAAAAGTATCTTTCTTTTAAAAATCCTGTTACTGAAGGAAAAGGAAACACGAGAGCTGGGAAGTGGGACTTGATGTTTATAAGGGCCCTGAGAGCAGCCGTAATTAGAGTAGGTTTTTGGAGGAGACTTGTTCCTTTGCCAGCAAAGGGCCTTGGTGTTCAGCCAGGTTAGATGTAGCCTGAGAGTAAGCACTTGGGAACTGCCTACCATACACTGGTTCTGTGTCTGGCACTGAGAACTCAAAGTGTCCTCTCACTTAAAATACTTTGTGTACTCCCAGAGTGCCCTGTGAAACGCTGCCGAGGGCTGAGTCACTGCCCAGCCATTTGGGCTGCTTCTCTAAACCCTGAGTTGTGAAGGGCTGTACCAGGATGCTGTGATGGTGATCCCTCCTCAGGGTGCTGTCTTACTCTTGTGGGGCTGTGCAATTGGCAGTTTCAGTATGGGCCCACAGTTCTGGTAGTGTGGCCAACCAAGTGATGTGAGAGCAAGGAAATTCCTGGAATCCCCATTGTCAGCCTCTTCCCTGCATTCAGAGATTCACAACTGCTTTGGACGTGAGTGTAGGCCCATCTGCACAAAGAGGTAAATGGGACTGGCAGGAGGTAAGTGTGTGTGTGGTCATAGTCATTAAGGGAAAAAACCTAGGTATTCTTTGTTTTCTTTTTAAAGCTTCAAAATTTGAACTCTTGAGTTGTGAACTTGTTTCTCAGATTTCACGATGCATGAGAGGAAAACATTTGACTTCCTATCCCAAGGCCTCTAGGGCTGTTGTCAATCCAATTTCCCTGGTTTTAGACAGGAATCAGAACTGTCCACCACATTCCAGATCTTACAAAAGTCAGTGGGACCTCAGGAAAGAAGATTCCTTCTGGCAGAACTAAATTTGAGTGAGTCACCTAGGAAGTCACCTAGGATACGATGGGAACTGCATAGAAAGGTGCTGGGGCATGGATAAAGGACTCCAGTGAAGTCTCTTGCCCTTTTTGTGCTGCTGTGGGGCAGAAGGCTGGGCAGGGAGGATGTCCAATGCAAAGCCCACTGGTTGCTAGGAGCAGGAGACTGGAAAGGACCACATGGTGGATCATACCTAGTTTGTGGCTATTGCAGGCGATCAGTGCTCAGTGCAGGGAGCATCTGTCCCATGCCACCCACGAAGCCTGTAACAAACTGAGATCAAACTGGAAAACACCGAAAGCCACGAACTGCTCTGTGCCGTAAGAGCAGGAGAGATTGAAAGCACTGACTGCGGCCTGCAGCCCTGGAAAGGCTGGGAATTTCCTTAAATAAAAATTCCCAGATGACCCAAGCACCAAGTTTGATCAGTGCTGTAAGTACCAAAACTTTGTACCTCATGTTATTTGTGTGCTTGGACAGTTGGAGAACTGGTGACAAACTGGTGCCTACCAACACTGGAGTGGAGGGGCTGCGGAGAGCTCCCAGGAATCCTTTGGACTCGCTCGTGCTTACAGTGGCCACATTTCCATGCAGTCCACAGGAGAAGGTGCTGCATTTTTTCTTTTCCCTTCCCCATTTTTTTTTCCTTTCTTCCCCTCTCTCTATTAATAACTGAAGCCAGTGGCTGCTCTGAGTTACGAGGGGGTTTTATTGCACAGTTGCATGGTGGAGGGACCTGGTTTTCATTGTGCAGTGCGGGATATCAGTTTTAACCCAGAGGCAGTGATGTTATTTAACAGGTGCCTTAAAGGCATAGTGCTTATTTAATCACCGTCTCCAGATCAACATTATGTAAATTGAAATTGCTTGGGTATGCAATTAATTGTGAATGCTTTAGACATTTTTAAAGGCATAAGACAATACCTGAAGTTCCATTTTAAGAATATCCAGGTCAAAGGACACACATGTTTTTATTTTCTTATTTGAGGTATAATGTGTTCAAGGCAGATTTATGGCACAACCTTTGTTTATTGACTTGTACTTTTCCACATGAAACTAATGGAACATGACAGATGATATTTATGAGGCATGTGTTCTTGATTAAATCATGTTAGACATTAAAACCTGATAAAAGAACGTATTTTAAAGGGTGGATTAATAGAAAAGGAGGCAGCATTGATTGGGGAGTTTACACGGAACAAGACACGTTGGTCTTAGACTGAGTATTTATAGGTGAGATATGTGGTTATAAAACTTTAGAAGCTGAACAGAAAAAGATTAATAAGCTTTGGCTCTTTGGAAAGTTTGAGTTTTTTGGTTTTCTCCCTTTGTAAGCCACTGGCCACCTTGTATTTCTGGTCTTTCAACTGAATTTATTCAGTTCTGCATAAGAACTTGTGACCCTTTGTGGCCTATTGGTTGTAATGTTGGCCCTGCGTGTATTCGGTATTCTTCAGGATTCCCAGTCAGCAGATCTGTGTAAGCAGCCTGTGCCACTGCTAAAAACTTCTCTGTAAACATGCTCTGAATTCTGCTCAGATATGTGCAAATGGGGTAAATCAGCAGCAGTCAGATGGAGCCGCTTGTCCCCACCTTGATACTCAGGGCTTTGCACAGACTTCTGAGTAATAGGTTAGTAAGGAATCACCCTGAGTAGTATTCTTCATGTCAGCATAAGAGTATCCTCTAAGTATTTCCTGTGGGGAGCAATCAGATTGTAAGTGTAACAAGTGAGAACAGATTGAATTTGTTTCTTTGACTTAACTGAATATTAAGACTAAAGGGAAAGCAGATACCTGCATTCTGCTTTCAGTTACACAGGTGCAAATGTGGAATATTTCCTGATTTCAGCTACACAGATGTATGTGAGGACATACTCTGGCTTGGTGCAGCATTTTCACTACTGAGTTTTAACCTTCTGTGGCCGAATTTGTACTAACCTGGATCCTCAAAGCTGCATTTTGTCTGGAACAGAAAAACTGCTGCATGAGAAGATAACTTTGGGTTCTTAAAGCTCCTATCAACTTAGATTTGTAGAAGTAATGTTCTCTGCAAATACAAGAAAAATTTAAGTTCTGTAAGTTTTTATTACAGCAAAGTAATTTCATGCTATGGTGCAGTATTTACCTCCTGCTTGTAACCGCTTCATCATAACTGAAAGACTTGTGCCAAATTATAGTTCTTTACTTCTCATCTGAAAGCATTATGTTTGCTGGATGAGATATGGTAAAATGTGTTAAAGTGATAGTATTCAAGTATTTAAATTAATAAATTGCTTCAATATCTTCCACAGGGAAGGAATGCAAATTATAGGCACATTTATGATTTGCTTTTGTTTGGACTTGTCGGGGTAGAAACTAAAAATACTTGCAAAATGAGAAAACTGTATAAGAAATACAGTTTTCTGTGAATGGAGATGCTTTTATGAAGTGTTGTGTGACTTAATTTGAGTTAAAGCATGACCTTGCATCTCATCAGAGCGAGTTGTGTTTGAAAAGCTGTTAGCTAAAGTACTATTCTGCTTTCCACAAATCCAGTGGAAATATTTTTTTCCCCTTTTTATAATCCTTTTTTTTTTTCCTTTTTGTTTTCCCCAGCTTGCTTACTAAAACATCCTGCCTACCTGAGATTTTAGAATAAGCATTCTCTCCCATTAGGAAGTGAAAATCTTCATAATGCAGATGTTTCCCTATAAAGATTTCAGCCCTCCTTCCCCATCCATATGGTGTAAGCCAAAACAACAGATGTTAGAGAATAAAAAGAAGAGAATAGAAAATAGCCCTGGAAGTAATATTGTGTTGTTACGTTAGTATTTTGCCTCCTAAAGGATTTAGCAGAATTGAAAAGGCTTCAAAGATGGATTGAATATAGATCAGAGAGTTAAAAAAAAGAAGTGTATTGAGGCTGAAAAGAACGGGAATGATTTTTTTGAGAATTGATACAGATGAAAGATGCAGAGTGTTTGTGCAAATGAAAGAAAGAGAAGGGGGAAAAAAGTGTGATTTTGGAAAAAACCAGCTTAGCTCTCAGTCCTACAAAAAATGAAAAATTTGATCACTTTCAGGAAGATGGAATCTTCAAGTGGCAAAGTGGATACTGAATGCAAAGGGCAGGTAGAAGAGTATTTATCGTGTTTTGTCTTATGCTGGTAATGGTACCCCTAAGCTTTTTGAGGGCATCACAGCTCTGCCCTCAAAGCTAGGTTCAGGTTCTCCTGCAAAAATAGCACTTTTAGTCACCAGTGAAAATGGCTGGGCATGATGGCCATCACTTGAGAGATGACAGAGATTAGGAAGAAATCCTTTCCTGTGAGGGTGGTGAGGCCCTGGCACAGGTTGCCCAGAGCAGCTGTGGCTGCCCCATCCCTGGAAGTGTCCAAGGCCAGGTTGGGCAGGGCTTGGAGCAACCTGGGATAGTGGAAGGTGTCTGTGCCCATGGCAGGGAGTGGAACTGGATGAACTTCAAGGTCCCTTCCAGCCCAAGACATTGTACGTTTCTGTGATTCTTTCCCCACCAGGATCGATGCTTCCCACACCATTTTTGGTAGCTCTTTGCAAAGTCTGTTCTTACACACCACGAAGAACACAGATCTGTGTCCCTTCTGTTCTCATGCTCGGCTGTCTTTCACTGCCCTCGCCTTGATGTTCAAATTATGTCTCATTTGCTAAGCTTCACTTGTCTCAGCAAAGTCCATTCAGAGTTTCATGCTGACATGCTAGTGATAGGATTGAATCCAGAAATCCACCTCTTGACTTTGATTTTTCTCAATCTGTGTGAGTTGAAGGAAAACTGAATTCCTTCAGCTCCAACAGATAATTGCTTCACTGGGAAAAATAGTTGCGCTATTGATGATTTTCTGTCTCATAAAGGAATTGTCCTTGGAGTCAAAGTGTTGGTACCAGGCTGCCAGGGAGGAAGCCCTGAAATTAAAACTTCCCTCTCAACATTCTTCCTACTAAAAAGGTTCTTGCTGAGTTCTCCCAGCTTGTCTCCTTCCTCTGTTCTGTCCTGCCATGCTTTGCCAGTGGTTGTTCCTCTTCGATTTGTTGCTTTTTCTTTGCCTGTTTTTTTTTTTACTTACTGCTGCCTTATGTGCCTGCATCTCCTTGCCGCGGAGGATGCAGACTGGTGGTGCTGAGGCATTGCTGAAGGAAGCTAAACAGGCCAGGCAGGAGGCTTTTAGGAGATGCCTGTAATGGGCAAATCATATGTCAGGATCTCCTTGCCCAGTGCTTGGGAAGCAAGGATGACCTATTGGCTGTGGTGTTGCTTTGTAAAGACAGCTCTGGTACTGCTGGGAGGCAGCAAATTCCCATTTCCCGCCATTAGAGCTCACTAGGAGAATGTCATATCCAAAGATTGTAAGAAGTTTGTGTTTAATCTGCATTTCTAATATAGATGGAAAGAAAAACACGTATCAGCTAATACTGATTAATTATATCCCTGTGCTGGTGGCCAAGAATGGGGGTGTCATGCCATATAGATTATATACAACATGTTCTTTTTATGAAACAGCCAGGGAAGGCATCCAAGCTCTTTCAGTAGGTAGGTAAAGAGTTTGGCTAGTTTTCAGAGTTTGAAGCCATCTGGAAAAATTTAACCAAAATTATCTGCTTCACAGTCCCAAGATAAATCATTTTCCCACTTACACAATTGTTCCTCATTAAGCTGGTGGGGTTAGGGCTGATTAAACCCTGATATTATAACTTAGGCTTTTATAGAGCATTTTGTAGATAGAGTTTTCGTGGTGACAGTGATACGACTCTCAGCCCCAGCTGAGAACAAGAGAAATAATAGTTTCATGGAATGGAATAAATACTCCACGAAACAGAAACAATTCTGTTTAGCTCTGTGTGGTTTAAGACATTGTCCTTTCTGACAAGTGTTTTATCTAAACAGTTCAGTGTGTACTGTAGTACTTATGTTTATATATTTACATATTAATATGTACTAAGTATATATTATTTATAGTATGAATAACCTCTTTTTGTGAATCAAAGATACAGACATGACCTACATGTTCCTGCAACAATAGCAACTTTGAAAAGCAGCAGCAAATAATTCTTTCTTGAAAAGCAGCTTCCATTATATTCTTCATGTCTTCTCTGCATTCCTAAGGAGACTCTTGCAACTGAGAAGCAGTTACAGAAACAGAGGGAAGGAAGACAAAAAATTCATGTTGTTATTTTTTAAATGAAAATAAGTTGGAGAACCTGATGCTGTGTAAATGGAGACATAATTCAGCCATATGAAATGTCCTTGGATTTAATAATTTCCAGTGCTACTCTGAATTTTAGAAAACACTGCAGAAATCAGGTGTTTCAGTTTTTGAAAGATCAGTCTCTACTCCAGTACACTGCAGCAGCCTGTACATGCAACTAAAACTGTGTGCAGGGAGAAAGAAAGAAATTTCTGGTGCCCAGTTGTGTTTGTGCCAACAGCTACTCATCCTTCCTTTTTCTTTTCTTTTTAAACTTTGTTATTCTTCTCCTTTGGAATGAGGTTTTTGACTGCTAAGAATTGCTCAAAGCTCATAAAATGCAGGGCTTAGAGTTACAAAAACTGGTATTTCCAGGGCACACATCATTATTACTGAAGATGGTAGTGGTGTGTGTGGGTGTCAGGGCACGTGTGTCGTTGTGAAATACCAGGGAGTCTTACCAGACAGAGGAGGTCTGCAGCAAAGCTCAGCTGCTTAGCACACACTCACTTCAGGCATGTACTTTAAACATCTGCCAACACTGAAGAACTTCATTTTTTCATTAAGTTGCTGCCTTAGGATCTCTACCTCAGTGTAGTTTCTCTGAAATGAGAAGGTAGACCCTTTGTCTTCAGTGCTGTTTATGCTTTCACAAGTGTGTGGTTTTCACATGCTCCAAAGGTACTGCATCAGCTTGAAAAAAGAAACTGAGCCAAACCCTTTATTCCCATCCCATTTTGACCTGGGATAATGGTCTTTTTACAGTATTGAAGAGTTAATACTTATAACTGATTTGCCATATTTTTGGAAGAGCAGTGGTACATTCAGCAGTTTCTGTGAATCTTCATGACACAGGTTCTGTAATGTCGGAGTTACGTTATGCAGGAGATGCGCAGCCCGAGTGGCATGAGAGGGCCATTTCTTATTGAAATGTGTGTCCCTGGTGCGGACAGTAAATGAGATCAGGTGCCTCCTGCCCAGGACAAACACGGCTCAGGAGGTACAGGCCATAGTGGCTGGTAGAAGAGCTCTGAAGGATGGTGTGGGGAAAGCAGAACCCTCAGCCTGCATTTGCTTTGGGTTCAACGTGGGGTTATAGTTTCTGAGCTAATTCTCACAGCCCTTAAAAAAACAGAAAAGAGCACTCGGTTGAACTGGAAGGTTTCTTATCTCCTTTTAGCCCAGCAGATACTTTGAAGCTTTTCCTGTCCTACCTTCTTAAGTCTTTTTGTGATTTCACCTCAAGGTACAGATTCTTTCTCTTGCCCGAGGTCCCTGTGCAAAGCCTCTTGATGTGATGGTTGCATGTTCTGAGGGTTCCCTTTTGTTCTCTGCACATTATTCTTTCACATAAGTGCAATCCTGCAGATGCTTATAAATGACTTTGTAGACTTGAGAAGCTGTTTTGCCCATAGAGCCTTCTGATACCTCTATGTAATTCCCATCCCCTTATGTGCATAAAAACATTTAGAAGAGGGCTCCCCTCCATCTGTTGATACAGCACCCAACACTGAAGGAGTGATCTTGCCTAGATCTTCTACAGCTTCCCTAGTAGTAGATTAAGTGGAGTTCCAGATTATGTTAAAGTTGCAGGTTTGGGGTTGTTTCTTTCATTCCGTGTAGGTTATTCAGTGTCTGATTTAGAAATCAGACTATAATACTTTATTACTTACGTCTAAATGCTTATTGAACCCTCCCTTCTAACATAATCCCTTTCTTGTCTGCTGCTAGTACTTTGTTAAAGTGAGCCTGGGAAGTTATTTACATTTGGAAGGGAGTATATAAAAACGAACTAACATCAACGTGCGGTTGCAAAATGTTGCAAGCCCTTTAAATGTTGGGTGCCTGCTTATTTTGGAGTGTTTGCTGGGCTAAATGTAACATGGATTTGTCTGTGATGTGTCATAGACTTATCAAAGCCAAATTACTCATTAAAATAATGGTGAATTTGAAATATAAAGCAGTAAACCAGTGGATAAATAAAAGGTTAGCAGAAAGGTAACTTGATATATGAAACCATAAAAGAGATTTCAGAATTAATGAGGGAGACAATATTTCTCCTGTAGCGACTTTAAGACTTGGTTGAAGTAGTGTAACAGCAACACATTATTTATTTCTTGTGTTGCCTTATTCTTAGGCCCGTGGGACCAGACAGGAAGGAATTAGAGAGCCCTATATTACAATTTAATTGCTTGAAGAAAAAAATATTATTTTTTATTGTTAACCATTAGCTGCTTCTAGTTTTATTAAAGTCATAATGTCCATGCTGTAGCACCAATGTTTGCAGCATTCAGTTGGGGCTAGGAAAATGGTTAAATTGCTATAAAATCAGCTTAGTGTGGAAATAAAAAAGAAAAAGAAAAGATGGAACCAGACCAGTCGCTGTTCAGCTGTTACAGATGTCTAAGAGCTGTTTTCTTCCATTGAGAGCTGTGAAGGAGTGTCCTGATCTTTCAGTATAGAAGTGTTCATATACACACCCACAGTTTTCATTGAGTTGAGCCACTGGGAGCAGCTCGTGCTCACAGTTTGTTGTTTTCTCATCTTCATGTTGGCTTGGAATTTCTGTATAATGACCTGGGCTTGGTCACTAAAAGTGCTGGGGTGAGGGTTTTTTTGGTTGGTTGGTTTTTTGTTGTGTTGTGTTTGTTTGTTTTCATGGGTTTTGGTTTGTTTTTTTTTAAACCACAGGTTAAAATTGTGTCTTTATTTGACATCCCTGTTTAATGTATAAGTTTAGTTTTTAGACAGGTTTGGGGTTTATTTCTTTTTTTTGCAGAGACCATGGACAATGTCTTCTGCTTTTCTAACTGTTGCTCGTTTTTCAAAATCAAAATTCTCATGTGCCAGCTACACTGTGATGACTGTCCCCTACTGTGTTCTTGGCCTGTGGGAAAGGAAAGACAAGATAACTTAGTTTGGCTCACCATGGCAAAAATATTTGGAGGAATGATCTCACACCTGCTTCAGGCTAAAAATGCTTCTTCCATGAGCAGCCAGAACGGCTCAGCTGTTGAGCTGTGGTGACCTGACCACATGGACAGATGAGCAACGCTGAGACACGTCTGTAATGCACAGAGCACGTTGGTAATGGCAGTGCAGCAGTTCAGCCTTGCGTGGATCCACATGGAAGGTTCACAGATCTGTACAGTAATCCACTGCATTTTTGCACAGACTCAGAACTTTTGCTTTCCCTCTGAAGCAGGCCGGCATTTTTTTTTTCTTAGAATCTCTCAGTCCTTGATCCTTTGCTTCAATTCCCAGGAGCAGCTTCATATGATGCAGGGAACTAGGTCCTTTCACAGAGGTCTCCAGCTAGGAAGGGACCATAGTATTTCACCATATGATTCCTCTGCAGAGTCAGCTCTGTCTGAGGTGGACTTAGCTTTTCTGATGACTGGGAAGTGAATGACTTTCCTACCCACAGGTAACACGCTTGCAGCAGTACCTGCAGGAGTGCTCTGCCTTCCTGTAAAGTCAGAAAATGGTGGTTGCCTTTCTTCCCTTTCCTTGTTAAATTCATCCCCATTGAGTAGTATTTTTAACATCTGTGGTTAAACCACAGTGTGAAAGGAGCTGGCTGGGTTACCGAGGTGATGGAGTTCTGAGTCTGTCGCGGCTCAGTGCTGGGGACTGCTGATGCTACCTGCAGCTGGCTTGGATGTCATTTTGAACCAAGTGCATCTTCCAATCCAAGAGATTCTTGTATGTACTGAAATCCAAATTATTCCCTTGTTATTAAAGACAGCAACAAGATAGAAGACCCTCTCAAGAGGTTTCAAGGCCCCGTAGATCCCCAGGGCAGTTGTGGTAAGCTGCTGTCTACTGCTCCAGCAGTGGCACAGGGCTGTGGTATGTACTCCTTCCTAGAGCTGGGGTTTGTGGGCTTTGGCTCACGTTGGCAGCACTTTGTACGTATACAGATTTCTTGAAAGCCTTGGAAATCTGCACTAGGGATGTGTGTGTATACATGGATATGTGTGAAACTCTCAGGCGCTTGCTTCTGAAAGAGCTGCCTGGGAAGCCTGTGAGCTGACTCTGAGTTGTTCAGCAAACATGATCTGCCTGATTTAGTGAAGGAGGGCTGAAATCTGAAATGCACTGTGGCCACTGTGACTGACTCTGGACTGTAGTTTTTTTTAAGACAGAGTTGGCCTGTTGATACCAGGGCCAGCTCTGCTTTTCCACGTTTCTGCAAACATTCAACGGGGAAGGTGCACTACTTCTGATGAATACTTCCATTGTTTGCCATGGACCCTGGGCAGTAACTTTGGCCTTACTGGGAAAGATTCCCGTTCTTTGATGCTCTGATTCTTCAGCCAACTCCATTCTGTTTGATATAATTTTTAATCAAGTTTTCCTTTTAACTTGTAATGTAACAAGTCCCTAAATGTGTTACTATCCACCAAAGAGGGTTTCTTGGCAGGATTTCCAAACAAAAACAAAACAAAAAACCTCTATTCAGCCAAAATACTCTTTTAACGGATGAAGCAACAATTACTTGTGGCTTTGTGAAAATAGACTATATATTGTATATACTGTGGAGCAAGAGACCACGATGTGTGTAGTGATGATTTGAAGTATTGAGAAATTAAGTGATCCATCAGTATTGATGCTTGGTGCCAAGTATTAGTTCAATGCTCCAATTTCCTATACAATTCAGAGTGGGAGTAGGCTTTCACGAAAGAGGGTCTAGTGGTTAATGCACTGAGCTGGGCCCTGGGAGATCTGGCTTTAATTCCCAACTCTCTCCAGGCTTGCTGTTCAACTGCGAACATGTTACTTGAACTCTCAGTGCCTCAGTTCTCCTCTTTCCCTCCCTCACCCACTTCTTTTTGAAATTCCTTTGGGAGGAACTGTCTTTAAGCTTGTGTGTGCTATCTAAACAAAGGGTACTGCGTCTCAGTAGGGGCCTGGAGATACTTGACTATAGAAAGATCTGTAAGTGTTCTGGCAAATACAAAACTGTCATGTACACACGCATGTCAGGCAGGCTGAGTTATGAATGCAGTAACAGGGGAAAAATTAGCAGGCAGAAATGGCAACTGTTACAACCGCATGTTTTCATTTGGATATCTTGATTATGTGAATATATGGAGCAGCTGCTCCCATCCCCATCCCAGTCCCTAGCAGTACTGTTCCACTTTTGCACAAGTAGGGATGAAGACATACTTGCTTAAGAACAAAGTTGTCCTTTCTTCTGTACATTCTGAGGCATAACACAGGGAGAGGTAGCTAGAGAGAATGGTGAACTTGATGGAGAGCAGTACTCTGAACTCAGTCCTGCAGCTTGTCCTGGATGGATTTCCCAGGCCTCTTGGCTTCCATTATCTGTACAAGGCATGAAGTCAGCTACCATGATACTTCCCTAGACCGTGCAGATTCACTGGTGTCTCTGGAGAACTCTGGAGATGGTATTTGCCTTGAAGTCTGACTTAATATTAGCAGTTGTGTTCAGTGCAAGTTGGGAGCTTGAATAATAAAAGCCTCTGGGTGGGCCAGTACTGAAGTGCATTTGCAGAAGTTACTTCAGCTGAGTTACTCCAGCCCAGGGCTTGGGCTCCTCAGCAAAGCCTGGAGCCTGGCAAGGAGCTAGCTCCCAGAGGCCCTGCCTTCTCTGTCACCTGAAAGGTTTTGGTTTGAGGACAGTAGGGAACAGCTGTGTTGGCCTGACAGAAAGAGGATGTATGTCCTTCCTGCCACCTTATGTGCATTTAAAAGTAGAAAGTGCTCTGTAATCCTGTAATAGCTGTTTCTGAGGATCAGCCCTATAAGATTACCCAGTATGAGAGCACCAGTTCTGTGTCTATGCTAATTCTGGCTGCTGGAATAGATAAGGAAGCTTTTCCAATGAGTGTCTGATTTAACATTGCAGCCTAATAAAGACAAACCTCCTCTCTGAACATGAGTGACAGGACAGATTAATTTCATTCCAACCAAGGGATTAGCTTTTGGAATCAAACTCTCATTTTGTCATGACTAAAATGGTGGCAAATAACTACTTTGCAAAGCAGTGTTTCACTCTCAGCCCGTGGGAAGGCAAGATTGAGTGTCATGTTTTGTTTTCATTAGCAGAATGTTTTGTCATTGGACCTAGGCCTAAACAAGGCAGTGACAGGAGAGCTGTTTATGTGCAAGTAGGTTGGGCACGCGTTGCTGGCTGTGTGCATTCTGCAAGCTGGTTTTTACAGAAAGATTTGGCTGCTGGGGTCTGGCCCAAGTGGCATGTTCTTGGATGACAGCTGTTTAAGATCACACCAACAGACACCTTTGGAGCTAAGGAGATTAGACTGCCTGTGTATGGTTCCTTCCACTACAGAAGAGTTTTGCTTTGTTTTGTTTGCAACAATGGGTAATAAGATCTCTTGTTTCAACTCCTGTTTCTGGAGATCTGAGTAGCAAACAGTGACCATTCATGAAGGTCATATGAAATTATTTAAAAAATAACCTGACAATCTTAAACCAGACCTGCTGTGTAAACATATACTGTGCTGGAGTGAGCTTTACTGACTTACCACAGGAAGAACCCTTCTGCCCTAGTGCTGGACTTCTACTATAGATTATCAGCTCAATCCTTGTCTCTGAAGTATAAAGAAATGTCCTGGTTAAACCCTCTGAGTGTCTGTTCTCCCTCCTACCACTCATGGTAGAGTTAAATGGAGTTTTGGCCCACAGAAGGCATGAAATAGCACAAAGAAGGAAAGGTATGGAAAGCAGTATTTTTTTTGACTTCTACTTCTTGGTAATTACAGGAATTCCTACCTCTCTGTATTTCATTCAGACGTGTAAGCAGGTAAATATATAAACCAAATTAAAAAAGGTGTGACTCCAAGGTATCCTAGGACTCTAAAGGTAGAGTCTGTGGTGAGTATAGAAGTCCTACTTTTCTAGAAGGTTATTGTATCAGCATCCACAGTAAGGCATGCAACCTCCTACCTGTATTTAAAAATAATAACTTGCAAATAAATACTTCAAATTGTGGCTGACATACAGACATAAAAGTGGGAATAGAAGAAATGGCTGTTTTGCAAAGTAAACATTTGCAAGATCTTTTTTTCAGATGCAAACGCAGTATGTATACTTTTTTTGCCAACAAATGTCTTTAAGGTTTTAGAATAGAGTCAGTTCACTTTTTTTTTAAACTCTATGGGAGTTATCTTGATTTCCAGCCAATAGGATCTGTCTGGTCCACAGACTCTTCCTGATGGACAAGAGTGCTACTGTTTGCTTATAGCTGTTGAAAGAATCGTAGAATTGGAAAAAATACTTAGTGGTAGAACTTTCATCTCCTCTTGTTTGACACTGCAGTTAATGAATGTCTCATGTCTAGCCATCCAGAGGAGCGATATTTGAAAATCTAACCCAAATGCTGTGTAAAGTTTTTCACAATTAAGGCAAAAACATTATCTCATTGAGGACTGAATTTTCCCACCTTGATGGCCAAATATGATGGAGGACTGTAGCCAGTTTGCTCATGTAAACACCCAAGTAGACTGCTCCCTACCCATATATTCAGTCTTCATCCTCACCTGACACATGGACAGGTGTGTGAATACAGTGACATGTTTTGTGCCTGGTCCCCAGTTCTGTCCTTGAAAAGCCCAACTTTAAATCTGACCTTGTATGAGGGAGACTCAAATTGAAGCTTTTTGACTTGAAGATGCCTTTTAGGAGAGGAGTAGTCCACCTCCAGAGAGCCCTGGAGGGTCGATCTTAGATAGATCAGGTGTCACAAAGCAGATGATACGAAATTTCTCTGCTGTAGTGTAAAGCCAGCAGTATCCACATGGTTACACTCAGTACACACTTTTTTGGGTGGTTGGAAGCACCTGATCTGTACCTTGGGTAATGCCTGATTTAAACACATTCTAAACTGCAGGTTATGGCACCAACTCAGTCTGCAGCTAGGGATGTATAGACTGGGTTTTTGGCAGGAACTGTCTAACTTTTGTCTGCAATATATAATAAGTCTTTATAGTGTTTAAGACACATAAATCTGATCTCCCCCCAAGCTGTCTGTAGTTCATTTCCTCCAGGCTTGGGGGAAGGGAGAAATCCAGGTAAATGGAAGGACAATTTGAAGAAGAGAAAGATCCTGTGAAATCATTTGAGCATGAAATGTTGGATTTAAACAATGAAGTAGCTTCCTTTCCTATTCTATTTATCATTTTAATTGCTTAAATCATATTTCTCAGAAATAGTCAAAATACAGACTCAGACATATTTATATTTTATGCATCCCTGCTGTTACCTTTTTTTGGATGTAAAATGGATCGACAAAACCCATGGAGATGTTTATACAGAAAACATAGTATAATGAAAGTCTTACTGTGAGTTTTGTGTTGATAGCATTTGTAATAAATCAGGAGAGTCAATTACTTTACTCTGCTATACACACAGTAACTACTGTCATATTGCATGAAAACATTACTTATCTACTCACTGTAAAGATGCCAACTATCTCTGGATCAAACTGTGCTGAACTATGAAGTCAGACTTCCTATAAGGAAGGAACGCTTGCAAATCATACAAATATATGTTCTGGTGATAAAGCCAAAGGTTTCTGACAAATTGCTTTATGAGGATTTTTCTTATTTGTTGTTTTCTGTACTGAGAGGGAGGAGAGAAGGCAAATCAGTTCCTTAGGTTGTTAATATTGAAGTAGTTCCTTGGGGACACAAAGGAATCAAGCATTGTGTATCTTAAGCATTTACAGTTTGGCAAAGAGAGTCAAGGCATCAGTCTAGGGGAATGTTCTACAGGGACAGAAGTACTGGGTAGGTAATGGACCCTCTTATTTCTAAAAGACTGGCTCTTTCTCAGGGTTTCCTCTGGCATCAGGCTGAGCAGGGAATGAGGGACTCCCGACCAGTATTTTTAAACAAAAATACCTTGAAAGTTATTCTCATCTTAGCTTTGAGTAGTCACTGTGGCTTTAAAAACAGCAATACATGGCCTGTAGAACAAATTGAGCATTTCAGTGCAAAATTTAGGCTGTTGATAACTTCAGGTTTTGTAAGAATTGAAGCAATGTCCTTTTCATGGTATGTGTGAACTTTAAAGGCTTCAGCTCTAGAACCACCAGAGGCACAAACAACTTGAGGTTCTCATGCCATTAATCCTTTTTGGAAAAGGGATTATGATTATAATTATAACCTAAGGAAATGCTGAGTTTGGGAGGGAAAATGGCCTCTCTCTGTAAGGGAGGGACTAGCTGTTTATGCTCAAGATAGTAGTTTTGAGAGTCTGTTAATTCAGTGGGGACACTTTCCCTGTCCCATTTATCCACGGAATAAATAGGGTAAGGTGAAGAAATACTTGAAGCTGTTGTTGGAAGAAGGGAAGGCATGAGAAATCCAGGCCCTCTTCCTGTGAGGCTCTGGGATGAGGCAAGTTTGTCACTGTGCCCGATAGGTGATCAGAGGAATGGCAGCTTTTTCATAAACAAGAAGCTGCTTGGGCCTGCTGATTGTTTTGAGGAAGAAGAGGAGCCTTGTTTTACAGATACATCTGTGGAATACGTTATTCCTGAAAGCTGGAGGTGACGATGAAGCAACTACTCATAGAGCCACCTGAGCCTAGGAGGAGGCACATCAGTGTTGCTTCATGAGATCGAAAAGCTGTTTATAAAGTGTGAGTAAGAGAGATGTGCAGGCCCCCCAAAGTTCTAGTCACACATATTTGCCCCAATGTCTTGAGACGAGTTCTTCCAAAGTATCTGTGAGCTCTAAGTCATGAGTTTTATTCTCATTTTCAAAATCACACAACCCTGGAGAAGTAAAGTGTCTCAGCCTGGATTGAAGCTCAGTTTTTAGTATCATAGTGCTAAAACTGCTCTTGCTTACAGCACTGATGGCTGGTAACACCAAAATTAGCAGTTGTGCTGTTCTGGACTCCAGGCTTGGCAGAGCCAGCTTAGGTACTGCTGAACAGACTACAAGGACCTTCCCGTGAGCTTACAGTTGGCTTGCAACAGAAGACTGAGTAATCAGGCAGTTACAGCTGAAATCAGAATCAGCCAGTTGAAGGCTTTTTTGTTTTTGCATTTCTGTTTTGTTTGGAGTTGTTATGTGAGTTTAAAGATCTTGAATCATTTTCTAAGCCTCTGCATTCAAATTGATTGAATACTGGGTGCTGTAAAAACATTACTTCAGCATAGATACACTTAGACAACTCCCTTCTAATTTTCTGTAACTGCATTCGGGCACTCCAGCAATCTTTGGTGAAAAGCCATTGGATACAAACAAGTTGTAACTTTTTTTCCAATTGGATGGCTGAAGGCATTTCATGTCTTTGTGTAAGAAAGTGGCCTTCTCTAATAATACATCCAGGCCGTGCAGGGTTGTGAAAAGGTCTCTTGTTTACCATAGCCAGGACTCTCTTAATTCAGTGCCAAAGGGGGTATTAGGCTTTCCCATTTGAGCTGCTGTGCTGTTATGCAGGATCTTTCACTGCACCTTTTACATCTTCCCAAGTTTCATGTGTGCCAAGTTCTCAGAATGTGATTCCTCTTGCTAGATAGAGGACACAGAGGCAAGGTGATGTCTGCAGCAAATCCTTCACCCCTTTTGGGAATTTCCAAAAAGGATAACATTTTCAGAAATGTCTGTTCAGATAAAGGAAAATCTTAAGCAGTGAGTATTAATGACTTACAGTTCTTCCTTCTGTAGTCAGGCTCTTGCAACAAGTGCCATATTAACAGCACTCTTGTAGCATTATCCATACCACTGGGTGTCCCTTAGATCCACACACAACATTCTAATTATTGATGAGATTTCATCACAAGAATAGCAGGATCTGGCGAACTCTGTATGAATGTTCATGTTGTCATCCACATACTGCAGACATAAAACCACTAGCTGTCTTTTGGAGAAATCCATTGTTTCATCATGCATAATTGTACAGCACTTTCCAGAAATTTTCTCAGAAGCATCCCTTATGAGTTATAGAGCCATAATTTCCATTATCTCATGTTGAGTAACTGGATTTGTGAATTTGTCTTGAGTCATTTTCAGCTACTTTGAAATATGAGGATCAGATTCCGTTTGCAAACAAGACAGTTAAGATTGATTTCAACTTTATTCTTTGCTAAGGGGTATATTTTCAGTTTCTTTAGTTTAGTGGTCTTGCAGTGCAAGCCTTTGTCAGGCAAGATAATATCTCCCACTTAGTGTTTTCATAAGGGTCATCCTGTTTTCTTTTTTCTTTAGAGAGCATTGAAAATATAGCATTTCACCCACATGTTTGTGGTCTTCTGAACTGTATCAGCTGCTTTGCAGTGATCTCAGATAGATTTTAAGATTGTTTTTTCTCCCAGCTGGAAAACATGGATGGCATAACAGCTTCATCTGTGGAGTTAGTCAAAAGTGCAGTTTTTTGGTGCAGGGTACAACAGTAGAAGCCCTGTGTGCTGTGACCACCTTGCAAACCAGAGAACCGTTAAAAATCCTCAAATTAGGGATCTGAGCACACAGTCAAATAAAGGAATTATATTTTCCTTGATGAGCTGTAATTAGAGTCTGCTGCAGACAACATCAGATAGAACTTCAACCAGCAAAAGCTGAATCACATATTGCTGAAAGTTCGGTGGGTTTTTTCTCCCTTCACCCCCCGCCCCCCCCCCCCCCCGCCCCTTTTTTCCCCAGCAACCAGAAAGGTTAAATGATTTTCATTTTGGCATCTGGAACTTACACTGTGTAATTTTGTACTTGTTCAATCACTACTAGCACAGTGATACAGCACAATAGTGGTTTGTTTATCCATTAGGTAATCCTGTCTGGAAAACTGAAAGGTTTATAGAACTACTGCAGCATTTGTAAGAAAACCAAAACATTTATAAGGGAAGCATGAAACCCTTCAACTTCGTGGGTGTGGGGTTTCAAGCTGCAGAAGGTCACTAAAAACATCATGGTCACACCACTGGCTGGCTGGTCTCCCCTCGTGCAGAGGTAATTCTTGAAGCTTGGTGACAGAAAGGAAGAAATGGGCAGAGCAGAGGAAGTTGGCCAGACGTACAGCACTCAGTGGGTATCCTTGGGAACACAGAGAACACACAGAAAGCCATTTTTGAGAGAAGGAGGACAAAAGTGTAAAAGAAATGGGAGACATGGACAGTAAACATCAGCCAGGCTTAAGTGGAAAGGCTATGTTGGATTGTTCTTCCAATTAGGAAAAAAAGAGGCATCTAGACATGGTTGCAGAAAAGGCCCATCCAATCACAAGGGTTTTTCAAGAGTCCCTTGGCTCCATGGGAGAAGAAGCAACAGAGACTATTGAAAACTTACTCATTTGAACTGAAGAAAACAGCAAACTCCATATCCAAGGGACTGATCTTGCTGACTATAATTCACAGAGAAAATGGTTTATCAGCTCTTCTACTCAAGCTGTCTCTTCCCACTGCCGTCCTTCACCATTTCACATAGAAAGTGTCTGCACCCGTGGCAAATCACATGCATCAGAAGAAACACATGAGGCCCTCTGCAGCACTGCTCACTCGGGCAGATCCTGAGTCCAGCTGTAAGAAAAATGCTTAGGCACCCAACATAACATGCCTTTTGTAGAATTTAGGAGCTGATGCTAGAAGGCTTTGTTGGCTGACTGCTTAAGTGTTCAGAGCTTGGACTTAGAGAAAAGCCAAGAAGAAATGTGCTTTTGGAGTGCTTTCAGTGCACTTTGACTCTCTCAGAGGTGCGTAGTATCAATAGTGCAAGCTGCAGAATTCCTGCTCAGAACTGACTGTTCTATTGTAGAACTTTTTCATGCCTTGAAATGGCACATGCTGATCCCAGATGTTAGAAATAATCAAAGCAATGTGACAACTAGAAAACTTCGTATCAAAAGGCACAATCTGATCTGCATTTTAAGTACCTTTTGAAAATGCAGAATCTGAGAAAAAAGTTCTAAAAAAATTGAGGTATCTTTTCAAAGGTATAGTTAAAAAAGTAAAACTATAAAATTACGAAGAGTTAAAAGATTAATGAGAGGTGGATTTGTTTCATGTAGTTAATGCAAAAAGTAGAATATTTTAAATCTTATTAACTCTGTATTGGCTAAAACTGCTACCTTGATGACTGGAAAAATGCAGATTGTCTGAGAACCAAAGAAAAAGAGCACATCCTTTGAGCAAAGGGCTTGTTCTCTGCTGACATAACTCTGTCTTGACTTCCGTAACACCCATGGTTCTACAGTGATTGATCGTATGGACACATTGTTGAAGTTGAAAATAGACCCTATTGATTGCAAAAAGGAATAGATTTTCCCCATCTGTACTTAACAGGATTATTTTCCAGCAGAAAATTTCAACTCAGCTGTTTATTTTTGGATTCCACCATTCCATCATTATAAAGAGGCTTCAAATCTGTATTTGTGGAATATCTAGATAACGCAGTGGTTTAGGCCTTTGTTTAAAAGGAGACTGTAAAGATGTTTGTGTGGAAGACCTGTTCTTTTCCTCGTTGAGGTGTATGTCTCAGGAATATGTTTTAAGAAAAACTTTGGAATCCGGGTTCAGAGCTTTGTTTTACTTGCTGTGGTAAAGGCAAAGATAAGCCTTACCTAAAATTGTTCAGATGCTTTTAGGCTTCTGGAGAGTTGATGTTGTATCCTAGACTGATTGGAGGTTGATGCAGACCAAATCCTTCTGTTAGTCTTGCACAACACCAAGTGATTGGTAA
Source organism: Platysteira castanea (assembly GCA_013397175.1). Taxonomy (NCBI): domain Eukaryota; kingdom Metazoa; phylum Chordata; class Aves; order Passeriformes; genus Platysteira; species Platysteira castanea. The sequence continues at coordinate 76,417 of VYXC01000183.1, forward strand.
TGCTTTACTTCAAGATGAAGGCTTGGGATCATGGAACTGTGGTTTAGAATTTGGTATGTCCTTGATGTGAGTGGGTCATGAAATGGTCCATGAAATGGCTGTGCCTTTTCTAGGTATGTTACAGTGCAAAATGAGGTGGGGTCTGATTTACAGCCAGGAAAGCCATTTAGTGCCACTATGCTACAGTATTTCCCCCTCATCTGGAAGGTGAATTCAGGGATGTCTCTGGCAGTAAACATGATTGCCACTCGCAATTACTTTGAATAATAATTTTAAACCAAACTGGCAAGGGGGATTTTTCCTGATTTTTGTATACCAAGGCACAAGATTTGACTGCAGCTTTACCTGTTAGGAGCTGAGCTAAGCTGAGCTAAGTGAGAAATAACAGACTTGGATTTACTTGGGAAGGAAAGACAGTAGAAAGCCTGGCTCTTATCACCATGAGATGACATGATTAGGACTGTCTCACACATGCAGCTAGATCAGCCCTTGTAGATCAGCGTGAGAGCTTGATGTATTGAAGGGCAGAGAGGTTGTGAAATCATCACCCTTCTTGCTGTTGAGAACAGTGTAGGAAGATTTCTCTTGGGGAAGAATTGGATACAATTTATTCTGATTTGAGAGATAGTTGTAAAGATAACATCTTAGGGATCCTTCTAATCTCTCTTCCATGAGACAGATAAATTTGCTTGATGTTCCCTGATGTATAAACACCATATTGGATTAAAGTTCAGTATTCTCTGTATTAATAGAAATGACAGCAATGCTGAAGGAAGAGCAGAAGGAGTCAAGCATGTAGTCAAACTTCCCGCCACTAATAGTGTGCAGCCTGGAGAATTACTGCTCATGTTTTATAGACCTTCACCTGTCTTACTACCACAGTTTTTTCTAGTCACTTTTTTGAACATATGCATTTGCAATATTCACAGTATCCTCTGATGGTGTTTCATAGCTTAATTATATTTTAGTTAAGCTCCCCACTAAAAGCTGACCCACTATGATTATATGGAAGTGCCACTGATGTCTGCATTTGGTGCCTCCTCTGCTTTGCACCTTACAGGAACGTGAGTGGAGTGGTCTGTAATCCGTGTGCTGCTTAGTAGTATTTTACTGCTTGGGTTGCACAACATTTAATGACATGTTAGGGAGCGAAATTTGTCATTTCTTATCCTGAAGGAAACTTGTCACAGGATTGAACTCAGTTTGCTGGTATAAAACTCAAACTTGAGTTTTACAGCATGACCTTTAGGGTAGAATGAGATAATTTTAAGAGGCCATCATGCTCCAGGGAAGCTGAAATGGAATGAGAAGTGGGGAGGAATCATTAAAAACATGAGTCCTAAATTGTTTTTGCACTGTGTTAGGTTCAGATATTTGCCCTAACATCTGGTTTCTCTACCACTTTCATCTTAAATCTAAGCTGGATTTTCTTGGTAAACAAGCAGCAAATTCATCACTGTGAGCTTTCCAAAAAGCTTTACAAGTTATTTTAAAGATCTTTTTGGGTCTTTTATTTTTATTGCACAGTAAGCTTCTATTCATGACTAAAGATGCCTGCTTGAGGTGTCAACAACCATTTTTCTTCCTGCATTTCAGCCATATTCGGTGAAACTGGACCAAAAAATCTATTGAATTAGATACGCCAATAGAAATTGATTTTGAAATGGAGGAAAAATAAATTATTATTCCTTCTGATATTCATACAGCTGTGAATACATCTTGATTCAATTTGTACCAAGCGGTGGGAAAACACTTTTTGAACAGTTTGAAAGCATTTAATAGTCCTGTGATGCACAGTTGATTTACAGTTGAGCTGTACTGGATTTCAGTGCCATATGTCTGAAAGTTTGAAGGTATGATATGGAAAATTATTACCTTCCCTGTTATTCTGAGTAATTGCTCTCTAATGGACTCTTCCAGCTTTGAGACTGTTTTATTGCTTAAGGTAACTGCTAGCTGCTGCCAGTTAATACAGCTGTGATTATTGACCAGCTCCTGGGAGGATATTGTCTGTTCCCTGGGTGACAGAAGCCCTGTGCACTCCATCCTCCCTTAGCTTCTAAACTCAGAAAATGAAAAAAAAAGAAAGCCCTTTTCCTTTACGAGTGATAACTTAGGATAGCAGAAATAAAGGCCTTGTCAAAGTGATTTGGACCAATGATCCATCTAACTGAGAGTTCCATCTCAACCTGCAGTGATCCTGGATATCTCAGAGGAGGTGCTGCAGCACTGTGGTTATGGGGTGGTTTCTTTCTCCTGAAGTCTTGTTGACCATCATCTTGTGATACAAGGAGGGGAGAAGTAATTATTCCCTGGTTACTTTTATACCATTCATCATGTAGCTTGGTCACCTCCTGTTATCTCTGGGTTTGAGATAAAGTTGCAGATCTCTGTGGGATCTCTTCATCTGAGGTACATTCTCAGCCTTTGCTTATGTCTGATGTCCCCTGGTTTGTACAGTGTCCCTTTCCGCTGGAGTTCAGCTGCAATCCTGAGAAAGGGTAGCCGTGGATACACTGAACAGTGTTTTTGCTATTTCCATTTGTTTGCAGCCCTTGAGTGCTCTTCCATTGAGTTTGTTGCATGGGGATGTGCCATCTGAGGTTCCATGGACTGAAATGCTCCACAGTCCATAACCAAAAGGAGTAATTTTAGGTACTTGACAAAGGAATGGTTTGGGGGGAAAATCACAGCTTTTTCCTGACTGGAAGTAGAGCCTGTTGACCAGCCACAGATGTTGGAAAATCATGGGTGCAACTCATGGTGCTGGCAGAGTACACAGGAAAATTGGGCCTTGGATGCACAAGTACTCATCTGAATAGGTACTTCATTCAGTCAGGCATGCTTTTGTGTATTTATTCCATTCATACCTCAGCCTTGTACTGATCCTTGTATTTTGTTTTAGTCTGAGTGAGGAACCAGATTATTTCAGGTTGAAACTTCATGGGAAGAGAAAGGAAATATTTTAAATAATTGAGAAATAAGGTAGCTGCAGCTAAGGTATGAATTACTGAATGTTGTATCAAGTGCTGAAAGAAAGTAGAATAAACTGAGACTTCTAAAATCACACAAAAGCATCTGGAAGAGAAGCTTGATTTCTTTGTAAGGTGCTGAGCAGCATTGGAGGGCAGGAGGCATTGAAAATTTGTGGAATCAGTAACAAGGTGAGCTCTAAAAATATTGCCATTATCTGTATTTCTTTGAATTTAAACAGTTTTGATCTTGGCAAAAAGTAATTCAAAGTGTCTCCAACTGAGGCTTTTAGCTCCACTTGTTCCCTGTTCCTTTCCAGGACATTCTGCCCAGGTAGAAAGAGGAGGGGCATCTCTGAGGCTTCCTAAAGTGCTGTTGGCTGTTTAGGTGTGCAGACATGCTCAGAGAAGCATTACAGGGCATACGTGAGCTTGTCCCACTCTGGGCACACCAGACTTCTGTAGGTGAGTCTGTTCAAGTACTGGTGTGCAGGCACACTGGGGGCCACACAGGTGGCCTTTCACTGAATAAATGAAAGAGGAGCCAGTAATTCTTCTGTAGAGGTACCTAACTGCCCAGGGGCCTTTGTTGTGGGTTATTCGTGTTCCATGCATAAGACTTTGTCTCCTGGATAATTTAATCTGCACCAAGGGAATTCAGTGGCCTTCCTGAGGGGAGATATGAATGATGTTCAGGTTGGGAGGCAAAGAAATGGGACTGCAGGAAGGGAGCTGCATCATGCCAAAGGACAAAAAGACAGAAAATGATGTTTTGAAACACCTCTATAGACTGGTGCTGAGAACAGAGAGAGGGGGAGGGCGGGGCTGTCACTGAATGATCCAAGCCATAGGAGACCTGTCTAGTTAACAGAGCAGTAAATCTGAGCTTTCCTGTGTATATTTATTTTCACATCACAATCTGTTTAAGCAAGAAAAGCACATTCTAATTGCACTCTAAACAAGGATTTCTCCTTCAGCATTTTACAGCTGTTTCTTGTATGCAGTGCCAAGCTGCTCTTGGTGAGATGTTCTAGCACAGCATGGACATGAGCCCAGTGGGCAGATATTTCTTCTGCTGCGTTTTCATTCACTGTTTCAAGGGGCAGTTGAGAGACTGTTTTACTCCTTCATAAAGGTTTATAATTCATGAAGCCCGTTACTGTGTACAGAGCTGCACATCTGGCATAAAGCACTCTGGTGGCCCTAAGAATGTGCTCGCAAGAAATAAGATGCTGTTGTAGTAAATACTGCAGCCTGACTGGAATTAACTTCATTTAAGACTAAAGAGCAAAGATAATAGATAAGATAATGGCTGCTGGAAAGGTGATACCGGGAGCTGAGTTGAGTTACAGTACCTGTGACATCTCAGAGCAGCGTGAAACGCTTTGGGCTGCACAGCTCCTGCATGGAGTTATCAGATCATGTACACAGCGACCTAATGATTTGATGCCGAGAGTTTGGGTAATGAGGACAGCGTGAGCAGCAGAGTAAGGGCCGTTCGTTCCCCGTGGCAGAACGTGGGTAGAAAACAAGCCTTTTACTCCTTTCTCTGTCGGTGGCTCCGGGACGGCACGGCCACCACGGCACGGCGCTGCGCTCGGGCTGTGCGCTTTCGGCACAGCCTCCGCCCGAGAAATGTCACTGCCGGCAGCACCGCCACACCGAAACGCGCCCGGCTTCCACTCCCCGTCTTCATTCACGCACTTAGCAGCAAAAGCCAGCTTCGCACACAGCAAAATTCTTCCCGTTTAGATGCCTGCTGCCAAACGTGCGTTTGAAAACTGTAGCCTGTGTTTATTAATTTAAAGCAAACAAAACGAACCAGCGATTATGGAGATAAAAATATTCCAGTTGAATAATCAAATGAACCATAAAGTCCCCCTGGACTAAGACATCTTACTAGTGGCATCTCAGCTAAATGTAGGCTTTCAAATTAAAACCAGTTCTGCTGAGAGGCCAGATCTGTTGGCATGTTCTGTAGTTAGTGAAGTGACAAAGATACTTCCCAAAGGTTGATTCAGCCACCTAAGATATGAAGTTGTGGGTGTCCTTCTTGACTCTTGTAAAAGGCTCTGATGCTCCCAAATTAGACAGAATGAATGCAGGACTGAATTTAAGTGTGAAGTTTAGGGTAGGCTGTAGTGAATTGAGGCACAGATTTTATAGTTAGCTTTCAAAGGAGGTGAAGCCAGGCTGGTACTTTTTGGCATAAAAGGCTGAATAAAGAGTTTTTATGGACATGGAGAGTCTCTATAAAGACTGACAGTAAGTACACATTAATCAAAACGGCTTCAAAAATTATTTTTCTTAAATGAAACAGTACGAATCCTGCTAGCTTTTAATGGACCTTATATTCCAATTCCTTCTGTGATCCACTTCCCACAGTACACCACAGTCCCCATATTTGTGAAATGTCCTCTTGATCAGTTGGTTACTGCAGAGTTTCTGGGAGAGCCTTGCTGCCTTGGTAAGAATCTGTACCAAGCAGGTGAATGATAGCTCAGGGGAGGGAGGAGTTAGATGCTAAATTTATCTTGAGGAGCAGCAGCATTTGGAGATTCATCTAGCTGCAGTGCTGGTTATATTTAAGTTTTCAGCTCATAACAGACTTACAAATCTGAAGTAATTACTGCCTGCTTCTCCTCACTTCTCTAGGAAGAATGGAGATTCTTGTTAGAACGTGACAGGAGATCCCCAGTGGAAGCTTTCAAGTATTCATTGATAAAGAGCAAAAATGACACAGTTATTATAACAGGTTTTCATCAAAATCATATCAGGGACATCATCCTCTGCCAGTTCCATTGGAGGAGTTGTAAGAATCGAGCCCAGAGAAGACCAGAGGAGAAAGAAAACACCCTTGAGTGTAGTCAGTCATAACTCCAATTTATGAATGCGAAAAAGCATCCCATTTGCTAAACAAAATATTTTCCTGCTTTGCTTATTTTCAAGTTCCCACACCAGTTATCTACTGATCTATTTATTATATAAAATTGTAGGTATAAAACTCTCTCTTCATTCACTCTCATAGCATGAACTGTATTTATTCTGTTTATTCAGTTAGAGTGAGAACAGAATGTGGCTTTTCCATTCTGTAACAATCAGTGTTCTTACTTCAGCCTAGTAAGTACTCATTTAGCTTTATTTAAATATTACCATTTTCTTCTCCTTCTCTGAAAAAATGAAGAAAAAAGTTCTTTTGAAATTTTGAGTTACACCCAAGGGCTTTGTAAAACTGGAATGTGAAATTAACATAAAACCAATTCTTTGGTATCTGAAATTATGGGGAAAAGGCAGAACTGATTCTTGATGCCTCTCTTGTGCAACCCAGCATTCCTTCAGAGTAGAAAGATTCCAGTATTAGTGGAAAGCGTTTTTTAAGACATCTCAGCCCGTGCCAGCACGGCATGTAATGCACACCAAGCAGCCAGCTCATGAAGAAAAACATGTTTACAGAAACTGAAATGACTTCTTTGTTGTTTACTCGTGCAGAGGAGAATGGCGTCAGGAGTACTTCGAGAGAGAATCTTGCTTTTGAATTGCCACTGAACCAGCAGAATTTCCCTGACCTTGAGCCCGTTCCAGGGGCTGCTGAGCAAACTCCCCATCAAACAGTTGATGTGTGGCACAGAGAGGGGCATTGTCATCAAAGACACGGCTGTAGGCTGGACTTAACCCTGCCCTGTCACCCCGGGGAAAGTGACTCAGTGCTCAGTCACAGCAAACCCTGCTCGTAACATCAGCCACCTCCACAGCACTTCCAGACTCTGCCGTCTTTTTATGCTGATGGATCCAGCCCACCTGACCAGTTCAGTGCTCCAGCGTGTGATTGAGATCATCAGTAATGCGTGGAGGTTTAAATGCAACTGTGCTGCTTGTGCCTGGTTCGTGCTGACCTTTGTACAGCACACTTTAGAAATCTTCCTCCCGGTTACAGGATTTTGGAATTCCTCTGGTTATTTCCTGTTCGATTTTATCGGCTCCCCTCTAGGGATCTGTAATTGCCTCTGAATTTTTTTACCTCTGATAGATATGCATCATCAGTACTTGTTAAAGGTGGAGTTTCTTTTGTTTAGTTTTGTTTTCCCTGAAGAGCAATTTGTAATTCATGCAGTGGATGTGTCTTTTGGCTCCAGGCTTGAAGATCCTGGAGATCCCACCCACTGTGGGTACAGGCACTGTTGCATCACTGCTCACCCGGGTATGGAAGGTGTTTTGAGTATTCCCTTTGCAGTCAATCAAATTAGATATTTGTATCCCTCTTTTTCCAGTAATAGCTGTGTGTTTACCAGGGTTACCAGGATCCATGGGTGTGCTAACAGTACCTGGGTGGGGGCTTAAGGCAGGAGAAGGAAAAAACCTGGCAAAATCAAAACCACTGACTGTAGAGGGTGATTTTACCTTCACCTTTTCTGGTAGAATAGCTGCTCAACAGGGCTTCCAGCTAGATGCTGAAGGAATTGTCACCATGAGCAACATTAGTGGAAAGTATTTGTGTTCTGAGTGTTCAGCCAGCACAGCTCTGAGTAATTTGTGCGAAGAGCACTGCAGAAGTATGCACCTTTTTCTTTCTTTCTTTCTTTTTTTTTTTCTTTTTTCTTTTTTACTACAAAGAGCAGGGAATGGGGAGAGGAGTGATTCACCCACGAGTTAGACATCACTTACTGTAAGTGTGTTGCCCTTGAAGAGCTTACTCAGGCAATTCTGCAAACACAGCAGAGCTCTTGTAGGGCTTGTCATATGATTTTTAGGTCCTTATCCTTTTATTTTCTTTCTGCTCCTGGGTGGTACTCCCTTGTCTTTGCTCCACTAGATTTTCTCTTGTTTTAGCAATAGCATTCTCTACTTTTTAGGGATCTTGTATTGCAGGCTCTATTGGTACATTTTAAACTTTACATTGACCTTATGGCATGAAGTTACACTGTTTGCAAGTGGGGAAACAGAGGCACTGAGTCCCCAGACCCTTTGTCCATTCTTGTTGATGCTTATATACAGAAGTGTTGTATGATGTGCTCTATCCTAAATTCTGCCAGAGAAGAGTTGTTTGACTCAATGCTCCTTCTCGTGCCACTGTACTGCAGATTGACTGGTGATTTCTCCATATGACTAAGGACTATATTTTCTGGAGAGACTTCTGTGTAACCGAATAGATCTCCCTGATCAGGCTGTATTTTCCTGCTTTCTGTCCTTAATTTCATCCTGTGCACTTACACTTGTGCTTCCCTTTTTAAACAACAAGTAACAGTGTATTCTATAGGATCATTACTGTCCACTTGCCTTCCTCCCTCCAGCCACCTTCCTAGAATCCCTCTCCCATTCTTTCTCCTCAGATTAAAGAAACTTTGCTTTCCCAGAGCAAATGTCAGTTTTTCACTTTCCAGGCCTTTCCTCTCCATACTTACTGTTTCTCCGACTAGCTGGAGTGATCTCCTCCTTCTCCTGGTGTCTGCTCTGAGGGCAGGAGCTATTCTGGTGCTTTCTCCACTTCAGCAGTGGGAGGTGAGTGACTGGACAAGCATTGCTACATAGCTGTCTTGTGCTGCCCTCAGCATGGCTGGGAGACAGACTGGGACAAAGAAATTGCAGGGATAAGATAGCTGTGTGCACAGGGAACGTGGGGCTGAGTCACATGGGATCAGAAGTGTGACACAGATCGGTGTTGCAGCAGTAGCAACTGCTTCATCCTCAAAAGCTGATGGCTCTGTGGGAAGCAGATTGCGTATGACTCAGTTGGCTTTGCTGACTCCTGCACAAGCTTGAATGAAGCCCAGACTGACCCCAGAGGTCTGCAGTGAGTTCATCCTCTTGATGCACACAGCTGGGAGATGTCTGATTCTGTCTCTAGCTGTGGTGCTGGCAGGAGTTAAGATTGCTACCCTATGCTCAGAGCTGAGCATGGGAGAAGGAGTCTTCCAAAGCTCGCTGTGAAAGGGTGCTTCAAAGGAACAAATTAAAGAGTAATGGGGATCTCAGAGATCTTCTTAGCTCTTAAAATTAATTATACTAATAATACCAAAGGATAGCTTTCCTGAGGTGTTTAATAGCCCTGAGAGGTTCTGACAGCCCCAGCTGCTGCTGCAGTGTGTTCCTTGGATATAGAGCAGCTACTGAGACTGACTGTGAGCAAGACTGACACTCCATGCTTTTCCTTTCCTCCACCTCTCCCCATTTCTCCTGTCTTTCTGTTTGATCATTGTGTACAAAATCAGCGGGTGTCTGGCACTAAGGAGCCATGACTTCTGTGACTGCTGTTGGACACTGCTGCTAATGGGTCACATCACTACCGTGGCTCTTTCCCTTATGCCTCAAACTTCTGCTGATGGCATTGCTGTGAAAAGTAGCATGAAATGGATGTTGGACCAAAACATAAAACACATGAACACGTGGGGTGGTGTTGAGCCAGTTAATGGGACTTAATATTTGGCAATATCATGGTTTGATGAAGTATTGCAGATACTTCAATACTTGCCTATACTGAAGGCATGCAGTTAGTTTAGCGTGGTTGTAAGGAAAGTGCGTCTTGTCCAAGATATCTGACGTCAGATTTCCTTGAGGTTATGAGGTTAATGGATTGAGGTTTTCTTAAAAAACCCTCAAACAAACAAAAACTATAAAACCCCCAACACACATTATGTGATATTGCTGAAACATTTGCTAAACAGATAAAAGTGCTGGCTTGGAGTAGTTGACAGCAGCAAGTCCAAAGTAGGTGGATCCAGTGGGTTTGCGTATGGAGTGGTCAGGCCTTTTAACACTTGAGGTGGAGCTTCTAAACCACTGCTGATAGAACTGTCTGCAGGATGTGGAGGTGGATCCAGTGCTGAATAATGACAAGAGCAGAGTAGTGTGACAGGTGCATTGTCAGTCATTTGGCAAGTTGAAACACAGTGAGAAAAAATTATTTTAGCACAGCTTGGTGTTGGATACTGCTGGGGCAGGAGGAGGCTTCCTTGTCCTGGAAGCCTGAACTCTTGAGGTGGTTCTGAGTTTTGAACAGCAGTGGCAGTGCATAAACTGAGGTGTTAGAGAGTTTTATGCTGCTCCCAGGAGAAAATTACAAGTTGGAGAAGGAGCACTAAAGAGGAAGAAACCTTCCTGGACCTGCATGCTTTATTTACCTTGTAGCTTATCAGAAAAGTTGAGTGACTTGATGACAATAAAACTCTGTATATTAAATGATTCTTAATGCAGCAGAAAAAAAGCATAACAAAAACTGGAGGCTGGAAACTGAGTTCAAACAAATAAAACGTAAAAAAGTAATAAATTTTTAATAAGAGATGTAAAGAATCCCTGGAATATGTGAAGGCTCTTGGCCTCCTGAAATCAAGGCTGGATGCTTTTTTGGCAGTTGTGTTCAGCTAGAGTGTGACTTTACAGGATGAGAGTAACCGAGAGAAATTCAGGGTCAGACAATGGGATGCAGTAGGTTCAGCAGTTTTAAAAAACAAAAGTCTTGAAAGGGTCAGGCGCAGAGCCAGTTTTCTCTCATGGATGCTAAAGGCAGATGTTAATCATATCACATTCCTGCTAACCTTCACCAGATTTTGTCATCCTTAAAAGGGTCTGATTTAGCTCAGTGGGAGGGTTTTCATTGGCTTCAGTGAAGATGAGTGAGTCAAAATAGCATTACTTTTACTCCCAGATCAGTGCTCTTGTTCAGTAGTGTTCACGTATCAAATATGAGGGATTCACTAACACCTTTTTATACAGGCATCCCTTTTGATGCACTTTTAACAGCATTGGAATGTAGTTATTTGACAGATTATCTTTCCAAGAGCTAACACAGAAATTAGAATTTAGATATTGGATTTTCCGGTGTCATTTGGTAACAATTGCCATAAATTTGATGCATTTCTACCCATATAAGTTTACTGAAAGATCAGAATCAGGCTTGTTTATATTTTTATGATTGAGTCATAATTGCTTTCATGTCTTCAGTGTTCTTTCCATGGATATCTCCTTGGACTTTTGAGTTTGAAGAATTATTTTGAAAAAGGAAATGGAGGAAGAAGGGGGAGGATAAAGGCAGAGAGAAAGTTTGTTTGCAAGGCAGATTGTTTTCCAGGCTCTCACAGCTATATTAAAAAGTACCTGGAGACAAGTTAAAGAAGAGGTATTCCTATTCGTAAAACCAGCATAGCTGGTGGTGCGTAACAACATCCTTGGGCAGCTCTTGCTTGAGCATTTCACCAGGTTATTGTAGAACAGATTATCTACAGTGTCTATCTCCCTCTGCCCGTAGGAGAGGCTGCCAAGTCCTCACCAGGGCCCAAATGCTGCCCTTACTATCTGTTTCCCAGTGACTGAGAGAGGAGATGGTATTTAATTTCAAAATAGGTTGTGGGTTTTTTGTGTGGTGTTAGACAAGTATCCTGCTTCTCGTTGGATGTGTGTGCAGAATTCCCATGAAAGTTATGGGTGTGCAGCGGAAGAGGCCAGGGAGGGCTCTGGGGTCAGTGCAGAGAGCGAAGGGGCTGCCAGGTTTCTGTCTGTTGCTGTGTGGGCAGCACTCGCTGTGGCCAGGATGCCTCTGCCTGCCATGAGGGCCAGCAGGAAGGCTCTGCTGCCTGTCTTGTCCCAGCAGGAGCTGTGTTTGGGAATGGAGGGGAAGGAGCTGAGTTCCTCTGGGTGGTGGGAAGAAAGCAGGACTAGCGGCAGTGAGAGAAGCGGTACCTAACGGGATACTCATTCGTAGCCTCAAGCCTCATCCCTGCTCTCCTCAGCAAGGTCTTCCCATATTTCGTGGTGTTGCTAAGCTGGTTGATAACTTTGTGTCTCTTGTTAGCTAGCCAAAGTGCCCACAACTGGAGGGCAAGTGATTCATTTGTGTATTGACACAAACCATAATAATCCTGAAAATTTGCTAGCACTAAACAAAAACAAGTGGGAGCAGAAATGTAATGTGTGAATGGTGCCCTTCAGAATTCCCAGGTCACCTGGATTTGAGGCAAAGCAAAAGGAAAGAAGATGGCTGTTTTGTCTCTTGTGATACAAGAGACAAGGTTGGTGAGATTTATTTGATGCCAGACCCAATCTTTCTGTCCTCAGGTTGTCACTTGAGTTTTACAGCAGACACAGAGAGGAGTACACATTCCTGATGTTCCAGTGATTTCCAGATTTAGTCCAGCTGCCAACATGTAGTTGGTCCCTTTGGCATGGAAACAGCTTCATCTTCCTCCTCATATGAGTTTGAAGCATCACTGTAGTTTCGTCCAGCCTCCATCTGCAGGTTGTCATGTGTGTAGCACCTTTTTTTTTTTTTAAGGACACAAAAGGATCAAGTTAGCTGTTAAATCATAAAAAAGACTGACAACTTCTGTCGCTGAAAAAATTAAATTATGATAGTACAAATAATATTTCTCGAGTCTAGTTTTTTGATAGAGTGACAAAAATTTTGAGTCAATCCTTTTAATTACACTTAAATCAGTGCAGAGTGGGATCTAGTACAAAATTGAACAAGCTACAGTCTTACGGACAACCTAGAAATACATTCCTCAGTGTCAGAGCCATCCACTGGTTCCTCCAACCTATTTTTCAACCACATAAGATTTAATTGTTGCAAATGGAATACTTGTTCTACAGAAGTCCAATAAATCTGCAGTCTGTCTTCCCAGTAATCAATCACAGATTGTGAATTGCATGAGGAAAAATCTATAAGATATGTTCTTCATGTCTAGTACGTTGGGTTATTTTCATGTCTTGTGGTTTGAATTTGGCCACTGTCATTTTAGAGGAATTTCCTGCCATCTGCGTTCAATTGAATTTTCTCACAGATTTGGGCTTGCTTGTAAATACTGGGATCTGGCAAAAGGAGTATCTTTGTTCTTCAGGGGCATATTCAAAAACCGTTAACATGGTGTTGGCAATGTGCTGGGTTAGGGAAGATCCAGGAGATAAAAAATTTATAAATTCCCCCTGCCCCTAACAGCTGATGATTTATCTGTGAAGGAAAAAGAACAACGAGTGCATGAGTGTGTAGTAGAGTTTTATCCCAAGCTATCATGGTATTTCATATTTTGCTTTTTTATTAGGGTGTTGGTCTTACTGTCTGCTTGTGACCACGTACACAGGCAGCAGGCTGAGAGTAGCCAAAATATTACAGCAAATTCCTGGGGGATTTCATTGCATGGTCCCAAACAGATCGGGAGTTGGTTTACCACCAGCTCTAATTTGTGTTTTGGCTGCTGATTTTGCATGGAGTTAATATCCAAACGGTGATATTGGCATTTGTAGATTCTTAGAAATCACTTGTACCTTGGGGCAAAGGGGCTACTCTATCTTCAGTTTAACATATCAGCTGCAGTGTCACAAAATTCAAGGTAATCTCATCATCCTAATTGAAAGCTGGAGAGAGCCCTCTGCATTCCTTCCTGAGAGAGTGTGTATAATCAAATAAAAAAAAAATCCAAGCATTGAGGATCAAGTTTAAACCAACAAAATCAAAACAATTCAGAATGGAGTTTATTGCCATTTTGGGCTTAACCTCACAATGAGAAATAGCAGATAAAATGAATTTACATTTGTACTCAACTGTGTTACTCTCTAGAGATGGAAGAGATGTCCCAACTCAGAAAGAACCTGCTTTAATATATCTCATTTTACATATTTCAATTTGTCAGACTTTGTGTTGTTTGGGCATAAATCAAGGGCAGTTCTAGCCTTGCTGTGAAATGTAGGCCTGTGAAAACGATGGCAAGGGCTTCTAGACTTATCATGTCTCTGGTTGCTTAATAGCTTATTCCGTTTGTAGATGGAAAGATGTGTTTTCTGACTGCCAGTTTCTCAAACTAACTGTGGTCTTTAAGAACGGGTTACTTCACCGTGTATGTCACTGGGCCAAGATTAGATCTTCCCTAGCTCTTTTAAATTTGAATTGTGTATTTAAATATGTGCAACTGCCTGGAGTTCAGGACTGTGATCTGTTGATAACACAGCAGAGGGAATCTTGCTTCTGCTCCCGTAGTTCTGCAGGAAGGGGAGAAACAAGTGTTTTGGCCATCAATGTCCTTGGAGTCTCTCAGTGTTGTTTAGCCTTTGGTTTCTGTAGCAAACATTTTCCAAATTCTGTCAGTACCTGACAGCAGTCCTGTCTAAGATGTTAAAAAACAGCTTAGCCCAGGCAGCCAGAGGGTGTCATTTTTGCATAATTTATTTTTTAGAAGAACTGCAGCATGAGAGTCAACGAGTTGTTTTCAGTATTGCATTTTCCATGGTCTGGAAATAGTCAGTGCCTGTGAGGCACCGACCTGCTCCTTGCAATAGCCTCGGACACACTCGAGGCTCGCAGGCTTTGTCACTGCAGCCTCTGCTCTGCCCAGGGATGCTGAGAGCTGCGGGGAGCAAAGCAATTCACTCTTACTGGCACGAGCAGCTGCACTTGCATTTTTGTCTCTGGCTGCTTTCAGGACAGGCAGCTTTACCAGCAAGGAGCAGCGTTTGCCCCGGTTACACGGGAAAATCACTGCTTCCCATGAATCCCCGGGAATATTTGCACTCCTGCTCCAGGCAGGCTGGCAGTGAGTGAATGGGCATAGTTCAGCTGGAGCAAGGTGATCTGCGTGGTTCTCCCTTTTGGGGTGCCAGTATGTCACCCTGGCTGGCATGGACCTGTTCACTGCCTGGGGGGAACCTCTCATGTGGAATATTCCCCCAAGGTTCACATATGTCTTAGGTTATCTTTCCAAAGATTTCAAATCTTCGTGATATTCTGGAGGGATTATCCAGTTCTTGCTGGGCATAAATTTCTTTCCTCTTTCCTCTTTCCCTGTCTCCTTATTTTTTTATATTAGTCTTCCTATCATAACATGGGTATAGATATTTTTCATTTTTGAGGGTACTTCCAATGATGTAACTGTATTTTAATTAATTTATAATACGTTGGTCAGCACTATTCTGGCTGCACTGAGGAGCTGAGGCTGTTTCTTTATGAATAAATAGATGTTTATTCACTGCTTCTATTTTTAATATGTCATGACTATATTAGCAAAGATTACCTATTTGATTTTGACAGCAAAGGCCCTGATAAACATCTGGAAACATACCTTCCAACTTCAAGCCCTGACTCTGAGAGAAAGAGGCTCCTTTATTCAAGTAAAGTTTCCAAGATTCTCTGGATCACTAGTTTAATTTGCTTGTTTACCAAACAAAGGGTTGCATTTTACACAAGCCAAATGAGCCTGGCACTGCAAATAAAAAACAGATTACATTCGTTGCCATTAGTCACTCAAACTTAAAGGGCAGCTCCTCCCTGAAAAGCAGCTCTAAAAACAGCAGTGAAGATTTCCATGGGTTTTGTCCCTTAGTATTTCCAAAGCCTAAACACTAAAGCAATACTTCTATTTCCATGTGTCAGTCTTGCACAAATTAATTTTATCAGCTGACCTTCTACTAATAAAGTGTTTCACATTTGACAGGCCTGTCTCCTGTTCACTTATGCTGTCCACGCTGTGCTCATTTTGCCTGATTATACTGAGGCAAATCTGGGTTCTGTTGTAGTCAAGATAAGCTGAAACCCCTTATTTCTTAGTGTTTTGTTTTGGGTTTTTTTTTTTTTTTTGAATGTATAAATGATGGAATAAATCTTCAGCATTTTGTTCTAGTGATTAGATCACATCATGTCCCGAACAAATCCTGTCGTTTGCTCCAGTGTTCCTCTGCTTTGGGTATAATATTTCTTGCTTTGACTTTAGGAAGGTTGATAATTTGCTTTGTCCCTGATCATTTGTCACTTTATCACTTTATCCTGTTATCCTCTTGTTCACTCTGTTGAGCCTTCACACATTATGTTATTTTCCTGTCTCAAATAACTATCTCCCTTCCTTCTGCTGGATTTCCCAAACACATGCCAGGCCCTCACTGAGTTCATCTGCATGATGCTCTTCATCTAAGGCTCTACTGGAGACCAATAAAACCTATAGGGAATTGGCTGACAAAGCCAATTGTTACTGTTATTTCATAAGAAAACACGCTTGCATTTTCTTTCTCTTTCTCTGAATAGCTAAATGATCCTAACAATAGTTCTCTTGGTCTTTCTCCTTTATTTGCGTCTCCCTGCCATTTTGTATCATGAAGTTAAACTGTTGATATATCTTGTGTGCTGAAGGGCATCTCTCAGGTTTGCCACATATGGTTATTGCAGAAAAAAGAGCATCACTTAAAATTCTGTATGATTTTGATAAGAACAGGATGCTTACACTGTGGGTAGTGAAAAATTCATAGTGGTCTTACTGACCCAGTCTGGCTTTCAAATACTTGGGGTTTGTTGTAATTTTGGTAAGTAAATCTCTTGTTGCTGGGAAGCTTCCCTGGATGTGCTAATTCAATTTTATTTGGATCCTGAGCTGTATCTCGGTAAGAACACATAGACAATCTATGCTGAAACATTGTGTGATTGTGCATATGTATGACTCTTGGGGATTCTCCAGGCTGAAGTGTCAAGGTGCCCCAGCAAGATGGAGCAAAATAAGCGGGATCCTTGCGTTACTCTCCCACTGTACACCTGAGAATTGTGGGTGTTAATGTCGCCATGAAAACTCATGAGCTACTGATGAAATCAGATGAGCTGAATACAATTTTGCAGTTACCCAAATGTTGCATTTGCTCAAGCCAATTGGATTAAAAGCATATCCTGCTGCTTTTAATATGGCTACATGGAGAGGCTGCTGTGTTGTCATTAAAGATATTCATGTGGCTTAGTAGACTGAGCTTCAAAACACATCACTGGAGATTACTGTCTTAAAAACTCTGTTAGATAAAGGCAGAAGTATAAACTAGCATCCCTATTAGAGGTTTCCACAGATCTTCACCAAAGGGTTCTGTTAAAGGTGGCATAAATCTGTGTGCTTGAACTGTGTTTACCCAGCTGAGATTTTGACATGGATGGCACTGATCATTGGAAAGTGCATTTGCATGGCACTCACCTATCACTTTATAGAGGCCAAATGCTTAAGTGCAAGCAGGTGAGTAATTTAAACCATTGTGGACTATACACAATCCAGACAGTAAACAGATCATTAGATAAAGTAAATTAGCAATGAAGCTATAGAATAAAACATGCCAGCTAAAAGATTTGCTACATTATCCTTACAGTTTTCAAAGACATGCATAATTATCATCCTGATACAACGGTCTCAATTTAAGTCAGAATTTGTATCTGAAGTTAGTATGCAGCTCTGAGATAGAGGAGCCATGGGAAGCACCATTTGAGAGAGTGAAAAGCTCCACAGTGGGGTATCTGTGAGTGGTGCAGGGATCTCTGACTCCAGCCATGTTATTATTACTTTTTATGATGTGTGACTTGTGCTGTGACAGATTAGAAATATGTTGTTGGAAGTTCAGAGAGGCATAGATACATAAAGTTCTATGAAAGTGTTTTAAAAGCTAGTGACATGTCTTAATTATATACATTAATTTTTTCTAATTTTTTTTTCCTGTTGCTTTGGTTTGTGGTTCTTGATAAACAATTGGCTTTATTTAAACTGAAGCTCTGTTCTCCTCAAACCCTCAACTTTCTAGTGAGTTGGATGCACAACCCATCATTTTGGCCTCACACGGTCACTGTGGGGATGTTCAGGAGTAATGTTATCACACATCTTGCTTGGTATTAAGTAGGAAAACTAAAGAGGTGGTTGAGGATAAAAAGAGAGGCTGTATTCACAGAAGAGAATTACACCTTCAAGCCAGCACCTTTGCTCTTGGAGAGTTGAGAAACTTGGGGAAAGAGCAGTTAAAATTCTTGGTTAGGTTTGTGCTGTAAGCTCCCAACAGGCTGCAGAAAGCATGGGGCTGTCAAGTTGTTCTCAGCTCAGGACAAAAGCTCAGTTGCCCTGAAACCAGCAAAGGGAGCTGAAGTCAAGGCAAACCCCAGTACAGATGGGCTCTCAGAAATCGCTCTTTGGCCAAAAGTCTGCTCTGGACTAATCCCCAAAGTGATGCTGATACTGCCAAGAGACAAGAGGGCTGTGGCTGTTCCTCAGCTATTAGTATTAAACCAGCGTGACTATGGGAGAGATCAAATTACATCTGCTGGGAGAAAACCCTCTGGCTTACCCTGCCTTTGTGCCTGCTTGAAGATGTGGTAGGGCTGTAATATTTGGGTAGTGAACGTTGCTGTGCCGTCTTCACTTGGAGCTCTTCCCATTCAGAACTCTTTGGGAATGATGTGGTTAACAGTGTGTTTGTTTAAGAGGTAAGGGGGGAGGGAAATTAGTATCAGGTAAAAATGCATATGTCTGTGTGTATATATAAATTCCCAAAGCATTCACAGCCAGCTACTTAATAGTTTTCATTGAATTAATTTTAAAACGTGAACCTTGTTTCCTTTATTTAATAGAACAAAACGGCTTCCATATTCTTGCCTGTAACTTAGCAGGGTTTGTATAGCATTCTGCAGACAAAGTAAGCATTAAAGTCCCTTTTGTCCATCTGTGGAATGAATAATTTTGTGCAAAGTATTTATTATAAGCACATGATACACTTAAACTTTTTACTGTAGTGGTGACAGATCCAGCACAGAACTGGATTGTTAAGTAGCAAGCACACCACGCTTCTATACTGTATAAAAATTTACTGACCTTTCTAAAGGCTCCTGAGTTCAAAGGAAAATGTTAACTCACTTGGCTAACTTTTGCATGCTACTTAAAACGATTCTGGATGTTGGAAGTAGTGCACAAGAGGCTGTGATGAGTTTCAGTCAGAACTGCACAACTCCATGAAGGTGAATGGAAAGCTTTGGGTCGGGTACATGTGGGCACTGGCTGCCCGCCTACTCCCTGGGGCTGCACTAGGCAGCAGCTGGATATCCCTGGGTTAGATATCAAAGTATCCTTGGGAACCACCTCAGAAAAACTTCTAAGATTTCCCTGTTATTTGGCAGAAGTTGGGACTAACGCAGAGCTGACATGTCACAAGTACCTCCCACTAATGTAGTTGCTTTTAGGATGATTTACAATAGGTTCTGTAATGTACTAAAGTACACACACCCCAGTCCTATTTGCTGTAAGTGAAGCAGTCCCGTCCCTTCTGTGAGTTGCACTCTTGTACATGGCAGTTAATTGCTCCCAGAGTCGCACTGTTCCCCCTCTGGGATTCAGTACGTGTTTAACATTCAGCTGTCTTGTCAGAACCCAAACTTTGGGCTTCCCTAAACATCCTTCACTTGGGTCTGTATGCAGAGAGCCAAATTCGGGCGGGGCATGAGGAGATGAGATTTATGGATTAGCCACAGGCACAGAGAAGCACACACCAGGCTGGAGGGAGTCGGAGTGGGGATGGCACGCAGGCCCAGGGCTCTTGGAAGTGACCTAAGTCACAGCACCATAGGTTTCCTGTAACCTTGGTTATGCTCACCTCTGGATTTGGTCTATGGGCTCTGCAGAGTGTCTTGGACATTGGCAATAGGGGCAGCTGGTTTGGTTTGTCTCTCATTGTACTGGTATTACTGGTTGGAGGAAAAAAAAGAGACGACTTTTATGAAAATATATTTCCAATATTTTCAGGCTGACAAAGCAACAGATTGCTTTCTGTTGATCCCTTCCCATCTGCTGCCCTCACCCTTTGGAATTAGCTGCCTGCCATGCCTTTACAACCAGTTGCAGGGCCAGTCTTGTCTCCAGCAAAGCATCTCCCTCATTTATTTGAATTTCCCAGGGATGAGCATTCAGGGACGAGCATTCAGGGACAGCATCTCAGCTGATCCTTGAATATCTGCCTTTCTCCATTTATCTGATCCTCTTTCCAAGTGCTGTTTTCTTTGATTGCTTGAATTGTATTTGCAGTCAGTGAAAATGAATTCATGCCCCAAACCCATTGTGCATCATGTCCTTTATTGTCTTGATAGGGTTACTGCTGTTTGGTGTCCGTTCTGCTCTCTGAAGTGAGGTTGTTTGTCACTGACATTTCATCTGTGAGTGAAATGTCTTCAGCTTCTGTGCTGGTATATTCTGAGTTTTATTCTAGAAAAGTTCTCCAGGTTTTGTTGTGGTTTGGTTATGCCTGATGTGTAGAATGGCACCTGAAGTAGACTGAGGGATGAAGAATGTGTCCCCTTTTCCAGCTGTAACACCATCCTTAAGGCTCATGGTGGGCTGTCCATGCAGCTGTTCTGGAAAGAAACTTTCTGGACACAGAGCTTGTGGAGCGGCTCTCAGAATAAACATTAAATTTCTTTGTGTATCTTTGAAATACAGCTGAAGATCAGAGTGGGGGTACTTATGTATGATAGAGGATAGATACTGTCATTTACATGCAAGTGCATTCTGTCATACGCTGTTTTTTCCCTCAGGCTTATGGTTAGTGAAAGAAGATCCCTGGATCTCTTTCTCACTGTTCAGCAGGAATGCTGCATTCCCTTTCAAGCCTTGCTTTATGTAGCATTCCTCTGTCATCACTGTGGTTATAATACTGCTTTCAGGAGAGATTTGCTCTTGTGCTTGCCCATATCCTAGAAGGATCTGTAAGAAAGATACAAAGCCAGAGGAGCACTGAGATCCTGTACTTCCTTTGTGGATCAGGAAGGTGGAGGAGAAGACATTCCTAAATGCAGATCTCTTCATCAGGTTTCTGTTGCTCCCAGTTCTTTGAGCCTGTGTAGGTGCCAAATGAGCTAATGCAGCAGAGGGCAGCTACCTCCCAGCATGTGCCATTTGTCAGATCCTTAAAATCTCATGCTCAATTTTAGGAATAGGTTGGAAATAACAGCTCTTTAGGTATGCCTTTTCCAAAATGTCCTCAGAGTTACACCCTGCGAGGTTAGAACACAAGGAAGGAGAAGCAGTGGGAATGTTTTTTATTGTGAGTTTGGGAAAATGTCTTTGGTGTATAGTTGGAATGTATTGTTCTAACCAAGAACAATAAACATAATAGCTGAGAATACATAGTATTTCAGGATGTTAAGGAGTGACCAAAAAAAAAGATGAACTGAAAAAAAAAATGGGCTGTAAAAGCCCAGTTTTTTCTGCTGGATAATGATGTAAACCTGTTTATTTCCAAGCAGGCAATTTGCACATCTGTTCTGATGTTACTGTCCAGGTTTGTTTGCTATTATTCTTTGATGGGAACACTGAAATTGTTTACAGTTCACAGCAAGACCTATTTAGTTGGGTCAGTTGGTTTCTTCATGCATGTAAGACATTCAGGGAGTTGTTTGATATGCAGATGGGAGAAATCTGATAAAAAACTGTAGGAATGAAGGTGATTTTTACTTCTGTTGAGTCTTGCACCTGACCCAGCGTTAGCTATAGTTTTAAATTTAACGCTCATGTCAAGGAGAAACTTGAAAATAAATCATGTTTTATAGTCTCGATAATGTGCTGTCTGTTCCAGCTGATACTTTATTTCTTCAGTCCTTTGATTCTTTCCATATGAAGGCAGCAAATACTTCCATCAGGTTGATATGACTTTTTCTTTCCTTAGAAGTTGGATACCTTTAAAAAGTTGGCTTGAGCAACTGCATCTCTAAAATTTGCATAAATAAATCAACTGTGTACTGTGGCTTTTGTGATGTTCAGTGTCTTTATTATTTGATGATTAAACGTAATGCAATTTACTAATGAAGAGATGTATTTTAAAGAGCAAAGGTCAGGGCCAGATTTGAAGACTTCCATTGCCTGAAATGTCTAAAGTAATTTTAATCAGGGAATTTACTTGCCATCATCAAAGCACTTTTCCTTTCATGATTTGAAAAAGTCTTGCTGCTGATGTTTATAATTATGGAACACCACCATCAAACTCTTTGCTCATCAAACTTCATTACAATGATTTATTTGACATGCAGTAATACTTGTAATGCAGAACAGAAACAGAGCTATTGATTTACCAGCAAATTCATTAAAACTGTGTAAGTATTATTGCCAATAGATACACAAGGAACATAAATTATTTTATTCTGTTTTTTGAGTTACAGAGGGTCTGTCAAGGAGTTCCATATAAAGCAGGGCAGAAGGCTGATATTTCTGTACATTAGCAGACTCTGCTGGAATAGCTTTTCATATTTAGAGATCTCATACCGTCACATTTTGCTTACAAAAGTATTTTGGTTGGTGCAGTCCTGTCTTGCAAGGAGACATATTTTATGACCTGTAATGAAGTCAAGAGTATGGTGAGTGAGATATCAAGACTGTTTTTTAGATACTAAATAGTTTACATAATGGGGAGGGAAGATGGTTTGCATTTTTCTGCATCACAAATTTCAGGTTCATCCAGAAGCTACCATGTGTTTAAAATATTTTACTGATATCGAAAACTCTTTAAACTTGTTTTTATTTATATTGATTCCAGAAGGGCAGGGCATTTGCTTGTGTTGTATCTCTACATTGTTCTTTGTTGTTGTATCTCTTAGATTTTGTAGGATGTTCTGCAGCACCTGCTCCGGTGGAGCTGCAGGACTGATCAGTATCTGCCATGAACTGGTGGAGTGACTTTGCTGTTGTCATTAGTAAGTGCTGTGAATTGTTGGTGCTGTGCAGGAAGGAAAGCACCATCCTGTTACACCAGTAATGGAATTCTCTTGGAGAAATGTGAAGACTGAGTTGGGCTCTGGAGTGAGTTTGGATCTCTGTGGATTTACTCTTGGAAGGCTGGATGTTGGAAGCAGCTCCTGGTGCACTTAAACTGCGCTGAGTTCAAGGGCACATTTTGTTCTGTGCGTGTTTTACTGCTTTCCCTGGAGGGTTTGGATTTTTTTTTTCCCCTTTGCTCTTTTCTGTAGGCAGTTCCATTTTGTGCTTATCAAGGCTCTGCCAGGTGCCACGCTTAACAATGTGCTTCTTTCCCCAGTACACAGCACCTACTCCACTGTTGTTTGGTTTCCTTGCCTAGCCTCAGGCAGGATTTGTTTTTTTAATTACAAAGTTAATTTTTTTCTTTGGACACAATTCAAACAGCTAGCAGTAATGCTCATATATCCCTTAATGCCTATGACAGGTTTTCCATGTAAACAAAAATTGCATCTGTCCTCAGGGACTAACTTCTATGAGTATATATCATGAAACGTTGGCTATTTTTATAAGGTATGTAAATGAAAATGGAAAATACTGAGAGGCTGTCCTGGAATGTGAAGAGCTTATATTTCTGTCTGAACTTGGGTAAGCAAACCTGTCCTTGCTTTTAAAAATGGTTGTTTCATTTGATTCAGGGCTTCGGTTTTGGCTGATTGGTAGTGTATGACCCTTCACGTCAGTCTGGATCTAATGGAGATTCCAGTGAAATCACAGAATTGAGCAGTCAGGAGCCACATGAGACTGCAACAAACAGATAGGAAATGAAAGCTGAAGTTACTCATTGGCCCTAAAATTGAGTGGTTCTGCAAAAGAAACTGGAGCCAGCGCTGGAGTGCAGGGAATTTCAATGGTTTGCATGAGCTGAGAACCTGCCCCATGATCTCCCAGCAGCAGGATTTGACTGTGCTGTGCTGTGTGTCTGTAAATGGAGGACAAGGTGGCCACCAGCAGAAGTCCTGGGGATCTGTGTTATGATCAACTGGATCTGCAGAACCATCCTGGGTAGGTCAGGCACTCTCACACAACACAGCATGAGAATGGCTGGACAGACAGTATTTCCTTCCCAAGATTTTTTCTGAACTCTAGAGGTTTTCCAAGAATATCCATTCCATGTGTACAGTCATTGCTCCTGAGGTGCATAAATGTTTCTGGTTCTACTAGGAGACAAATTATTATTGTGTTGATGTTTCGGCTCTTTTAAAGAGCCCGTGGTTAGGAGGAGATGTGTTCATGGAGGCATTGGGCCTCAGGGCTTTGGCATCAGGATAAATTACTAGAGAGTAACAAATCACCTCGTGTCACTTGCTCACTTGTGAGTAACCACATGCACAGTCTTTGTCTGCAGCACCTCCGTGTCAGTGAAAGGTACTTCAGTGCTCTTTTCTGAAAGGAAAGCTACCTTAAATTAGGTTGCACTTACTTGGGGAAAGTACCTGTATGAGACAGTATGAAGTGGTTGATAAGTAGAAACTTGCCACCTTGCACTGTGACAGAATTCTAGATCTTTTGAGTTTCCTCTCACTTTAAATACAGCATTTTTTTTCCTAGTCCAAAAAGAAATCAAAACCAGTTTTATCTTCTTTATCAGTTTCTGACTTCAGAGCGTGTTGGTATCTCCCTGTTACTTTCTTTGGAAGTTCAAAAATGCTCTTGCTGCTCTATTAAAGAAATACCCTTCCTTAGAGGACTTCTGGTAAAATAAAAATGTGGCAATTTAATTTTCATGCTCAAATCACAGCATTCCCCTCATAAAAATTATCCTTCTTTTCCTTTCCTGAGTGCTCAAAAAGAAGAAAAAAATTAGCAAGTTCTCCTTAGGTTTGGGCTCTGTTGACTCGATTGGCTAATTTCCTTATGGTGTTTTTCCAGAAGAACATAGGATCTGAAACTTAGTGTTGATCCCAAAATCATGTAAGTCCTCTAAACTGGGTGAAGCAGAAGGAAGGAAACTGAAATGGTAAGAAAGGTGTCCTCCTTTTTAAGCAAGTATTTTCTTTCAGCTGTCTTTGTTCCATGAGCATTGCCAAATTAATCCAGTAGAGATTGGAGAAAGCTCTCTTCCCACCTACTCCAATGTCAGCCATGTCAAAGATCTCTACACCTGGTCCTGGCCAAAGACTGGGTTTGACTGAGATGTTTGGCTTTTTCCTGAGCTGGAATCCAGAACAGTAAAGGATTGTTGGGAGCTTCGTGATGAGAGATTCTGGCCTGGGCATTTCCTTAATCTTGGAGCAGAACGTATCCTGCAGCCGTTCCTGCTTCCTGTGAGGGTCTGCTGGCAGCAGTCATTTGGATGACATCCCAGATTCCCAAGGCAGGCTGGAGGGAAGGATGTGCCAGTTTGCCTCCCTGGTGATGACAGGCCTTGAGGCCTTGGAAATAAGGGTGTGAGGGATGGGATGGGAGGGCTGGGACGACCCAAGAGCAAACAAGCTGGGGAAAGGGAGGGAGAAAGTGGTGACAGGGACTCCAGGGCTCCTCTTCTTTTTCTTGCTTTTGTCCCTTTCTATTGTTTTTCCCTGTCGATGCAACGATGAAAATGTGACTAGGCCACAATTTAAGGTGAATGGGAAGTGACTGAAATCTAATACAACAAGAAAATGTTTTAAATTATTGTTTTAAGCTGGACTTTCACATAGAGCCAGATCTCAGATTTGATTGAGCCTTGGGCTAACTGCACTATGCCTGATTTCTGGCTGCTTCATGGCTTGAGCTATTACTTCATTCCCATTGAAACCCTAATTCCCAGGAAGCATTTCTCGATCCTCTGAGCACTAAATCCAACTTACTTGCCCCAGAAAACCCCACCAAAATGTGCTCTGGCAAGGCTCTGACTACCTGTCCTTTCTCCAGTGGGTGATCTCTTGGGGAATGGGCCTTGCAGTGCAGTCTGAGCTAATTTGCCAGAAATGATGACAGATTATAAAAGGTGCAGCAGACTACTCAAAAGAGCTTTCTTTCTCCCTTTTCCTTCGCCTTTGATTTGTTATAGGAGGTATGTCTGGTGTGGGGACACTTGATGATTCCTTGGGATGCTTCTGAAGATCCTTCCCTGTGCTCTAAAATTAACCATGAAGGTTCCTCCTGTCTGGCAGTGACAGCAAAGGCTTACAAGGTTTAGAGTTCAGGCTTAGCTCCAGTGAGTATCTCAAAATATATATGCCTCTGCAATTCTGGAGCCTGTTTGAATTATTCAGACTTCTTCCTGACAAAGATCATGCAATCCCCTGTGTGCTCTCTGGCTATATTTTAAGATACTTTTTGTGGAGGCTTTATATTAGAGCTTGCCAGCAAATACATAAAGCACTGAAATGGGGGTGGCCAGACAGCAATGTTTTTGACAATAACTTCTCTATGTAGGGTAATTGTATGGTCCTGCAGAACTCAGGTATCTCTCAGTCTTTCATATATTAATTTTGTTAGTATCCCTATGAGATACAGAAATGCTGTTACTCCCATTTTACCAGAAAGCCATTAAGTGCAGGCTGAACTCACTGACTTGCCTGAGGGCCATCCAAAATGTGAATTATCAGCTCCAGTGTTTCAATCTTTGCTCTAATCCAAGGACCATCTACTTTCCAGGCTTTCAAGTGGACATAGGCATCACAGTCTTTGAAGATAAATGATATACTGTTGGAAGAAAAGCTAAAAGTGCCCTAGCCTTACCTTAATTAAGGTGTCCTTAGAAAACAACAATAAAATATATCAGCTATGATGAAAGTGTTGAACTTGATAGGGAGGCCTGAAAGATTCAGATAGTAAAGGGCCATTGTTGAAAGAACAGTGAAGTGTATGAACTGCATGGAAGATGAGTTTCATTAACCCCTAAAAGCATATCCACCCTATCTGTCATTTTTGTTAGTTGGCCATACTGGTGTTTCCTGCACTGAGGTGATGCAGTAGTTTATTTCATGTTGCTGGAATCTAAGCTGGAGTTTGTACTGGACAGTCTCATTTACAGAACTTGCAGTTCGAAAAGCCTGTGATGCCTTTTGCTTTCCTTGTTCTGTTGGGTGTAGTCCACAGAGACAGAGGTTGTTTCTTGCTCCTGTAATGTCATGAATTAAAGTGATCCTACAGTAGTTTTGTTTCTACTTATAAAGGAGTGCAGTCTTCCCGAATTGCAGTTAGTAATTGTTTAAAAGCTAATTTGTGAAAACAGTACTTAATTCTGCATTCACGTGCACGTACTTTGTATAAGCAGGGCCTCTGTTTGCTATTTATATCAAGAATTGGTATCCTGCCATCTAATAACACTAATTCCATCCAGGAGCATCCAGGAGGATGGCATGATTGCAGTGGAGCATGCAGCTTGCTGGGTGTCAGGACCAGTTGCTGTAGTGCCTGAGACTTTAATTTTCCCACCAAACCTGACTGTTCAATGTTGATGTGCTTGCAAGTCTTGTCAAGTTCAAAGCATGAGTTAGGACAGCAACAGCGCTGATGCATCTGAGGAAATTCTGGCTCCATTGACTTTGGCAAAGAATGATGAGTGGGTTTGAAGATTTTAAAAATATTTGGGGAATTAGCAATCCTTTTTCTCAACATAAAGTATCTTTTCAAGAAAATATGACTTTGTTGAAAAACAACTTGGTCTCTGCTGAACTTCAACTGAGTTATTAAAAAAATATATCTTCAGACTTACCCAAGCTACTAAAATGTTGGCAGGATGAAAACGTGAGGAAAAAGAAGTAATTTCTGGCACGATGCATTCTTTTTATTTTGCATTTTGTTATATTTATATATGAGTCCATTGTTACTACTTGCTTTCAATAGAAGGCAGTCATTACACAAACCCTTACTCTGGTCACTGAGCCAATCTGCAATCTTAACGAAAAGATCAGATTCAGATAACTCAAATGACCTTTCTCAGAAAAATAGCCTGATAATATTTAAGGACTGCCTTGACTAATTGTAAATTTATCTTCCAGTAACCTTATTAAAGAATCAACAGAGAAGTCTCAAGCACTTCACCAGTAGAGAGAGAGAACTAAAACCCCGCAGTGGTGATGACTGTTGTTGCTGCAGGACGAAGACAGACTTTGTCTTGGGAATTTTTTTTTGCATTGTTCTGTTTGTGTAAACACCAGCGTTTCAGTGGAGAATTGTTAGGAAACTTCTAGCAGTGAAATGCTCAGAAATGTCCGTGGCACACTGTTCGCTCATGGAACGTTAGAGCCCCTGTGCTAAACCCTATAAACTATATGTGAAAGTGTATTGTTTTGTTTAAGCTGAGGCCCCACCATTGATTTCAGGGTACATCACAGTGCAATAAAACCGTGGCCTTCAGTATCTCCTGAAAGCATCACTGTTTTGTGAATTACACAAGAGACGTTAAAACTTGATGTCTGGAGAACAAGATGTAACATGCCTTAGAGGGTCAGGGTCATAGTCAGTGTCAGCTTGGAGACGTAATGTTTTCCTGGCAGGACAGCAAGACTTGCCATGCCTTTGGATTAGGAGGAGAAGGGACGTTTATAGGTAGAGCTGAGTTTATCCTTGCGAGAACAGTGCATCCTTTAGGGCTAAGAATGGTGTATTGTACACATTCTGTAGCACAACCTGGCCTGCTGCACGGAGAGATTACAGGGGGGTGAAGAAATGTTGCTGGGATGTGACCAAAGGTCTGCGGTGGGTGGTAGTGCCTGAGGGAAAATAGTGACAATTAAACTAGGTGCAGGCAAGGTAAAACTCAGAGTGAAAACCCAGTCCCTGTAGTTCTTACTGATTTTTGTTGTCTCATAGATAAAAAATCCACAGACTTTAGATAAGGTTTTGGTTGCAAGGTCGGGATTTGATTCACTAAGTATTTTAAATTATTGTTCCTAAATAATTTCTTATCTGGAGATAAGTCATGGAGAGCTCAGAATCCATTTCTCGATTCTGCCTCACATTCTTGTCTTTCAGAGGAAACTTTGTCCAGTGTTTCTCATTTACAAAAATTCATTATCAATGTAAATCTCATTCCCATATGTGTGCATATCTCTGTAAAAATACAGTTGTCTCAGAGAAATGATGTTGTTTTATAAAAATCACTTTTCCTAGTACAACCCAAACTGCTTGAATTGAAGGGTCTTCTAAATAAGAAAACTTCCAAACTTTAAAAATGTAAGAGGCAAGGAAGCAGTGCAGCAGGATGGAGATAAAACACAACAAAGATACTACAAGCAGATGTATCTGTGCTTCAGCAGCATCCTGTGAGCTGTCAGATACCACTTAGCAGAGAGTGTAGCTACATTTGTGCCATTTGTTTTCTCTAAGAACAAAGAATGTATTTCAAGCAAGTTATTCTAGCAAAAACAAATATCTGCTGTTAAGTTTTGGTTTATTTTAGTATTTATTTTATCTTTTAAGTTTTGTGCTTATGTTATTTTTCAAATGCATTTTCCTTTGTATACTTTTTGGTCTCCTGTTCTGTGCATTGTGTGGGGTTAAGGCTTATCTGCCTTGTTTTGTTTGCACATCACTAGCAAAAGAAAATTGACTTTAGAGCAGAGATTTCGGGCAAGATGGCAATATGAATTATGAACAAGTACTCAGTTTCCTGTCTCCTTATCCCAGTTGATAGTGTCACTGTATTGCTAAGAAAAATAACTCTGTACATGGTACAGTGCAAATTAGCAAACTGGCCTCAAAATACCTTCATGTCTTGTGCTGAAATCCCATCCTGACAGGCAATGCTGAATTTAGAGTGCTAGGGTTTTAAAAATACAGGGTTTCTAAGCAACAGTGTTTATAGAGGGAGCACTTCTTGTTCCCAGTTTTGCCTTTGACTGCTGTATCTATAAAATAGCTTAAACCAACAGGTTTCCATGTTGCAGAGTGATTAATTTTGATACTAATGAAATGGGGCCCTGCTGCCTTCCTCATGCTCCCATGGACTTGCAGTGTTTTGTGGGCAAGGTGCAGGATCTTGTGATGAATGGGTTGCTTTGAGCATTCTCTTCATTTTACAAAGCATATTGTTCAGGGCTGGTTTTGTGAACAGCAGCTCAGCCATCCATAAAATAACATAAATGGTAGAATAAGAACTCGCAAAGGAAAACCTGGCATTGACAAAAATCTTAGCTTTAGTTTAAACATAATATCCTAAAGAATGGAAGAATGTGGTACCACAAACTATGGAAAATGCTGTTTTACTGAGAAAACAAGTTCTGCTTGTCCCAGTGTTGCATTTCCCCCCTTCTTCCACATGATTTATGTAGTGACTTTCACAAGCCTTATGGCATTTTGTTGAATTCCAAAGGAACTTACATAGAGATGTGTGTGATAGGATTAAAACTCAAGCAGCTG
This sequence comes from Platysteira castanea, assembly GCA_013397175.1. Taxonomy (NCBI): domain Eukaryota; kingdom Metazoa; phylum Chordata; class Aves; order Passeriformes; genus Platysteira; species Platysteira castanea. The sequence goes on from VYXC01000183.1 coordinate 106,175, forward strand.
TCATTTAAATGCTAATCTCTGTGGATTAGGAGAATTTGGCAGTAATTACCAGAGTGAGTGATGGTGCATACTGATTTGAGGTAATCCCTGATGTCCATTGCCTTATGCTGAGAGAAGAACCAACACCACCTTGTGTCAGGGCCAAAGCAAAGAGAGATAACAGATATTGTAATAGATATTGGCTATGGATGGCCTTTCAGAGGATGCAAAGTCCTTTTGCATAGGATGGCTGTTGGTTAGCCCCAGCTGCTGGCAAAAGGCTCCTCACTGCCGTGGACGGCTGGGTGTTTATAAAAACTAGTTTAGAGTAACTAATGCATGAGATCACTTAAAAGGAGCGCTGGGATCTTAAGCAGCTAAAAGAAACTGTTGCATTTTAAAATTCAAAATCGTGATTTCAAAAACAGTCTGGTGAGATTTAATGATTATTCCTGATTTGATTTTTTTGCAGATGATCTAAAACTTGGAATAGTGATTTGAGACAAATGGCAGAAACATTTTCATGAATCAGTATCAAGCATATTTGAAGAGAGTTTTATTTCCCTGTATGTCTAGATTGTTGTAATGGTATTAATGTCTACAGTGTGTCCTGAATTCATGCAGTATTCCCACATGCTAATGTTTGCATTGGCACTTTCATGTTGACGGATGTACGTGCAAATCCAGTCTTTTCCCTCCTGATCTGACAATTTAGGAGGCTGCTGTGACAGCTATTTCTCTTACAGCCTTTGGAGACTTCCTCATTAAATCTTGCTGATTTTACTATCGGGTGCTGCATTTTGCATTATGGAATACCAGGGTGGAAGGAACATCATGGATCATCTGGTCCAAATGTTCTTGGCAAGAGCATGCTCAAAGAATCATAAGATTGTTTAGTTTGGAAAAGACTTCTTAAGGTCCAACTTCTAACACAGCCCTGTTGAATCCACTATTAACCCATGTCCCTCAGCACCACATCTATCCAGCTTTTAAATTCCTCCAGGGGTGGCGACTCCAGTGCTTTCCTGGGCATCCTGTTCTAATGCTTAGCAAACCTTGTGGTGAAGGAATTTTTCCTGATACCCAATACAGACAAGACCAGCACCAGCTGCACCTTAAAAGTGACCGATGTTGGGGAATCCATTTTGGGAGGCCTCACTCTCTTCAGGGCGTTCATTGGTGTCCAAACAGAATGTGTGGCAGCAGACTGAGAGTGTGATTTATAATTTTAAAAAAGCGCCAGGGGGTGAAAGTTATTTTTTAGTGCACCAGTTTCTGGGGCTTTTGTTTATTATGTATTCTTTAGTAACTAATTCCTCCAGGACAGTTTATATCTAGATCTGTTCGGCTACAGAAGGAGCGTGTTGAGTGAGCATGGAGTGGAGTGCACAACACACAAGATCTAATCTAACAATGGCATGTGTGCAAGTAAAACTCTGTATTCATGCACTGCCCCAGGGATTTCGCTGGGGCTCTGCCTGGGCACCCACTTCTGCCTCCATGGAATAAATGGCAAATAGGAGTCATGTGTCTGAAAGCAGCACAGAGCTGTCAGATGCTTGTTTTAGCCAGACTTTACTATTTGTATAAACACTGTAAGCACTCTATTGCAGAGCTTGGAAAACATTTTGCTTTGCCTTCTTTGTTTTGGTTTGATTTTATTTGCATGCATCATTTTACATGTGAAGAGATTGACCCACTATAACCAACCAGATTGCACAAAAAGGTTTTACAAGCAAAATTTGTTTCCTTATGTCTTTTCTTTTCTGGAACATAAGTTCACAAAAAAAACCCCCTATTTGAAACAGTCACTGATTTCCTCATAATGAATGTTAAAAAATATAATCGAGATATCTGCTGGTTTGTGAATGTGGGTTCATGCTTTATTGAAAGTGGATCAGGCTGAAATGTTTATTTTAGACAATGATTTTGAATACTGAGATGTACAAATATTAGTCTTTCATCTGTCTTCAGAACAGGCAAATATTGGGAAATGAACTTGCTCATACTTCCACTGCCACTTGGGTAAAGTATTTTAGACACTGAGGTACAAATTTGCTTTTTGCTGTTGGCTTGTTTTTCTGTATAAATTCAGGATAATAAATATAGAGAAAGGATACATTCATTATTGACTTCCTAGAGACTGGCCATCTGATTTATGACTTCAAAGTGTCTCCGTTTAATCTGTCAAAACTGATTTTAAACTTCATTTGTCTTCTATTTTTGGCAGCGCTTTTTACCTTGAATTCAGCTGTTTGACATGCATTGTACCAGAGTCACATTTTAAAAACATTTACAGTATGTTGCAGAAAAAATGGTTCAAGTTGGTACATCTGCTTTCAATATTATGCATCTCTCAAAGTGAAAACAATTTGAGAGCTGGCATTGGGAATGTTCTTGTTGTAGCTGTAAGCACAGCATTTAGGTAACTTAGAAGAATAGAGTAATAATTACAGAAAATGAATTGTCACAGAATAACATTCTCCTGTGATTATCACCAATTACAGTTAACAGCTCCAGCGGCCTTGCTGATTAGATGCAGAACATGATTTCCCTAGACTGAAAGATGAGCCATTTCTCAAAAGATTTTGTTAAAAATTACTTTCAGAGATTGAATTCCTGCGAATGGGGCATGATCAGCCCCTTCAGGCCTGGCACAGCCACCTCGAAGTGCAGGGCGACTCAGCATCTCTGGGGCTGATAAAACTTCCTGCTCTCCCTTTGCCCCAGCAGAGCCTCAGCTTCGAGCTTCTCTCCAGACTCTGTTTCAGGCACTGAGCACCGCTCCTCTCCTGACTCTGAGTGAGTGGGAATAGTGGGAGGAGAGTGCATTGCAGGTGGAGGGGTGGTCCAGCACGGTGGAGCTCAGTACTGGGTGAGACCTTCAGCAGTGGTGCAGCTCTGATAGCAGGGCAAGAGAGAAATCTTGGCCAAGTACCCCCAGCTCCAGGGTCCCCTGTAGTGCCTGTGGGTTTAAATCATAGCTGCATAGGCTCGTTTTTATCAGAACACCTTTCATCAGCCTTTTCCCCATCTTGCATGTTTTCACCTTACTGTCACTTTGTATTAGTTTTTGCCTGCGCTAGTCTGGATGATTATCAGTGAGGGAATATTGCATGAGTAAAGCTCATATGAGAGGATGGATTAGCAAAAGAAACACAGAGTAATGGAAGCTGGGTGGATCTGCTGATGGTGCAGGTAGATCAGAAGGGTCTTAGGAATATTCTGCCAAAAGGCCTGGAAACAGAGTGAGGGCTGAGAGTTCCAAGTCAGAGGTGGAGCCTATGTTATGAGGACCTCCTGGTAGGGACTGTTCAAAGTAAGAGCGAAAGAAAGGAAAACTGAAGGTGCAGCTGGTGGGAGCTGTGTGTGATGACTTACCATCCATTAAGCAGTGCCAGAGACTGAATTTTTCAAGTGCTGGTAGGCAGACAGTTGTCAGTAGAAGCAGTATGATTATGCTACATTTGGATTTGTAATTGAGATTACAAACCAGATTGACTGTGATGGTGAAGAAGAAGAAGAGGCACAGAGAAAGAACTAAGCTGTTTGAAATTGAGAAGTGAACACGATCCATCCTCTGGACAGTTCACTGGAGTAACTTCCTCTCCCAGTGTATCACAGGGTTGGTCATGATTCCCATGCTTAGAAGAGAATAACCTGGTGTTGGTGTCTGCAGCCACCAGTTCAGAGGAGCCTGCTGAGGCTGACACTCCTGGTCTGCATTCACCTCACACCTGCATGGAGTGGTGTTGGGGGATTCTTGCCTGTATTCTCATCAGTGTGAGGAAGGATTTAAGCAGTTTCATTTGTTTCTGCGTGTGTCTGATGCTGAGCCTGGGGTTTTTATTCTTTCAGTTATGCTCTNCATTCCTCCCTATAAAATGTCCCACTCCAACAGGATATGCTGTAGAAAGTTCTCACTGAATGTACAAAGAATGGTCCCCTCTCTGGTGCCAAGGGAAAGGAGGGCACAAGGTTCCCTCACACCTCTGCCATGTCATGCCTGTGTACTTTAGACAAACACTACCTGTGTCTCAGAAGCAAAAGCTGGGCATAGGTCCTTTGGCATGACTGCGCTTCAGTCAGGTGAGGTTGAGGAGAGAGGCCGTGGGTGATCCCAAGCAGACCACAGTAATTCCAGTGCTCTGGCCTTTGCTGGATGGATGTTGTGCAGCAGAGAGTGAAGAGATATCAGTGGCTTTAAAGGGAAAGCAAACCTGAAGCAGGTGTAACATGTGCCTGACAGTGACTGTAGTGCATTGCAGTCATCAAGGGTCTGAGTCCAGGAAGAAAGTCAAGAGAGATTCCCACCAAAGCCACTAATTGTTTCTTTTTTAGCTTGTTTATTTTCTATGCAGTTAGCAAAACGTGACTCTTCATTATGGGTGGTGTAACCAGTCATTAGCTGTATACACATGGCTGGGGTTCAGTTTCACAGAAACAGGATACTTTGCTTTTCTACACTGACTGAGAAGAGGAAAATGCACTGACATACTGGGCATGTAGGCTTGAGCTTTGGGGAGCCACTCTTGCTTGTGTGGGACTGGTCTCTGCAGCACATGAGCTGGTTCAGTAGAGCTTAGTGCTTTCTGAGCATCTCCTGTGTAAGTGCCCGTGGCTGACAGTGCAGCGCCTGACCTGGGCTGGCCTGTGAACCGCTCTCAGAGCAGTTGTGCCAGCCTAGCCCAGGCTGATACAGCCACTGGAGACAGGCTTGGATCCTGCCTTCAGTGCCAGGACTTGGGAGCAAATCCTACCAGCTTAGACATCCCTGCAGCATGCTCTGAGGAGCCCCAGCTTGGCTGTTGCTTGTGTCTTCTTTCCTTGCTTTGCTTTCTGGAAAACTACTGCTAATGATTTGCGNTAGCTTGGAATGCTTAACAGAGCCAGGCACAGGCAGTGCATAGGGATGAGAGCGCTGGAATAGAAAAATAAACAGCGGAAACCCACAGCTGAACTACCAGATGCTGGGGTTTGTCGAGACTTTTTTATAAGAACACAAGGACTCTAACTGGGGTCATTATCCCCACCAGCCACTTGTCAGTGTAAGTCTCTCTTTTTCNGGAGAGAGGCCGTGGGTGATCCCAAGCAGACCACAGTAATTCCAGTGCTCTGGCCTTTGCTGGATGGATGTTGTGCAGCAGAGAGTGAAGAGATATCAGTGGCTTTAAAGGGAAAGCAAACCTGAAGCAGGTGTAACATGTGCCTGACAGTGACTGTAGTGCATTGCAGTCATCAAGGGTCTGAGTCCAGGAAGAAAGTCAAGAGAGATTCCCACCAAAGCCACTAATTGTTTCTTTTTTAGCTTGTTTATTTTCTATGCAGTTAGCAAAACGTGACTCTTCATTATGGGTGGTGTAACCAGTCATTAGCTGTATACACATGGCTGGGGTTCAGTTTCACAGAAACAGGATACTTTGCTTTTCTACACTGACTGAGAAGAGGAAAATGCACTGACATACTGGGCATGTAGGCTTGAGCTTTGGGGAGCCACTCTTGCTTGTGTGGGACTAGTCTCTGCAGCACATGAGCTGGTTCAGTAGAGCTTAGTGCTTTCTGAGCATCTCCTGTGTAAGTGCCCGTGGCTGACAGTGCAGCGCCTGACCTGGGCTGGCCTGTGAACCGCTCTCAGAGCAGTTGTGCCAGCCTAGCCCAGGCTGATACAGCCACTGGAGACAGGCTTGGATCCTGCCTTCAGTGCCAGGACTTGGGAGCAAATCCTACCAGCTTAGACATCCCTGCAGCATGCTCTGAGGAGCCCCAGCTTGGCTGTTGCTTGTGTCTTCTTTCCTTGCTTTGCTTTCTGGAAAACTACTGCTAATGATTTGCGGTGCAAATAATGCATGAGACTTGCTTCTGTCATATCACAGGGAGTGCTTTTGGAGCTGTGCTGTTCTCATGTTTTCCCTTTTGCTGACTTGCTGACAATGAGATGGAAAAAATTCCTAGTTTTCTCCTTTTGGGAACTTCCAGAGGTTGCATTCCTCCCCCTTAATCTCAGCTAATTTCTTAGTCAGCATGCTCAGGATCACATGGATTCCTGCCAGGTAAGTAGGGATTTTTGTGAGCTGTAGTCTGTTCAGTCGGCAATCATTTTAGCTGTAAAAGGCCATGGCTTAGCATGGGGCTCAGATGACACACACATTCAGCTTCCAGCTCTTTTATTTTTTAAATGGCTTTAGTTACTCCCTCTCTGCTTTTTTTGCAACCCAGCCATAGGGTTTAGATCTATTCTGTAAAACTAGTGCTAAACCAAACAAGGCAAACCTAAGAAAGGCTTAATTAAAGTAACAGAAATCTCACACTCACTGAATCTATTGCTGGAGCTCTTTTTGCCTGTAAACAAAAAATTCAAATGGCTGTTCCCACCCCCCCNAGCTTCTGCAGTTGCTGCATTCCTTAAAAAGTTGTTATTTCTTTTTTGGTCACACACTAGGGGACTCCATTGTTTTCAGTGGTGCCTATTGAGTTAGACCCATCGACAGCAGAACTCATTCTGGGTCATTAACTTTGGAGGCACAGTAGTATAATTTGGTGACTTTATTCTGTTTCTTAGCAGACACTTGTATTAAAGTCACGCACACACAAAACCAGAATAACCATCCATCTCCCTTCCTGCAAACTCTGAGAGTCTTGAAGGACCTCTTAAAGATCATTTAGAGGACCTGTTAAAGACCATGAGAATTTGTAGAGTTGTGTTTAGGCACATATTAGGCAGAAGTAGCAAAACAATGCTGCTGTCTTATGTTATTGATTCTAGTGCTGTGCTGTTCTAGTGTTGACAATTTAACAAGGTTCCTTGGAAAAACTGGCTGTGTTTAAGAGAAGATTCACACAAACGATTCATGATCTGGAGAATATACTGTAGTGTGAGTAAATGAAGAAAGCAGACAGTTAATCAGTGGACAAAGGTAGGAACCAAGCCTGAAGTTATCTACAGAGGGAGAGAGTTCCAGGTATGTCATGTATTTTCAGCTAGCACACAAAGCCATAATGTGAGACCCAGTGCCTGAGCTGAAGTCAAACAAGTTGAAGCTATATAAAATTCATGCTGAGAACCATGGAACAAACTGCTACAGAAGCAATTCTCCATCATTTAAAGATTCCACTTTGAGATTTGATGTCTTGCTAAAGATGCACTCAAGATTCAACAGTGTGTGGTTGAACTAGATGGAGATATCCCAGAGGAAATAAAATATGGGCACACTGCAGGCACACTGGCATTCTTTCTGGGCTCAGTCTGTAAACTGTGTGGTCTTTGGAAGTTTCACTCTATTCCTGTGCTATGCTTGCTATTCACAAACTCAGTCACTTCACCCTCGAGGTCTGTTTTCCTCTTAGAAATAGTTCTTATACAACATTTGGTCCTGACATTTAGGGAACCTTGCACACCTTTTGACCACACTTTGTGTGCAGTGAACATTTTCATTGCCATAGCTCTTCATCGCCTTTTTTTCCCCAGCACCAAATTCACATTAAAATACACGTGATCAGGGTTAGCAGTGTGCTGAGGTGATGGGAAAGAGGAAAGGAATGGTCTGCCCAGACTCGTAACAAGCTAAACTTCCTCTGTCTGAGATCCTCAAATCTAGTCTGAATAAAAGATTGTTCTGTCCATGGCTCTCTGCTCACTTTGGTTAGTCAACAATATTTACTGAGTTACTGGCTGCACTCCTTGTATCTCTAATTGAGCACTGGAAGCTGTTATTAAAATGCAGATGTCAGAATTCAGTGTGCATCTTTAGATATTCAGTTCTGGAAGACTTCCTAACTCTAATCTTGCTTTTTCTAGTTTTGTGGTGCTGTTCATATCACTGCCTGTAGCAGAGACTCCTGACTGACAACCAGACAAGAACAGAACTGGGCTCAGAGACAATATGATTAATGAATGACTCTCAGTTCCATGGGATGGATTGGATCAGCATGTTAGAATGATTTCATGCCTTTCACATATTCTTGATGGCAGGGATGGTCAGCAAAAAAAGTGCTGTAGATCTGAAGAGTCAGCCCTAATTAGAGTTTTGAGACTTCTCTAACACCAGAGTCTGCATGTTGTACAAGTATGTGCACTTTCCTGAGAGTTTTTGTTTAGTGTTTTATGCTGCTAAGTTGTATTTTGGTATGAGGGGGCCTTGGTGGAGGCAACCTTTACCTCTGCAGGTGTGCATTCAGTAAGTTCTATCCTGAGCTTTCTAGGCATTTTTCAGAGGGTGATTTGTTGCAACAGTAAAAACCAACAGGAAAACTGGATCGTGCCAAAGGTTCATTAATCTCATTATTCTCTGCCTTACCCAAGAAAAAAAAATAAACTAATCCGGATAAGATTTAACTGCTGGATCTGCCTGCCATTTTGCTGCTGGCTCACAGTGAAGGAAGCCTCTACCTGCTACCAGCTCAAAGAACAGAATCTGAGAGTGAAAAGTGTGGAGAAAAAAGGTGTACAAAATACAGAAGAAGGACTGCTGGGGACTGCTGGAGACAGTTCAAAAGAGAGACAGAGGGAAGAAATCAGAGCTCTGGAAAACATGATTTATGAGAAAAAAACCTGAATAGTGAGAGCTGTGTAACACTGGCAAGAGAGGACTGAGTGGAGACAGCCTGCAAAAACATAAAAGGTTGCTATGGAGGGCAAGAGAACAGACTCATCTCCCTGTCTAGTTTGGACAGTATGTAACAGAGTAAGTTGTGCTAAGGGGCCTTTAAACTAGACATAAAGAAAAAAAATCCTAAGTCAAGTGAAATGGCTGAATAGTTTGCTGGAAATGCTGGGGAATTGCTGGAGCTGGTGAAGTAGATTGGTCAAACACCCCCTTGAGTTTGTGAGGCTGGATTATGCTGTAGGGACCCAGGACAGAGTAAATCATGTTCTGAAGACTCTTTCAGCCCTGTTTTTCATGATTGCGTAATGTGTTTGTCAGAGCAAAGGGCTTCTCATGGTTATAGTGACCCTTCTGTATCTGTTTCTTCACTGGCATCTCCAGCTTCATGTAATCCCTGAGATACCTAGTTCACAGGGCTTGTGTGGGAAGTGCAGACCCAGTTTACAGAAGGCAGCATTGCTAAATAAAAACAGAGAGTATTCCACATACCTCCTAATCCATAGCAACTGCCCACTGTCATCACTGGAAGATTCACAGAGGCCTTCTAGCAGGAGCTCAGCTTCTCGTTGTTTATTCTGCGTTCATGTAAGACAGCACCATTCAGTGAGAATATTTTCCCTTTTTATAGTGTTCTGTGTAGTCTTTCATTTTTCTTCTTTTCTTCTTCCCTGTGCCTTCACCTCTTCACAGCAGATTCCACTATAGCCTTGTTCTAAACCTGTTCCACAGTCTGCTAAAAAACCCCAGAGCAGAACAGGTGGTGGTGCCTTGGTTATCCCCAGAATCTGACATTCGGAAAAGGTGGATACAGTCAAGATGTTCAGTCCTCCCAGCTGTTGTCTGAAGCTGCCCCATTTTGGACAGACACCTGAACTAGTTACATTTAAGTCGTAGAGTACAGGGTTTTTTTCTGTGTTACATGTCATGTAGATATTTATGGCACCAAGAACTCACGTTTGACACTGTCCTTCAGCAGACTGTGCTTAGTGGTGATACATTAAGTTGTATGTTTAACAGGCACTGCATATGTCTGCAGCCCTAAAACTGCACTCAGAGGGGAGTCTGCAAGAGGCCCATTCATTGGCACTGAGTGCAGAAGGGTAAATTCAATTTGAGTAGAATTAGTCCCAAGCATAGTTCTGATAAAATAGAAAATGACATTGCAAATCACTTGATGTTAAATATATTTCAAATCAAGCCATGAAATAATGCCAAAATCCTGGCAGAAAGAAATGTCAAACAATGAAAACAGCAAATGAAAAGTAGCAGGGGTAGGCTGTTGCTCTTTTCAGCATATGTTGTGGAAACTGTTTGTTTGTCTTGAATTTTCTTCCTGGCAGTGTTAATTCTAAGCTGCAAAGAAGCCATTACTGTATTAGGTATCAAGTGTTAAATGATCAAGGAGATGGTGTAGGTGAAACGTTTGCCTCTATGTGGTAGCAATTTGAGTTTTCGTTGTAAAAGGTTATTTTACGTAAGAGCACAAAGATGTTGATAGGGGATGTGAGTTACTTGTTAAGTGTGAGTGGTCTGCAGTGACTCTGGATAGAGATTCTGTGTGTGTGAGGATGTCTCCTTTTTGGTAAGAGCCCGCAGCAGCCAATACAAGTGTATTAGGAGAATGTGTAGTCTTCGGCAACCAAATGCATTTTTTCTGTAGCTTTTCATCCCTGATATATAAAGAACCAGAAAAAAATGTGTGGAAGAAGCTCTTACAACAAGTGAGCTTGAAGTGGAGAGGGAGACTCATGAGGCCTCTCAGGAAAGGAGATTAATTCACACTTCTTGGCAGACTGGCAAATAGAAGACAACCCGTAGCTGGCAGTGATGTGCAGGTTTAGTAACTCCCCTCCATCGTATTCCCTGTACATGTTGGAGCATTCCTATCACATAGCAACACAGAAAGTTCTTTCTAGACTCCAGTGCATTTTGGTTCCTATTATGACTTATTTTATGTCTCTTGTCCATGAGTAGACTGGTTTCCAAATGTGTGCATCAGAATTACGTCCACAAGACTGGATGTTGTGCATCCACATCCCACCAGACCTTTCCCTCCACCCAGCTTGCACTGAAAAGAACAAAATGCTTTCTAGTTACCAGTTTCATCCATTTCTCAAAGTTCTATTTTTCTGTGTAACCCCAGGTGATCTATAGTGATTCTGTCTTTGTGGCTCGTACTGACTTAGTGGCACTTCAGGCACCTAAAACTTTGAGCCCAACATCTTGATGGAAATATTTTTTTTGTTGTGTTGTTTTTTTCCCTTTCTAATGTATTTAGTGTACTGCTAAGCCAGGCAGACATAAAATTCCTTCTTGGACTATGTTTATATAAGACATATGCAAGGTGCCATATGGCAAAACCCCAGCTTCCATTCCCTGCACATCCTTGTGTTTCAAATGTTTGGGAGAGCCTATACCCCTGCGGAGTCTTTACATGGTCTGCTGGCTAGAACTTCCATGGAAAAGAGAGACTAAATGGACTACGTAAAATATGGGAGAGGGGAGATCTGGGAGTTTAAAAGTTCAGGGCTTAGTAAGTAAATGGGAAAGCAATAACCACATGCAGTTCATAGTAGGCATGCTCTGGCTATTAGGGAATTAAATGACTTAGAGGACAAAACAAAAGGAATAGATTTTCTCAGTCTGTGCATGTGGAAAGATCCTGATTTCCATTGGAATCATGTAATCAATAATGAAATCGTCTTTACGATGAGAACAATTCAGGTACCTCATCACAAAATGTGTGAACTTCTGTCTTGAAAGAGTCACTTGAGTTCTTTCAACCTATGGGCTCCACGTAATGACAGGGTGCTGTGAAGGCCCTGATGGCGGCGTCCTTTTAGAGCAGCAAAAAAGACAAACCAAGGGGGCTAAGGGCAGGTGAGAATGTATATAACCCTAAACCTTATATAGTTGTCTTAAAGCTTACACCAAAGGCGCAGTGGCATTTATTTGGGGGGCGTGGATATCCTACCTATCAGAAATACTGAGAATTAAACCTATTCCAAACACGGTCTTCCTAAAAAAAAAAAAAAGAAAGAAAAGAAAAAGTAACACATCAGATTTCATTACATTGAGCTTATATTCTCCAAGTGCCCGTTAGGAGGGTTGGGGGATTTCCTTTTAATTAAAATAATGTTTGTTGAGCTTAATATTTTCCAAAAATATTTATTTTAATGTCTTTCCCCCCATTACTAAAATCCACGTAGTGAGGAAGGATAACTGACCACAAAAAAGGCCAGATGTACTGAGAACAATATTTTTCGAATTGCCTGGCAACAGGAAAAGGGTGATTCCAAGCCAAAGAGACTCTGTAACAATGAATGTAATGACAAGACCTGTGTTTTATCCTGTTATGAAAGGTTTTGTCCTGATTGCCACAGAAGAGGCCAATGGTCATTTTCAGTCTGCTCTCAGCTCTGTTTGAGTGTATAATTCAAAGGTCTGAGATCCAAATAGAAGCCAAGAATGTTGAGTTTCAAACCTGCTTGCAGGGAAAGGCTCCTTTTAAAAGCAGACAGTGTATTTCTATATTTTTCTGAGAATCTATTCACTATTGCCTAAAATGGTTCTATCCTTACACATCTAGAGGCTAACTCAGAACATCAGCTGAGGCTGTGAAGTCACTGGAACCAAAGCTCATGGCATGTGTTTTCCTGAATCTTGGCCATGCGTGATAAGTTCAAAACGTGTTGTGCAGGTCTCAGATGGAAATCTAAACTACGTAACATGGCAGCTGGTTTAGCAATGAAAGATGTAATAATTGTTATGTGTTCTTTGCTGCCTTTAAAATATCATGATAAAATCAAATATGGGAGCCAAATCTATCCACATGCTCGAAAGTGAAAAGGTTACAGATTTGTAAACTACTGAACTGTTTTCAAATTGTGTTAAGCTGGACTGATACAAAATTAACCTTGCTTCTTTATTCGGTAGTGCCAACCCTACACATTCACTCTCTTAAAATACTATGTGTAGTCTGCAAAAATAAATCCCCTAGAACAGAAATATAATGCAATCCAAATAACTAGTTTTAAAAATAAATTGAACATGAAATAACAAATATGGATGTAGCCAACACTTAGGGTCCAGAATTTACTAGAAAGACACACATGGGTTGTATTTATCTTTCATGAGTTTTCAAGATTGATACTTGATGAATTATTTCTCTATCTGGGTTGTTTTAGTTTACAAGGGTTTTCTTAGCCCTTCTGTCTTCACTCATACATCAATGTGAAAGTAAAGGAATAAGTATTTTTGTAGTAGGATTTTATTGCATAGTTCATAAAAACTTAGAGGAAAGAGATCCTTCTTTTTTAGTCTAATCTTATCCAGTGCTATTTGTTTTAATCCCAATCTTTTATAGATTGATATCATCTGTATCTATTTGGAAATAGGCAGAGGATCTGCCACCCCTGTTTTGATACACCAGTGTAGGCAATTTTGGCTTCACTTGACTCTCACTATATGGTATGGTCTGTTCTGATAAGGAGTGTCGTGGCTCTCACTGTGTTTTTATTAAGATAATGTACAAGCATCTTAAATAAATGAAGCCATGTCTCTATCAGCTGCATGAAACAGACCTTAAAATGTGAACGGGTAGTAACTGATACAGAGATCCAGGGTGCACCTGGGGTGTGGTGTGAGCTGCTTTGTTCCACTTTGACATAGGAACTCTTGAATGCAGCAGCAAAAATTTGATGCTGTTATTGTTACCTGTTTCAGTCCTCAGGTAAGGGCAAACAGCAACAGAAGAGACTCAAAATGGAGAATTTTCCTGTGTGAAATGGTGAAAATCCCAAATGTCTAGAGATCTGTTGTGTACGAGATGGTGCAAATGACTGTGAAGAAACTGACCAAGAAAAGATCTGAACATCCCTTCTTTTTTGGAACTCTAGGCCAAGATCTGAAAGTCCTTGTTTAGGATGTCTTGTTCTAAGATCTAAATGAAAATAGCAGTGTTACACTTGGGTCAGGTCTCCTATGGATATAATGGCATCCGTGGCTAATCACTCCAGCCTACTTGTACAGTGTTTTTCCTTCTCTTAAGCTGTGTCTGTAATAGAAAAAATTAGATCCAAACTCATATCCCTGTTAATAGTGGAAGCCGTGTTTTTCCACAAGGCGTAGAAGATGTGTCTCCACAGTCACACAGCTGGGCCTGCCTTGTAAGAGGTGTAAGAACAACTTTATTACCTATTTCCCTAGAAACCTAGTATCTTGATTCCCTAGTATCTAGTATCTATTCAGTTTCCTTTCCTACTTTTCTGTCCCTCGGGCTTGGGGTTGCAGGATTAAGACAGTCCCTCTCATTCACCATAGAGAATGGCATGACAGGCATAAAAAACTTAGGCAAAGTGATGATTTTGGTGGTGTTGTTGAAAATATCAAAAATGGCCTATTTCATGAATCCCTTTGAAGATTCTGTGTTTTGAAGCACTCCATTCATTAGTGCTTTCAATCAGCAGCACAGTGCTGTGCATCTCTCTGGATGCTCTTAAATTACCGACTGTGTAGGAGTTGTGGCAGTCACTCCAAACACTCAGGGATGGGGATTATTGAGCACTCATTATATGGAATGGGATGCTGAGTGTGGGTATGGCACCTCCTCCCCCATGGCTTTGCTGTGTTGGCACCTTTTGAGTTAATAATTTCCTCTGAGTGAGGAGGGATGTGATGACCTCTTCCAGCGTGGATGATTTTCACTTGTTTGAGAAAATCTGGTACTGTTTGGTCTTTCACTCGTCTCACGTGACTCATCCAGCTGCCAGTAACGGCGTTCCATTTCTCAGTGTTGTCGTGGTAAATTTTGGACATCACATCCAAACAAAACCAAGAATGGCAATTTTTTTTTTTTTTTTTAACAAGAAGTAATTAAAGAGAATGAACAGTAAGAAAAAAAAGGCAAATGACCTAGTTTGGTCTTTGCCGCAAAACCCACAGCTCTCTGGGGATATCTAGTATGTTAGGCAAATATTTCAAATCTGTCTCTATTTCAAATGTGAGTCATTTCAATTAGACATCTTTCAGTTATTTGTTCATTGGTCTTAATTAGGTAAACTCCAAAGCACTGTGACATGCGTTTATTTTTGAATAATTACCCTTTTGGTAAGTTTTCTTGCTCTTATCTTCTTAGCCTTAATAACTAATTTTGTCAGTAAGGGTGAAACCATCCTGAACGGTAAACAAGGCATTCCCCAGGGAAGAAAGACAGCTATTGCCCTGTAGTAGGGGTGTTTTAAATGTTGGTCTCATTGCTGGACAGACAGGTTTACTTTATATAAGGAAAAATGTTCTGTTTTGTTCTAGGAGAATTTACTCCTAACAGGAAGTGTAGGGCTGACCCTACGGATCCTGACCAGTGTGAGCTGTCCTTCCCGAGGTGTGTAGCCTCATCACAGTCCATGGGACCAATTCTCATGTGACTTAATCTGTCATAAATCACTAAAAATCTCCCCCAAAGTCAGTTACCCCAGAATGAAAGAAGCAAGATATCCAAAATTGAACTAATTTGATTACTCATATGGAAGGAATTGCCTGATTGCAGCCTTTGCACACTACTGTATCAACTCCTTCCATTCCCTTTGCGAACACTTAAATGTGAAGATATAAATCAAAACTGCAGGACACAAAAAGACAAAAGTTACCTTGATGGATTCCACTTCCATGAGATCCTTCTGGAAACCATTCTGCTTTTATTAGATTTACTCTCTGTAAATTAGGATTAGTTTTTTATATGGATTTATGGAATGGCTATGGTATGGTGCAAGCAGGGTGAACCCTCTGGTCAAAGGCAAGGGAGTGTGTGCTCTTTTCATCTGTTATTGGTAAGTTACAGAATGTAGGTTAAAGGCCCCTTGATACCAGTGAAAGAAGAGATCTGGTTCCAGACATGGAAAGTGCTTAAATCTTACGTGTGCCAGCCAGTGATATTAATGTTGTATAGAACAGCCAGTTGTCAGAGGGCCAGATTCTGTTCTCAGTTACAGTGGTGTAAAGCAGACTTTTTCCCTTTTTTTCAGGGGTAATGAATTAGCTTTCACATGTGCTTGGACACTTGAACACTTGGGTTGTCTGTGTTTGGAGATAATCTCACAGTTCTTTTTTTGGTTGCTGTGGGGGGAAAAAGCCTGTGAGCTGCTGGTGTTGTTCTTGTCCGTCGTTGTTCCAGCTCACATGTGGTGAGCACATTTCAGAGGCTTTGGTGCAAGTGCAACTGCACTCAGGGCACTGTTGTGCAAGACATTTTTAGCTCTTGCTAATGAATCTGCAAGGTACTTTGTGAAGGCAAATGGATTGGCTGGAACACAGAATTTCATGGATTTAGCATGAGTGTTCTGTTCCTTTGCAGGGAGCAAATGTGTTCTCTGATTTGACAGCTACAAGAGAAGATAATTATTTTTGACAGCACAGGGATAGCATACATGTTATTGTAGGAAATCTCTCTCTTCACACAAACAGGTATCAGTGTGTGCTGCAGTTGGTATTGCTGAGCTTTGGTGGAAGCTTCAAGTTTCTATGTTTTGATAATATGATAAAAATGGTAAAGTACATATTTAGAAAGCCCTAATGAATTTCAGACTTGCATCATTTGGGGAATGAAAGAGAGTGTTTTATTACAAGTCCAGTGTAAATCTTAAACATTTAAAAAGGATCTACAGTATTTTGGAGGGAAGATACGTTTTGACTGTATTCCAGGTAACTGCTCTTGGAAAGAGAGGAACTGTGAGTTGGGTATTGTAATGATTGATTTACCATCTTCTCTTGCTGGTGTGGCCTTTAAAAACTTATTCACAGTGTTCAACAGTGTATTTAGATACCCTTTAAATGTGATTCATCTGCCCAATTAACAGTCAAAAGTCTTATTATGCAGTCTTGCTAAGGTAGGTATTAACCCTGAAGTGAGTTAAATTATGATGGGATGAAGCCAGAATAAGGGTGGAATAAAGCCCAATGGAGCTGTAGACTCCAGAGGATATTATGATAATTTATGTCACGGTTACAAGCAGGGCAGAGCGAATAGTCAGAAAGAGCCACTATAAGCTGAAAGGCATCCAAAGTGATCTTCTTAAACGCCTCGGTCTGAACCCACCAGATACAACTGACTGTGCAGGCCAGAAGACGCTGCATTTCTGTACAATGAGAAATAAACAACCGTAGTTCACAGATCCAAATTCCTTTGCAATTAATTTTTGCTTCCTCGTGAAAACTTTCATTTCTGCTGCTGTGTTGTAAATACAAGAATTTTGGAAGGAAATCCAAAATGAGTTTACAAAGTAGTTGTCAGTGGAGAGAGTTCTTAGTCAAAGCCTTATCTTTTTTTACTTTTTTTTTTTTTTTTGACAGTGAACGGTGGCTACAATCACTGCAGTTTGATCTCTGAGAAGAAAAACATGATGGACATGGAGATGACGAGTAGCTCAGTGCCTGTCTGCAGGCAAGGTCTGTTCCTCCACACGGGGAACTCCCTGATGCGAGACCACGCGCTGTCCCGGGAGAGGCTGCTGCACATGGGCCAGCTCAACTTGGCGCACTCGGATCTCAGGTATCGCTCTAGGTTTCACTGGCTCGTGCCCTTGGCTCCACCCCAATGCCATGGTGTCACCAAATTACTGCCTGGGAGGCAGGGATGATACTTGGAACCCAGTGTCTCCCACACGGTGATTTGGCATCGAACCTACAGGAAGCCACGGCCGCTTTTATTTCTACAGCATTTGCTTTAATGAAGTATTTGCAGTGTTCCCATACAGCCCCATCCTTGGTATTTGCTTTTAAGGCCTTAATGTTAAAATTTGGTCTCTGGTTTTGATATATACACTGTAGTTGGATATGCTATGAACAGAATCTCTATTTAAACATTTGCTATAAATTAATTGTATGAAAACACAGAACTCCATTTTTTTGTTGTTGTTGTTACAAATTTAACATTACCAGATTTTAAACAAGTACCCTAAACAGACATCCATTGTGAATAGAAGCCTGCTACAAATTAAAATCTGTCCATCTATTTTAATTATGCTGCTTTTTGGCAGGGGATGTAATAGGAATAATCTTGACCTTTCTGAAGAGCTGTAGAAAAGAAAAACCTCAATAAAGTTGCAGCCTTTATCTTAGGTACATGGAATATTTGGCACTCTGTGGATGAACCTATCAGGCTGAAATTTCCATAGTCACAGCAAGAGGAAATACAGCCTACAGCTTGGTCTTGAAAATCCGACTGTTCCTGATTTTATTATACATATTCATGCCTTGTTTCCCCTTTTCAGTTTATTGGTGGGATAAGAACATCTGTGTTTTCAGGAGAAGGCGGCACGGTAATGTGGCAAGCAAGTGGAAAGACTTTTTTGCATGTTTGTTTGCTTGTTTGTTTAAAAAGGATAAACAATATCCATGCCACATAACAAAATAATCACTATTGCTACAAGGATTTGTATGTGCCTTTGCAGCTGGATGTAAATTTGCTCCCTCCCGATTTCTTTATGTCTCAATGTGGGACTGGTAGTTATCAACTTTTTTTCATTCTGTCAGTGAGGACAATTATGAAACAAAGATAATTAGGGCAGGAGCAAACAAAAGGAGAAAGAGAATACTCTGCTTAGATCTTTTTGAACCTTTTTGTAAAATTTATAATGAGGAAATGACAGATACCTTCATACCTGGCATCACAGTACCCTCCCTCAGAAATATGAACCCCTTCAAGCCCCCATTTGGAAGAGGATTCCCAGAACAACATAAAGGATTGTCAGCTGCATAACATGAGAAAGTAGTGGGTGACAGGCCTGATTCCCGTGCCTCTGCTTTGTGCCATGGTATAAGACCTTGAGAGTCTGCTGCCTCTAAGTTTGGAAATGTTTGGAGAATGTCCTGAAGGACTCCATTACAGGTTGTTTTTGTCCCACTGGTCATGCTCTATTTGTATGCCCACCTGGCTCATAGTGTTTTTGTGTGCATGGGATTTGCAAGGTTAAGCCAGTGCCCGGCTCTGCTCTGTGGTCCTCATAGTGTCTCATTGTATCACAGTGCTTTTCATGAGACGTAGAGCCAAAACCTTGGCATTCTGAGAGAAGGTGGACAGCATTTCAGACAATTTCTCTTCATGGTGTTTGTGATGCTAAAAGTTCTTGACAAGCAAGTTACAGAGCACGTATTTCCCTGAAGATCTGGAAACAGGAGAATGTAACTGAGGTGGGAGTTAGTGCCCAGGAGAGGACTGAAGTCAGTGGGAGTCAAGGGTGCTCTGTGCCTCCCCAGATACCAGCCTTCAGCAGAAAATGGATGAGAGAATTAGGGCTGGAATTGTCAGATATTGGAGCACATGGAAATCGGGGCAAACTGTCTTTGATTTTTCTGCCCAGCTTTAATGACCAGCACAGAAATAAAGGGAGACACAAATTCAAACAGTTATCTCTGGGTAGAACTTTGAACCACTTTGCATTTCTATGTTATGGAACATTCAAGGAAAAGCCAAACAAACCAGGGAGCACCTTCCCTAGCAATCAAAAATCTCCCTCAGGGTTTGGGGTTTTCATTGTCTTTGTCCTTTTTTCGCTTCAGTGCACTGAAACTTGTTACCCTCTGCAGCTTCTCCCTGAAATTGCTTTCTCTTAGAAACTGTATTCTAGGGATGACTGCCTTAGTCCAAGAATCATAATCCCTCTTCTTCCTGGCCCCTTTCCTCCACTCAGTTAATAACTTCTTAAGTTGTGCAGCATAATTGCTGCTACATTCTCTCAGTGAATGCAGTGTGTGTGGGACTGGAAAAGTCCCAATACCTTCCTCACCACAACTGGAGGCAGCACACAGCTAATGTTGGCCTTTTGTCAAATAATCCATTATCAGCCACAGCAAACCCGCCCACACTACGCTCAGTGCTCTGCATGTAAAACCCAGGGAAGACATCAGAGCACTCGGATACTGTTGCATGGGATCCCTGGATGTGCAGCAGAACAATCCCCTCCAGCTTCTTAAAACTGTCAGTTATCACCGGGTGCACATTTCCAGTGGCAATTGAAGGCATGTATGTTTTGTAAATAATCTGGAGATTTCAGATACAGTCATCTTTTCCTCTGAGGGCAGTTGGGAACTGCAGCGCTTCTGGCGTGGTGCTACTGGCCTCGTGCTCTGGCTCCAATTACCACGTAAGGGAGTCTCTTAGGAAACACTGCCTCAGCATCCTCTGAGAGGCTGCTGTTACTCTTCAAAGGCCTTACACACAGCTTTCATGAGTTTAAGCAGCAGTTCTGTTCCCTCAGACTGTCCATCCCTAGTGCATGGATGCTCCCTTTGAAGGGAGGTTTGTGGGGTATATTCTTCTGCCGACCCCACTCTCTTTCCAGGATTGCTTATCTGGAAGCCCCCCAGAGCTGCTTGTGCTGATCTGTGTGTCCGCACGGTGCTCCTTGCACTGTCCTGCTCTCCTTTGTCCCTCTCATCTTGCCTGTTTATTTCATATGCATTTGTATTTGGCTACTGTCCAGACATTGTGAAATCTTTACGGCCAGCACAGCCTGTGGGTACCAGGCCTGGAATCTGCTCCGTGGCTGTAACAGCAAGATGCCTGCAGCAAACAGTCAATGAGTATAAGAGGAGCAAGTTGGCTGCCAGATACCTTGTGTCGCTCCTGCATTGATTTTGTTTCTGTGCCCCTTCTCCCTCCAACCCTCCCAGACCTGGGAGGAATAAGCTTTCCCTAGAAAAGGGCTTTCCCTAGAAAAATAGTGGCAAAATTCTGCCAGGAATACAGGAAATTTGTGTTAATGCAACCTTGACATCAGGTACCCCAACACTCAACACAGCACCAGGAAATTGAAGGAATGTCAGATACTCCGAGCAGAGTATGGGATGTATAATGTATACAAATATACAATGCTACAGAGAAAACTGCAGATCCTAGAGAGGACTTGGTTCTGATCTGCACAAGCAGCCTGTGCTTATCATTTTGTAGGCAGAGAATGGATAAAACACATCTGTGGCAATGGGAAGCATGAATTTGGTGCCCTCATCTCATTTGCTTTTGAAATCAGGCATTCCAGGTTGCCTGTTGGTTCAAAACTCTTTTTTGTGTGTCTCAGAATCTGCACTGCAACATCACATCACTACAGTCTTGACTCTGAGTAAGATCCTGTGCTGGAAATGCAGGTCACTGTTCCTGGGGGTTTTGGAAACCATTATTTGATATTTCTCAGGACAGGGATTTTTGTGTCGATCCTGCAGGTACTCTGCACTGACTCCAGCTTAGTTAAAAACCAAACTTCTCCCATGGATTTCTGGCAATATGGGAGCTTTATGTAAAGTTTAATAATACGAACCCAATTATCACAGGCTGAAATGTAAGGCTTGGGTTAGCTTTATATGATGTAGGAAATGTGTTGTGTTTACTTTAGCCTGAGGCTTTGGGACCACTAAACTATGATACAAACTGAATTATTTAGAAGAGTTTTCATGCAGCAGAAACCAAGTAATAGGAAATGCTGTGCCTGGCATGGCATGCTGTAAAGCCTTTCTCAGAGTGAGTTTAAAACACCATTCTTTCTTCTCAACAAACAGAGCAGAGTTTCCCGAATGTGTGCAATGAAAGCATACTTATGCCACATATTTTACAGACATATGGTTCTGTAAATGTTAAAAAATAATGTACGAATGCTGTTGGGTTTGGTTTTTTAAATATAAATTTAACATCTGCAGAAACAGGTGCTTTAAGTTTACCCTGAGACCAACTGTGCAAACCTAAAGGGAGAAATTATAAGTAATGGTTTATGGAAACCTCTAAAATTTTTAAATGTACTGTTTAAAAATTTCTGGTGGCAAACGAATGATCTGATTGTTCTATATTAGTGAACGGTGGGGAGTTTAGCTTCTTTCATGATCTTAAAGGGTTTTTTACGTTAAACCCTATTGGAGCTTAGAAACCTGTCAGTAGTAAATGCAGTGTTGTCACTTGTGTGCCTCAGACAGGTGTCATTTTTTGACAACCTTAATTTCATGGGAAGGAAGTATTTTTGAAGCTTTTTATTGTTGTTATTTTTTCCATCTCTTTTTTGTTCTTTTGAGAGCTGTTGCCAAGGAAGTTTTAGAAGTCATCCCAGCTTCTCATCTTAATATTAGTGATAGATTAATGGAAATAATAGTGATAAAAACATCTAAGGCATAAAATAAATGTGATTTATTCAGCAGCTTCATCATTTGGTGTATAAATGTCCAAAATACTTTTACGTACACGTGTTTCATGCTTTAAAATGTGTCAGACCTGCCTTAGCTGTGGTGTCACACACAGGTTGCCAAATGGCTGGGTTTTCTTCAGCTTTCGTGGTGCTAGCATCAGAAAAGCATAAAATTCATTTAAGTGGAACATGTCAGCTTAAGAGCCACGGGGGCACTTCTCTGGAGGGTTTGTTAGCTCAGGTACAGCTTTCCTGCACACAGATGTGCTGTTTCCTCTCCTTGGTCTGGCACGATGAAGCCATAGGTTAAACCCTCCCATGCTTTAGGGATATGTAAGGAACACCCTCTGGTCCTAAGAAAAAACACACAGTTGGATCATCCACAGTAAATGTTTATAGCTGAGATAAAATGTTTTATTTTAAGCCATAAACCAGTTGCTAACTGCTTGGAAGAAAATGTTAGGAGGAAATGTTTCCTAATGCAGTGCTTTTCTGAAAAGTCTTTTGTGGAGTTCCTCAAGGTTCTGCTTCCTCAATGAATGGATTCAACACACATCAGAAAAGATGAAAAATCACTTCTGCAGAACAGAACTGTGATTTACAGTCTCATGTACTCTTTATTATGAAAAATGGAGATGGGAGTACATAGGCTGCCATTTTAAATTTACTGGCTGTGAACCTTTATTTTGTGGAAGTAAATACTCAGCTGATCTCACATTGATTCTGGAGTGCTGATTGAAAGCAAGCAGTTATTCTGCTGTGTTCCTTTTTTTCCAGTGATCTGGCTTCTTTTTTAATGTAGCAAAGGAAGGCATGTCTCTGACATGTAAGCAAAGCTCAGCTAGCCTTTTTTGTGTCAACAAGAATGCCAAGGCATTTTCCCAGTGTGCTCTGAGGAAAATGACGATATTTGAATAATTCAAAAATGCCCAAAGTTCTCAAACTTCATTTTCAGCTATTGTTTTGCCTGATCTATTATGCACTGAAAGCCTCGATTGTGATTGATGAACTGCTTGTGGCAGTGGAGGGAAGATTCTCTGTTCCGTGTGACCCACTGTGTAAAAGTAATCCTGTGTAAAACGGTGTTGTCTTTACACAGATTGGAGAGGAGGCATTGCAGATTTTCTTGGTGTAATTGTTGCATTAGACAGGCAGCATTCTGCAGAGAGCAAGTGCTTCCATTCTGCAGGGCTTAAGTGTTGTGTCTTGTACAAAAATCATAAACTGCATGGTGGTTAGCGATGCTTAATGAAAACTGTATTGCAGGTCACCCAGGTTTCAAGACTCAGTAGATTCTGCTGCTCCATGCCTGAATGGAAGTCACCCGGCTCAGCACATTAAACAAGAATGCCCCAGTGATTATAAGGTTCTGTCTGAGGCTTCCACACATAGGAGGATTACAGAGGGGATGGAGCTGAGAGCCTCCGGTAGCCTGCATCCTGAACTAGACCTAATGAATAATAGCTTTACAAATTCACTTTCATCCTACTTGTTTAATAATGAACACAGCTCCTCCCTGGGTCCTTTGTCACTTGGCACCCCTCAGCACTCGGCCAGGCTACAAACAAGCAACCTGAAGAAGAGATGCATCTCTGTTGTGCCTTCTTCAGCCGAAGGAATCGATATTACAGCGATCATCCGCACGTCGCAGACGTCACTGGTCACCTGTGTGAATGGACTGCGAACTAACTCAGCTGGCATTTCCTCTCATCCTGTGGAGATCAGTCATCACAGTGCTCAAAAATCCTCTCAGCCCCAATCTTGCTCTCAGCCTGGAAACCCTTGCAGTATTCCCTCCCCTCCAGCATGTCTTGTACCTCTTTCCGCTGAATGTGACAGAAGTGACTGTGAGCAGATACAAATGCAGCAAGTCGAGGACAATGGCAGCCTCAGCCTTATGATGAATGGTACAAGCCTTCCTCACCAGAACTCCTCGCACAGCACCCAGAAGGTGAGTTTCTTAAAACAAGAACCAGCTGATGATTATTCCTCCACTGCTGATCTTTTTCGCCATCACCAGGGGCTGCCTCCCCCTTACCACCTCCACCAGCAGCTCAGCCAGACCCCAGGGACATTGCCTCACCTCAACGCCTCCATGTCTCCCAAGTCCCTGCAGCCCAGCGACGGCGATGAGCAGGACCTCGGCAGTGGCAAGCAGGTCTGTCAGTGGATTGACTGCAGTGCCACTTACGACCAACAAGACGAACTGGTCAGACACATAGAAAAGACTCACATTGACCAGAGGAAAGGAGAGGACTTCACTTGCTTCTGGGCAGGCTGTGTCCGCCGCTATAAACCCTTCAACGCTCGTTACAAACTGCTGATTCATATGAGGGTTCACTCTGGAGAAAAACCAAACAAGTGCATGGTAAGTCTGGATTATATTTGTTTGAACAGAAACGTAACTGCTCTGCTCTCTTTCTTGCTCTCTCTTCGATCTTATTCCAATATAATTGTTGTGCTTTCCTGTAACTTAGTCTGTAGCAGGCTAAAGGGGAATTGGAGAAAACCTTAATCTAGGAGGAAATGATTGAGTAAGAAATACTGTAGTTCTTGGAAAAGGGATTCAGTTTCCTTATATGAGAGCTTAACTTTTAATACAGTGCTTTGTTTTTTTAATATTCATTAAACCACTAATAAAGTGATGATCAAAGCACACAGCCATCATTTAACGTAAAACAAAGTCACTGAGCCTCGGGTGACATTTTTAATCAAGAAACATAAAACACATCTAATGAAATTCTTCTCATTCCTTCAGCTGAACAATAACCCATAAGTTGCGAGCGCAAAAGTTTCAAATGGTAGTTTAGACAAAAAAAAAAGAAACTTGTTAGAGGATTTTAAACAGTTAAAAGAATAAAAAGAATATATTTAATTACATTTTCAAAGGTTGTTATGGCCTTTTTTAATTTGCAAAACAGAGCTTTAAAAATAAGTAAAAACCATTGTTCTCTTCTGATCAAGAAGATGTAAACAACAGCAGTGTTCCAAAAAGAGGATCTTGGGAATAACACCATCTTTGCATCTGCCCACCATGATGACAATATGGCCAAACTAAAATAAAAGTTAATGACTTCCATTAAGCTTTCCACATGTTTGAAACAACAATGATATAAGACCCTGACTGAAGCAGATGAAGCAAAACAAGTTTGACATAAGCTTCCAAATTGGGCCATGAAATTTGGAAAGTCTCATTTGTAACACCCACACGCGTGTGCACGCACACACACGGACAAAAAGTCCAGACAAAGGGAATGGTTATGGCAGCAGGTTGGGGTTCCTGATAGGCAGCTATATGTCTATTTTATTGTTCTGATCAGAGCATGATACAATGGAAAATGCTTGTAAGGGTGTTAGATCATGACAAACTTTTCCATGGCAAGCTGTAGCTTTCTATGGAGGAATAAGAAAGAATGTTTATAGAAAAAGCTTCCAGGCCTGTGATGGTTATGGAAGGGAAAAGGAAGAAAACAAGAGTATTAAAAATATTTTGCAGTGAAAATTTTCTCTGTGAGTGTCCTGATTACCATTTTACTTCCACTGGATAAATGACAAACATTATCTTAATGTCTGCACTGGGTAGTGGGTATTCCCTAAAATAATACTGGAAACAGTGCATATACTTAGAGAATACCATTAAATTGTCCAAGATAAAATGGAAACACTCTAAGACTTACGTATCTCTTTTTGCTTTGAAAGCAAGAACTGAGTGGTTCTATTCCAGAAGTAGCTCAGTCACATTTTCTAAATGTACAAATGAATTTAACTTCCCCTCCATAGATTTCTTTTAGTTATAAACCATCAAAGGATAATGCAAGTTTGCATCTTTCCAAACAAAAGTATAGGTAAGTGAACTGAAAGCATACTTAAAACGAAGCCTTAGCTTTCCTGTGGTGCTGAAAGATCAGTAGACTCTGTGGATAAGGGAACTTGTCTCTTTTCCTGAAAAATGCATATTTAGCAGGTATTATATGGCAGATTTCTAATGTTACATTCCCATTCCTACAGAAAACATGGTAAAACATATATTAAATGATGTAATATCTTAGCAAATGCTAAAAATGTCCTACTTTCAAGTAATTTCATCTGCATTAAAGTATCAGCTTCTGATAACACATCAAGGTTTTGTGACTAGGTTGGAAAAACCTTTTCATCTGATATTGCAGATGGCTTTTGTGGCATATGTGTATAGCCTTGGCATGTAAGTATGTAACGATCTCTTTTACTGGAGCAGATATTGTAGTTGTTCGTATACATGGAATGGCCCAATCAGAATTGGGAGCCCTGCATTGCAGAGCTTGGAGTTTTAACTCTTCTATTCCCACACTAAGAGCCTTCCACTGTCAGTAGAGGTATCGTGTATTACATGATGTGAATAGGAATTCTGCATGGAGTCAAGTGGATCCAAGAGAATACTCAAAAACCATGTCTTCTTTGCAAATGTAGTTTTCTACCCTGGAAAGAGCTTGATCTAGCAGGGCCAGGATCCAAAGCTGCAGCACAGCTCCTTGAAGTCACTAATACTGAGTGGAGATTATTTGCCCAGTGAATTCCGTTCCATGTGGAACAGGGGTTGCTGTTCAGTGTTGCATTGTGCAGTGATGTCATGTCATTTTAAATGATGGCTTTTCTTTTGATCTGGTAATAGTCGTGCTGTTATTCCTGCAAATTAAGAAGGCAATTCATTCTCTGTCTATAGATGTCTGAGATTTTGTTTCGTTTTTGCTGTAGCTCTGTTAAAGTAACTTTGCCTCTCTTGGTGTTTGTAGTGGAGATTTTCTTTCGCTGTTCACAATTACCCATTGTACTTTCTTTTTAAGCCCTTGATTTTGTTCTTCCCTGTAAGATTACTGCCTGACTAGGTATTGAACTGCTCAGGAGAAGCTAACAGTGAGCAGCACTCCGCCCTCATACAGAAAAGTACTTTTCCATGTAAAATTATTAATTTCTTATGACAGGCTTTGCTACTATGTACTGTAATAGACAAAGGAATTTTGGAATTCAAGCTACTTGAGAACAGGAAATACATGAGACATTTTGATTGAAAAGTAAATGGTTCACTAAAACTGCAGTTAATCCTTTTATTATCTTTCCAACAGCAGTTTCCACAATACTTTCATGAGGTAAGCTTCCTTCAGTCCAACTGTAACACTCTCATCGTTGCAGCTGGTTTGAATTTAGCGAGCCTACTTCTTTCTTTACTACAGACAGGCAACAGGCAAAACAGGATCTGGTGTGGAGCACTGCTGGTGTTTTGGGTCCACATTCTACTCACTGTGTTCTATTGCCAAGGCCGGTACTATGAATATTCTGTTTTCATATACTGTTAAATATTCTAATTAAGTGGTGCCTTCTCGTCATTGTGTCCCTCCGTTTGGTTTTTCCTTGGGCTCTGCAAGTAGTCTAAAGGAAACTACCTAATCTCTTTGCAATATCCTGTTATGTTTCATACTTAACTCATGTTATTTTAGTTTTATTAAATTTGGGGTTCATCTGCATTATAATCAAAAATATATCCAACAAAAATAATGATGCAATGCCTTTAAGACTTTAACTTCTGAAGATTAATTTCATGCTTTTTTAGATTTGATGTCCCAGACAATTGGAATTTTGATTGTCTGAGACAGCAAAAATTAGCAAGCTTAAATGGTTTTTATTTTAAGAAAAAGAAGAGAAAAAGTTTCTCATAACTGCATCTTTTGCTGCCTTTCAGTTCTTTGAATACTTTGGTGAGCAGAAGCGTGCTGGTCTCCAGATATTGCATCCTTGGTTTAAGCCTCTGCTTGCAAATGTAAATACAGAGCTGCTCATTTAGTTGTCTAGAACTGTTTGATTTGGACAAGTCTGTACTCGGCTTATTAGTTTACCCTCTTGCACTCTTGTGGCTTCATAATGAGTAGAAAATATGTTCCCATCACTGCATTCATATGTGCTCAGGGGCCTCCCCAGGCAGGATCAAGGTAAATGATTTATCTTTACGTAATTTCTACATGTGTAATTAGTGTTTATAGAAATTTGTTATCATAATGTATGTGATATCCATGAAAGGAGCTGGACAGGGATAATATTTATTGTTAATGTCTTTTGTTTTTGTATTTTAAAGAAACAAATGCCTCCTGCGTTTGTTCTAGACCTGTTTGTGTGTGTTTGCCTAGAGAGTTAAGACTTTGAAGCCGAATCTTTTTTTCATGTATATATTCCCCACACTCAGTTTGGGAGGAGTCTGAATGGAATGATTTGGGTGCTGTATTATACACAGTGAAATTCAGCACCTGTGTTGTTTGTAGTTGGTTCTTTTGAATCCCTAAGGCTGAGACACCATAGGTACTGCATTAAACATGGGGAAATTGAGACAGAGAAGATAAGTAACTTGCCTAAAGGTGTCTTTAGGCAATTCCAGCATTCCAGTGCAGATCTTGTGTTCCAATCACCACTTTACACAAACTAACAATTTGCAATTTACTTATGAAATAGATTTTTGTACAGATTGCACAAAAGATTGCGCTCTGGCTGAACTTCTTGTTATTTTTTTACTGCACGTCTCTGACACAGGTGGTTTGACATGATGTGAATATGTGAGAATGTTCATCAGAAGGCTTGGCTGCATCCGTAACACTTCATGGGCAGTGACCTGGTTATTGGGAATACAGGAGAATGCCTGTGGAGCAGATTAGTGTTATTGCTTCTGTTTCTGAGGAAACCAGCGTGGAATCTGTGTTCTCAGTAGATGTCCAGTCTGATGCCGTCTGCAGTCCATGGGGGAGCGTGTGTCCAGCAATGCAGGGTGAGAAATGAGATTTCTACAGGGCTTAGAGCTGCAGAGGAGTCTCAGGGACAGCCCTGCATCTGTGGGGAAAAGGGGTCTATGTGCAGCAGCTTATCCGCTTGTGAGTTACTTCACCTAAACAATGAGTTTCCATGCCTGACTCGAGGGAATGTTGTTGAAGTCTGGAAAGTATTTTCAGCTTTTGGAGTGGAGGGTGTCATGCACTGATGCCAAAGGAGTGCTTTAAAAAAACAACAATAATATTAGGCTCACTTTCTTTTCTTTGAAGTCAATAGTAGGAAGCATCCATTCTATCAAAACTGCCTCAGCAGAGATCTCTCTTTTTATTAGGTCTCTGATGGCATTTCCCGATACTGTCAAGGAACCTCAGCATTAAAAACACTGATTAGAGGAGTAGACAGCAATTCAGTGGTTTTGTGGAAACACAATGTTTCTTTGTTTACAAAGGCCACTGCAGATTCCAGGGCAGTACAAATGGGTTTAAGCGTGCCCCAGCACTGGAGGGCAGGCTGGCAATGGGTTTTAGGCTTGGCTCTCTCTCAGCTCATGCCCAACCAGCTGGTGAATTTGAACTCATGTCAGCCCACAGGAAAGCTGCACACTAACAAATCTTGCAGAGCAAAAGCAGTGCAAATTACTGGGCCCAGATTCCACTGTGAATGGGATTGTCCCGTGTTCCAGTGCAGTAGAACAGAACTGTAAATGAGTACAGGGCAATGGACCCACACTACCCTTGGGGGCTTGAGACCTGCCTTCTTGAGCTGAGCTGCAAAAAGGGGAGCTGCCGAGGTTTTCCTGAAGGATTATCAGCCTCCCAGTGTGGTCCTGGGATTGCTGGGCTTCGGGACATTCTATGGGGTGCATCTGCTGTATCAGGCTGATAGAAAAAGGGTGTAGGATGCTGGACTTGATGGAATCGTGCTCTGACCAAGCCAGCCTGGCTGCCTTTTTTTGTTATTTTCCAGCAGTCTAATATGGGTTAGGTCTGGCTGACATACTTCCAGGGGTTTTTTTTTTGCGTAAATCTAAATAAATTAAAATGAATTAAATTCCGAGTGTTGCTGCCGGAATGCAGAATGGTTTTCAAGTTCACTTTTTGTACCTTAAAAATGTTATACAGGACTCTGAAGAGATCTGAGAAATGGAATATGGTAGAGGTATAGCATGAAACTTCCATGGAGGAGGCTTTCAAATATATGCTTTTTTAATGCTACAAGAACATTTAATTCCACAAGGTTTAATTTCATTTGACCTGATAAATTATTAAGTAATTTGGGGCCTGTTTAAAACATAACTAATCCTGAAGATTTCCCGATACATTTATACAGATCTGGTGACTGTGTGTAGGTATTGCTGTTCATTCAGTGTGTTAAATAAGAAACAAAGTGGGATGTTAACAGTAATATCACCACAACATAGTGGGCACTCCCCCTGTGGAACTCCCTACCATAGGATATAGCAATTAATTGCCACTATTTTGGTTCTCACAGTGTTGGATAATTTCCACTAACAATGCTTGGTATCTGCTGAAGGTAAGGTGATAGGCAGGTAGTGGTTTAGGGAACAGATAGCCTTGTGACAAAAGCATGGATATTCCTTTCCATCCTCCATGATAGAAGTTTTAGTAGATATTCCACCAGGTTTTTCAAACCAGCAGTAGTATCACAGTAGAGCTTTGAAAAGAAAGCCATTAGTGAATCTGAGTCACCTTCAATTTGGAAAACAAGTGTTGGGGAACAGTGAACAGGACTGGAGGATTTTGTTACTACTCACATTTTATAGACAATGTGCTATATTTTAAAATACTCAGTGTATGAGTATTTTAACTCATGGTTTTTTACTTTCTGTTTCAGAATGAATAAGGGTTAAACAAAGAGAGGTTTTTTTGTTTAAAAGCTTTTCCCAATTGATTTATTCGGTATTTTAATTTTGTTAGTACAGTGCCCCAGACAATTATATTTCAGCTCATCCTGGACTGATTTATCTTTTCTTCATTCTTCAGTGTTCTGATTTGGCTACTGAAACACATACTTTTGTACCACGATTCCAACTGTGACCTGATTTGAGTACAAGGAAAATGATCCACTTTCTTCAAAGCCACAGATATTTGTCAGAATCCTAAACACTGAGCTTTTGACAAATACGTGACAATGGTCTGATTGACAGAGAGCATCTTAAAGGAAGGGAACAGTTTTGTATTATAAGTGGTTCTCCACAGGGACTGTGCTGCTGGCACCCTTGTGGCACACAGGAGGGGTAGTTGTACCAGAACTCCTCCACACAAGCAAAGTCATTCATGTACTTTGCCAAATAATATAGGCTGAAGTATGCCCAGATTTGAAAAGTGAAATTTATTGGTTGTGACCTACCATGTCTGGCTGCCAGACAAACTTCCAGGCATGTCTCCCAGGTCTTTTCTGGAAAATTTCTTCTAGGCTCCTTTCCCTTCCCTTTGCCCAGTTTGCATACAAAAATGACATCTCGGTACCATGTTTTTATCTTTATCCTCTTGTCCCACAAAACTCAGCAAGTAGTGATTCTTTCTCATATTAAGACACTCAGAATTATTTCCAGCTCTGCTGTGGCCTGGCTCTGGGTGAAACTCTACGTGGAGATTTATTCAAACCCCAGTCTCAGCACAGACCTATAAACCTCTCATGGGGCATCACCTTTTGAAGATATCTTGCAAACAGCCTCCTAACTCCCAATTCATTCCAGCTGCACCATAAGATCACTTTTTTTTGCCATGCAGATCAATGAATTTTATCAAATAATCACATCTGAAGGGCAAAAAGGGAGAAAGGCTTTCCAGCCTCTAAGCACTGGGTTTGCAGCAACTCTCCAGGATCTGTAGCTCACCATTTCCCATGCAGCAGAAGTGTGACAAGGTTTCTTACTGTCTGCCCTGCCTTGGAGTGAATCATCCATTGGTTTTACTGTTTAAATCTGCACAGTAGTAAAGATAAGTGATACAACCTCAACTAGTCAGATGCATTCTCCACTCTAGTAATAAGTTTTACAGAGCAGGAAGTGTAATTGTGAGCTGCCTGTTTCCTGTAGGAATATCTTAATACACCTCAGGAGTACCTCAAAGATGTCTCCAGCAGTTGTGTCCTAAAACCATAATTCTGCAGGATCTAGCATAATTTTAGGAGGATGAGTTGTCTCCAGAAGATCTGGGAAAGCAGGGTGCATTCAGTGATTTGAAGGCAGTCTGCAGTTACCTAATGCTTAGGTGCAATGAGAGAAGAATTTTCTTTTAACTCCTGAAATTTAATGTATAAAAAACCCCTTGCATCTGAATATTATTAATCCTGTCATTTGGTGGACAACTTGGCTGCTTGGTGGAGATCTTGTAAGCTATAAAAGTCTAAACAAAGTATTTGTGCTTGTGTTTCTTGAGGTTAAGTGCTTGGCTTTATTTTATTCCTTTCTGTGTGAGCTGTGGGGATTATTAAAAGTGGGAGGAATTGTTCAGAACTCTCAGTGATTTAACCTCTCTGAACAGTGATTAACTTCAAGAAGGGAAAACAGTTTGTATCACCTGGCAGAGGGCTTGGTCAAATTAAAAAGCCATAAAATTAAATATTGTTTAAAAACCGTGCCAACAATATACTTAATTATATTTCTTATTAGGCCAATACATTTTAATACTCTGTATTAGTGAAACTTATGTCATTTAATAAAAATGTTAATCTTCATTTGTAGGCAACAGAGAGGCTGTATAGTGTAGTCTCAGGGGAGAAAGAGGAATTTAATGCACATTAAAAACTTTATACAGTCATTTATGCAGTATCTCAGTTCTAACTGTGATGCATTTGTTTGTTACTTTGGGGCAAACCAGCAGCAGTTGGCCTTTAATATCAGATGAGAAATGAAAAGCCATCATTGCACAGTGCAGGGTCACATTCTGAAACCTTCACTGGCTCATTTAGCAGGTAGTCCAGTGGGCCTGGTAAAAAAACAATGTGCTGGTTAAGCTAAATATATCAAAATGTGACCTACTGGCATCTGACAGCTCACTCTGAGCTGTTTCCAAGAGCAGGTCTGGTTTTGGGTAGCTTTGTTTTGGGCATGCCCTGCTCTAATAGGGCACCTCTGAAGTTGAGGTCCTCTTCCTCTCAGACCAGGAACTGAGTTACTGAAATTTTGTGAACACTTTTGGATATTGTCACCTTAGATCTCCTTTTCCTTACAAGTACAACGAAATAAATTCCTCTGGAGCACAGTGAGGGTGAAAAATCACAGTGAGATACCGAGGCCAATAATGTAACCTGCCCATAATACTGTTTTGCATCTCTAATCATTCCTTCTGCTGAGAATCTCAAAGCTCTTTCAAGCTTTTGCCTGCCTATGGCATTTCCTGTGTGGTGAAAACTCTTGTGCCCAAGTTCCAGATATAGCTAAATTAAATCAAATTACTCTGCTACTTTCTCTCCCTGTTTAAACTAGTGTCATTGTAAAGAACATATTAAGTGCCTGGCAGAAGAGGCAAGGAAAAGATATCCTGCTTCCCAAAGTATTTTCTCTTTCCTGTATTTTGTAAAGTTGGTGTGAGACTCTCTGCCTTTGCTGACCGGAAAGTCCCTTTTACTTCAGAACATTATTCTCATGAATAGAGGTGTGCAAGACAGTGATTTTATTCAGCTATACTATGGCTTTCAAAGAAAATGTCACCATTGTAGAGAATTCAGTGCCCTGTGTTCTGTCTCAAGGACACCTGTGTTTTCTGTATTTGGGTAAGTCAGAAATGGCTGCATTTCAAATAGCTGTGCATTTAATCACAGATATTTGTCAGTGCCTGACTTTTCTGTTTACATCCCTGGCTGATTGTGGAGTCAAGGAACAATAGGAGTTTTATTTCAAAGTCTGCCTTAGTTGTCTATATCAGTGTCTTCCCTCCATCTCCTTTTATTGTTGTGTACAGATAACATATGTGTGAAGAGATCCTCCACTCAGGTACAGTGGAGCTGCAGTGTTAAATAATTGATCTTGATCTGTCTTTTGAAACTGCATCCAAGGCATTTAAAAGTGGG
The DNA here is from genome assembly GCA_013397175.1 of Platysteira castanea. Classification (NCBI taxonomy): domain Eukaryota; kingdom Metazoa; phylum Chordata; class Aves; order Passeriformes; genus Platysteira; species Platysteira castanea. Next base: position 139,740 of record VYXC01000183.1, read on the forward strand.
AAATGGAAAAAGCATGTTCTCATAATCCAGCTCAGTAAAGTTTGCACAACTGCTCTTTGTTTCATCATGCCTACAATAAATCTTTCATTTTTGCCAGTTGAGAATGCCTACTAAATCTGCAAATGATTACTTCCCTGAATTGTGTTGGGATTCTTGCAATACATTTTTCTTACATGGGTAATGATAAAATAAGAGTCCATCAAAAAATATTTTATTGCCTGGCAGAGAGCCTTTTATGAAATGGTTTTGATTCAAGGAGATTCTTCCAAGTGTTTTAGAACCGTTGCTTACAACTTCCCTTTAACCCTTGCATGGAGGGCTGCCAGGCCCTGGGAATGTCAGGAACAGGGTCAGTCAATCAGCAGCTGGTGGAATGCAGGACCTGGGTATCAGTTTAACCTGCAGCCCTCGGCCTGAGAGTGCGAGCGCTGCCTGAGCGTGTACTTGTAAAGGGGATTGTGTTACCACGAGATTAGAAAGCTGATGAATGTCAGACTGGTGGGAACCTTGTAAAACTAATCTGCTGTATCCATGTTGATATGATTTTACCCTGTTTCAGCAAGAGAGTGAGGAAGATGGAGTATTACAAAAAGGAAAACACAAGGCAGAAGTGGTGGGGCCATCTGGGTCACGGAGCCCAGGCACCACCTTACAATAATCCTTCAGTACACCCGGAGGCACAGAGCGCCTCTCTGTCCGTGCCTCTGGGAAAGGTGTATTGTCAACACTGTGACTTGTAAATCGGGACCTTTCAGTCATGTGAAACAAATCCTGCCCTTTTTCCCCTTGACTTCAAATTGGGTACAGCTACATTTGTCTGCCTTTGCTCAGGAACCAGCCAGCTGTAGAAACTGCTTTTCTTACAAAGAGACACAGTCTCAACCCGGTTCCCTGCGGACCTCAAGCAAACTGTCTCCACATAAAACAAGGCCCAGGGGGCTGCTCCTGGAATGGCACAAGTCATGATGCCTGAGGACACATTCAAGTGCTGCAGGGAGAAGGGATCTGGCAAGAGATGGACCTTGTGGTACTTGCTTGCGCTCACAAAACCGCAGTAGACCTGACTCAGGGTGCTCTCAACAAAACCACATCTATTGCTTGACGTGTTACCCGCTTGCCTCCATGTAATAAACTGTCCTCTCAGAAAAGACATGGGAGATCAGAAAAAAAGCAGATTGTGTGAAAATATTTTTAAGTATCACAGTTACTCACGGGGTTTTGTCTTCCTGCATATCCTCAAACATTTTTAGTTGCATGGTCGTGGTGATCTCAGAGTTCACTGTTTACAGTACTTCAGTCCAGCTGAACATTTTTAGGTCGTGCTTTGTCTTCAAGGCCAAGGAGTGAAAAGATGACAACACACCAGACATGCATCAGATGCACAGAGCACACCAGCTTAGTCAGAGTAAGTCTTTTAGCCAGGTCTTGATCTGTCAAGGTGGTAAACAGCATGTTTTACACTTCAGATTGGCAAACCTCCTCCTTCTTCTGAGCTGAAGTGACAGTTATCTCAGTTGATCACTGACCATTTCTGTTCAGATTTTGAAAGGAGGCAGTCAGAAATACTTCCAGCTGTGAAGAGTCTTTGCTGAATTTAGAGGGAGAGGTATTGGAGGTACACAGTGAACCTTACAGGAAAGGCTGAGTGAGGGACTCCGCATAATCTCTCCTCACAGATGGATACTGAAAAGCAGCAAATTTAGGACTTTGTAAAGGAAAGACTTTTAAACACTGAGCTAAGTTAAATGTATCAGAATGGAGGGAACCTTTGTGGAGCTTGAGTGTTCTTAGGGGACTGTGATACCCCAGCCTTCCTCAGTACCTCTCGGGCAACTTGTAGCCGGGCCACTAGAATGACAGCACATTTTAAACATGAGTATTTGTAGCTGCATTACTTCATTTCTAGTGCTGTAAAAATACCATTCGCATAATGGGGTAATGGCCTGCAAGTTCTCATGATTTCAACTGTTTTGGAGTTACAGGAGTTCTGTTCCTTTATGGCAAGCATCCATTTCTCATTTTAACATCTTTGGCACTCGCCTAAAGGATGGGAAATTAAAAAATGATTAAGGGGACAGAGAGACAGTCTTTTAAGGAAAGATGAAAGGAATTAAACTGAGGCTGGGGTGGGGAGAAAAGAAAAGGGAGGGCTTGTTTAGGAAAGAATAGAAAACAAGTAGGGGTGATCAGGCAAAATCAGGCAAAGGAGAATTTAATTTTTCACTAAAGGTTTCCCAAAAAGGAGGTCTATTTTAGAGTGGAATAATTTCGTAGTGGAAATAGAAGATGCCCAACTGTATGAGTAACATAAGCTAGGCTGTCTTAAAAAAAATGGAAAAGAAATTTTAGGGAATCATTTTGAGTGCAAAATTCCTTCACATTTCTGTCACTCTCTGAAAACAGATTATTGCATTACTAAGTGTAAGAGAAGGAAGTGCATTAGCAGGCACAAGGATACAGTTTAAGCCTTCAGATTTCTGCACTCTGAAGGTGTTATTGGTATGTTTTTGTCCTGCTAGTGTCGCTATGAGGTATCTGAGGATAGTCCCCATGCAGAGCATGGGCTGCTCAGCATCCCCAGAGTTGGGGACCCCGTTGTCCTCCCAGGCCAGACTCTCAGACCGTTTCACAAACAGATGCTTGCATTTCACGCTGGCAGGTGTGAACTGGGGGATGACTGGCTAGAGAGTCAGTTCGCCAGGAAAGATACCTTTTGTTCTGCCCTGCCTTTACCAAGTTTTACCTTTATGGAACAAAAAGTTTCCTCCTTGCTGTGAAGGAAAGTTCTGCTATTGATTCCAGTGAATGCTAACGCACCTCATAGACCTTTGTGCCAGAAACCATTGTGCCTTGACACATGGATGTTTCATTTCTGCTGTGAAACAAGGCAGAGAGAGACTGTTGAGCACAGCAAGAGCTTCACCTGCAGCTTTCTGGTCCAACTTCCTGAAAATTCAGGGAGTGGAATTCCAGTGCTGGATCCAGCTTGTTTGGTGTGCAGTGGTGGGTGTCCCAAAGCCCTGGGGAGGGGTCTGTGTTTGGCTGTGGAACAGAGCAGGGCACAGCTGCCCTGGGCATGTGGGAGCTGCACAGGTACAGGAACATGGGCAGATGATGGGAAACAGGACCTGGGGAGAGAGAAAAAAGCCAGATCCTTTGTAGACATCTCTGCTAAATCTGTACCTGGGCTTATGTTTGTCAGTTTTTTGCTCTTTGTTTGCGCCAGCCATTTTGAATGAGTTGTTCCCTTTAGTGGCTGAAAGCACTGCCATGAAGAATGTATGTAATGGTTATAGGTGTAAACTTAGAAGTTTGGGTTGAATATTTCAGCTTGTTAGATAGAGCTTCTGATACGTGTCAGTTGTTTTACAAAAATCGGGGTTGGAACACATCTCTGAATGGCAAGAGAAAGAAATGGGTATTGTAGTCATACCAGATACTTTCAATTTTGATTGTTTATAGCAACGCTGACAGAAACTAACACTATACACAAAACTGGTTTTGAAACTGCCCTTTTTTCAGAGTTAATGACCCACAGGCTAATGGAAATTTGCCAGTTTTTACCAGCTGGGATCTGGCCTGATTTTGCTGGGAAATAAAAGTGCAAGGCAAAGAAACCATTTGGATTTCTGAAAGTCTGTGATGGTTGTCTTCTCTCATTATAAGACCTTTGCTTTTTTTGTATGTTGTGCTTATAATTGACCCATGCTTAGCAGAAATGCTGGCTTTGTCCAAGGACAGCATACCCTGATGGCCCAGGAATTCCTTTTGACAACTGCATTTAGATCCAGTGCTGCGCAGACCCAAACCCAGCCCAGCCACTGTGAAAGGAGTTGTATTAAATCACAGCTTTGAGGATCCACTGACACAGTTCAGCTGCTCTGGCTCCATCCAGTAGAGGGTAGTCATTTTATGCATTTTATGATCTGCTCCTCCATTTATTGCACTCAGGGCTTTCCCAGGTATTACCTGGGGACTTCTCACACGATAGGCACGGCTGGTTTGGTTCCCATAATTAACCTGGGAAAGGCAGACTCTGTACCTGAGTGCATTTCTTTGTAAAGTCAACAAAAGAGGGGGAGTAAGCCATTTATACTAATTATATATATAAAAAATAATCCCTAAAGGCAAGACTGTATAAGGTGCATTATGTTCAGGCAAGTATGGGATCATTAGTGTCATTCATGATAATTTGATTTACCCCCGTGGCTTCGAAACAATACATGGCTCATAGCCTCATGAATTGGTGTGAGTTAAGAATTGCATGGCAGCCCTGCATTTTTAGAAGGAAAGCTTTTAGGTCTTACTATGATGAAGGCTCTTTTGTTGTAAAGTTTTCTTTACTAAGATAGATGTTACTTCAGTTCACACTAAACAAATTTGACTCTGGAGTTTTCAGTCTCAGTTTGCCAGAGACAAATTGTGAAAGCATCTAATTGTAGCCTAAACAAAACCATATTTTCCTTAAAAAACATGGCAGTGTGTCATTCTAAATCTGTGGTGCTTTGCCCAGGAACCCATTTCAAGCAAGAGAAAAAAAAACCTGGGCAAAATAGCCACCTTAGACAAAACAGACTATCAAACCTGTATATTAAATTGAGTGCTTTTGATTGTAATGCTGCACTGAAAATGTTTCATTGTTTCAACTCTGTCCCTCCCTGCCATCAAAGACACGGGTGTGTACTTAAGAAAATGGTAAATATAGAATGCTGGCAAATGTAGCTTAAATGACGTTACAAGTAAACAACAATAGCTGGACTGTTTAATTTCTAGGACTGATTGCAGCCAATTTTCACTTAGATCATGAAGGATGAAGAACAGTGAGCTTTTAAATCCTGATTCCTAATCCTTTACAACATTTATCAGTGTACAGTGGCTTTACTCATGAGATGAGTCTGGTTCTGATAAATTTTGAGAACTGTTTCATAACATTATTGTAGAAATTACAGACACGTCATTTAGGCCATCAGGTCATTGTGCTTATGTGAGGGGAAGAGAGCTGGATGGGAAGGGCTGAGAGCACAGGGGTTGATTCTTCTGCTAAAACTAGAAATATTTGCTGATGAGAAGTCAGCTCTGCTGTTGGGTGTGCAGCTGGCGTGGCCATTGCACTCCGAGGTGGAATTGTAGCTGTTCTCCCACCTGCTCTTGGCTTTGTCCTGTCCACTGTGGAGCATCCAGAGTGAGGGAGGTGAGGGAGTGACACCTCTGCTTCCCCACAGTGTCCCCACCTGTGGGCTCTAGTCAGAGCAGGGTCTCCATCCTTCATGCACCTGCGTGGAGCTTTCCCAGCTGCAAACTTCGAGCCTCTGCCAATTCCTAAAGGCAAATTTCAGCTGTGCTGAAAGGAGGGGCAAAATTCCCGTTGACCGCAAACCAGTGGGAGCACAGCCAAGGCCGCAATGATACAAGCTCAATAATCAATGTCCCGTTTCCAAGATGCTGAGTGGTTCTGCTGCAGAGGGGGATGGCTTCCCCTGCCTGGGCTGTGCTTTCCACAGCTCCCGTGTACAGCACCTCTGAACGCCGCTCCCCACACATTTGGAAACAGGGTGATTCAGTCTGGTGATTCAGTTTGGGAGGCTTTGAAGGTTTTAGCTCAGGTTTAGGGAAAATACGCAGCATGAATCACCCAGGAACTTTGTTTTCTCAGTGAACTGTGTGGTAATTGCATGTTACAGCAATGTTTAGGGCAAAACAGTGTTAAGACATTGGAGCTGCCTTTTGTTACAGCCAGTCATATCCCACTAAAAGCCAAGTGTTCCTCAAATTCAGGAGACAACATGTGCCTGGTGGTCATTTGGGAATTGAGAGGTGACAGGAGTAGAGGGCATATCTTATCTGACTGTATCAATGTGCAGTGCTAAAAGGAAAAGAGAGGGAGCAAATCCTTTATCTTTTCTTCCTTTGTAAATCCAGCCCTCTCTGTTTCATGGTGGATGCAGAATTCTAACTTTCCCACACGGGGATTGTTTTAATTTTTGGTCTTGGTGTAGCCAGGAAACAAAAAATTAGGATAAGAATTAGTGGGTAAAGGACGGTTCGTTATATATTGGGACAGTGTATTGGTTAATTCAGGAATTAATAAAACTGGCAGCTGACAGTGGTGCTTGGGCCCCATGTTTTAGTTGTATCCCCATCAGCATGCTCTGGGGTGATATCACCTTAAGCCTGCAAGGAGCCACATGCTGTGGGCAAGTGAGCATCCATGGGGGCTGTCGGACCCCAGTGACGGTGGGGGGAGACCTTGGCAACTGCCAAGGTCAGCAGAGGGTTCCAATACTCTTTTTTCACCCATCTTTTGTAATGGTCACTCTCTGAAGGGAGCTGGTGGAGAATAGGAAAGGAGCTGTGAAGAGCACCTACATTTATAGAAGCCTACAGACTTGGAAGTGCTGGAGATGGGGTAGACAGCTGGTGTTTGGCATAGGAGAGGTGGTGATCATGTTTGGGTTCAGGACACAGGCTCTGTTTCCCCTTCAGGAAGGCAAAAGGTAGCTGTGTGGGAGTCCTGTGGCTCAGCCACAGGCCCTGCATGTGTTTTGTTTGGATATTTCTGATCTCGTTGCCTCCTTGGCTGGTACTTTGGGTTTTAGCAGCAGTGTCCTATGCAGTATTTGTTTTGGAGCTTGGCTTCCTGTGTTTGTTCTGGGTCTATTCATTAATAATAATGGAGTGTAAAATCCTAGCTCTTTTTTTTGACTTATCAAAGCAAATGCAGTCTTGGTGACCAGTTTTAGTCTTTCGTAGCTCTGTAGATCTCTTTTTACTTAAATATTTGCTCATCATGCTACCTTTTTGCTGCCTTTGAGGAATTAAATTCTCTGAGAAAGGAGAGAGTTTCTCCGTTACTTCCAGAATTACTCATTACATGTTTGGAAAGACAAATACCAGGAGAACACAGACGAAATGTGAAGAACATGTATACGAGCTAACGATCTCACAAACGGAAAATAAGAAAATCAGAGGTTACATCATATTATTGTAAGAATACGTTATTTTGTTTTCAAAACTGTTATTTAACAGCAGGATGAATCCTTTAGTCATTTAGTGTTGGAACTTCCAAAATGGCTTGTGGTTGTTCCATCGTTCTTCTCACACAATTCCCAAAGACGCAAACGTTGGAGGCAGTGATTAATCTTTCTGTATTAACGGCTCGATCCAGCATTTACTGATGTCAAGAGAAACTCCTCATGTACTTCAACAGACTTTGGAGCAGGATGGTGATTTTTAAAAAACAGATGTAAGCAGCAAGTTAGAAGCAAGTTAGAGAAATCTGTCCAAGTCCTGTAGTAAGATACTGCTGTATTCTATTGTAAGACTGTCTGGAAACCTTAAAATGTACGCACAAATACAGAAACATGTGGTTTGGAATTCATTGTGATCCCTCCTACCTTTGATCTTTTGCTTTACTTACCATCACTTGTGTGCATATGTGTGTATGTGAGAGTAAACAACATAATCCTAATTGTCTGAAAATACACATATGCTTATATAATGCCATAAATGAGCATAGTGTTGGTGTGTAAATTTCCTATGGTATATATGGCCAATATAAATAAATTCTTGTCACAGTAGTGGGTTTTATCTGTATATTTTCCTTATAAACTAGCAGGTAATAATTTAATTCAAAAGCTCCTTCCAAAAATGCAATTAATGTCTTTTGTTATAGTTTCCCTGGGTTTAATAATCCTCTCTTCCAGATTTATATTGGTTTCTGGAAAGTAATGCTTATTAGAGTGTTTTTCCAAATTGGCCACAATAATCCACTGAAATCTGCCAGCTGAATCATTGCTATGCTTGTGAAATTGCCAGGATCGCCTGACAGTTATTACTGGGGTAGAAGGGGAGGGGGAAAGGGAATGAAAGTTTCATAATATGTCACTGTTATTGATACCTTGGCTATGGCTCTGGGATTTGGATTGATATGTTTACTGAATTCTATATGAAAGATGGAATGCCTGGTGGTAGATTGGCAGTGCTGCTATAAAGGAGAGAAAAATCAGTAATTTTGTTAGACAACTGTATTTTATTCTGGGCGTATTTTAAAGCATAAATGCATGTGTGCATGCATGTGTGTCTCTATGTAAGCATACACGTGTGCATGTGTGCAAACTCCCTCTACCCCCTTCCTCAGCCTCATTCTTGAGAAAAGGAGGGGATGTATATTCTGTGAATTAGGGTCGTGCTTCACATGCCAAATCCCACCATCTGTGCACAACACACAACCAAATCAGAGTTAAATCATTCACCTGCTGCCACATCTTCGTGTACTCATTCTCTTCTATGCACTGCATGTGATGTTGGAGGCAGGGAGTGAGTCCCCATAGCTCCAACAGGTGTTGTTTTCTCCAAAATAACTGAAAGGGGATGATTTTTGCAGTGTCTGAATTACTTGTCTTTGTGAACTCCTGCAGAACTGGACCCTAACCCTTGTTTTGAGAGGGATTCCATGACACTGGAATGCTGCATCCTGCTGCCTAGATGAAAAGGTGTATAAAAACATAGCAGGGCTCTGGCCTGCCAGGGCTGTGCCAGAGGGACAAAGACAAAATGCCTCTCCCATTATGAGCCTTGGCAGCACTGCTGGGACAGACCCATGTGGGGATGACTGCTTCAGGCTCTGGGTGTCTGGGATAAATACTGTGTCCAACAGCCATCCCTGGTGAGACTCTCCTTGGGGCAGTGCCCACCCCTATGCATGGAATTTATATTCTGCTGGTGTAAATGAGCTTTTGTTAAAGTCATCCATCTGAGTAATGGGCAGCTGGGGAGGTGTGAGACGGAGTAGGTGCCAGGGCAGCTGGGCAGTGCTGCATGGACATACCTGGACACACTTACAGGGAACAGTTGGTGTCCTCTGGCAGTGCAGGGCTCTTAGTGCCCTGCTCAGGGCAAAAGTCTTCCTGATACAAGGGATAAAAGCCATTCTGGCTTGGGTTTTTCTATTTGTTCTGTTTCAGCTACAGCAGCTTGATTATGAAAGTTTTGCCCTTTTTTTTGTAGTTTATGGGTTGAGATAGTGGATGCCCAGTTCAGTGTAGCCAGAAAAATAAGATTCTCAAACATTCTTTCATTCCCCAGTATGTGGTTAAAAATGATTTCCATCTCAGCAGATATTAATGTGCAAAAGGATGCTTTAGAGCAACACACCTCCCCTAAGCTTTCCTTGTGATGAGGGGAAGTTTCCCTTAAGCACCAGCCGGTGCATGAGGCACGTTGCTTTGGAGGTGGCTGTCTGATCCCTTCTGTCCCCTGGCATTGCATTTGGGGTCAGCTTGAGTGCTGCACACTTTGGGGTGCAGCCACATGGACTTGATTCCCCCTTGCATTCATTGTGATCTGTCTGAGCAAGCCTAAGGGACAGGCAGCACGTGAAGAACCAGCAGTGCCACTTACATCTGAATACCAAACACTAAATTAGCATGAGCCAACTGGGCTGCAGAACCAGTCATCTTCAACTTTTACAGCCTTATAATTTTTAAGACAATTTTTATGACTGTGATTGGAACAGAGATGATTTTTGTAATGTCTGTTTATGCCATTTCAAACTTGAACATAAATCTCATTTTTTAAGGGGATTTTGTGGTTTTCTGGGCTTTATGAATTTTTTTTATCCCTCTTTTATGCATTCTGCTAAATTAAACCAAAATAAACTCGGGGGGAAAAGTGATTCTTTAAAACAAATATATTATTTTATCCCTTCTTTGGACAGGAATTTTCATCAGGAGGCAAGGATAGAACATTCTATTCAGCCTTTGCCTGATGATTTACGCTGCTGTCATTGCGAGAGCCGTAATGATGTCCAGTAACCAGTAACAGGAACTGTGAGGAGAAGCTTTGTAAAACATCGCTGCTCCCCTTTTTCACAGCAGCTTTGTTGGTGGTCTAGAAATAATTTCCAAAACGTGTTAGATGGTTCTCAGAGAGAACCATGCAGCCTCTTTTGGTTTAGGAGGATCCAGGTCTGGGATGGCATCGTGTGGGCTCCTGCCGTGGCTCTGAGGTTCAGTGACTCACTGTAAAACCTGCAGGCAAAGAAATGGTCGCTGGTATTTTTCCTACCAAGCAGACCATGGATTCTGGTGGGCTGGCTTATAGGGAATGCTTCCAACCATGCTGTGGCATTCTGCCTTAAGTGTGAGGGGTAACATTTAAGAATAGAGAGTCTCTACACAGCAGTGTGTGCCTGCAAGTCTGATGGATTGCTACAAGAAACCAAAGGTATTTGATAAACCCAGCAGTGGTTTATGGTGAGTATGTGTTGATGCCCGCAGTTCTGTTTGACATGTATTCGTACTTCTAGGAGGTCACAAGTGCTATCCAGCTGCAAATCTGATACTCAAGTATGAGTTTGTTGCTGCAAGGTGGTAAGAATGAGTTGTCCCTTGAAATTGAACTTGATGGTGTCATTCAAAAGGTCCCATTTGAGCTTTGCTGTGATAGCAGAGCCAGTGGCATCAAAGAATGAGCCTCTGCCAGCATCTACCACAGAGCAGCAGGTGAGACATGACTGCTTTTTCCTGTGTTTACACACAGAAAATGACTGTGGTAACCCAGTGGGATCTGCTAGCAAATACTTGTTAATGTTTCCCAATATAAGTGGCTGATGTTTTATCGACATTACTGAAGCTGCATTTTAAAATTTTGTTTAATCCTGTCATTTTCAGCTGTTCATTATTATGGTAGTATGTTGTTTATGGAGGTTGTTTCCATGTGGGTAACCGGAGTTGTGTGTTGGATGAGGGAAAGTTGGCTGTTTTGCCTTTGTAAGTGTGTATATAGTACTTGGTCTGGGTTTTGAGTTTTCCTTTCAGAGCAAGATTTCTCCCACTGCAAAAAGGGATGTTGGCCTACAGGCTTGACCACAAGTGAACTGCGCTTGTTAAATGTTTAGATGAACAAATGACATTTGCAATTAAAAAAAAATGCTCTTATAGGGAAAATTTAGGCAAAAATGTTTACCAAAAAAAAGTCTTTTGTCCCTGACTCCCTCTTCTAAATACCGTAGCAAGATCTCTGTGGCTGCTTTGGTGCAACTGGGATCAGAATGCAGACCCTTCATGCCTGGTACCTTTTGATTGACTAGACAATGCGAAAGACACATGCAGCATCAAGCTGGTTTAGCAACTAATATTTGACAATTTAAAAAAGTTTTCTTTTAGGCTGAGTTTTATGTAAAGCTGTTTACATTAAAGTGACATGCAATTAAAGTGTATCATGTAACCCACATCACAGTTCAGCACACATTTTCTGTTTTAACTGACATATGGCCCCATTTATGAAAATAAAAATCATCATGTTTTGATGATATGTTCACATAATTTATGTGGAAAAGCAGAGGGAGAGAAGCAGGGAGAGGGAATGCTTTTGCTGTGTAAAGCTATTACTTTCTGTGATTCATTAAATGTCTTTTAACCCATGTGCATGGGCAAATCCCTCCTTCCCCGGTTCATGCCCAGCCCCCTTCCCTGCAGTGTCCACTGGACAAAGGGACTTCATTTCTTCTCTGGGCAGAGGCAGCAGATAGAAACACTTTGTACAGTATCATCCCATCCCACAGACGTCTTTACAATAAGGGATTCTTTAGTATTCCGTAGAGGAGATAAATTAGTTAACCTAAAAACAGATCTATGGACAGCAGAGCTAATTCATTCCATTTTCCTTTGGTTGTCTCAAGGCTGAGAGGATTCTCTGATGTTTAGGAAGAGTTAGTTGTCTACTGATGTCTTTTCTTCAGTCTTCCCTCTACTTAGCTGCCAACTTTCATAAAAACGAGTAGGAACTTAATATCCTTGCAACCAGCAATCCTCAGTCATTTTGCCTGGAATTTTCTTTCTGTATAGAGAAGCCTGTCTCTCTTGCACACCTAAGTGTTTCAGGAAAGCCAGGTTGCTTTCATTAAGCTTACCTATTGATAAGATAAATGATTCTTTTTGCAAAGCGGCCATGAATCAGAGACTTGTCAGCACAAATGGAGGGTATCTCAAGCCATCTACAGCCAAGGCTGGCAGTTCAGTATTTCTGTCAGCACGCCGAGTCTTGCTGACACTGACCCTGCAAAAGAGAGTAAGGTTCTAAGCTGTTTTAAATCTACTTAAGGCAGGACCATGGCAAAACATTATTATCTTTGCATTTTCCCCTTTTAACAACTGCATATAACCCCTCAGGCCTTACATTTTTTATGTAGCAGCACATCAGTGGAAGAAAAGTCACTGCCAGCCAACAAAATCCCCATCTGCAGAGTAATCACCCAGTCAGTGTGCACTGGAACCAAATTAATTCCTGGCTTTCCCACATATATTGAGGGATAGATTACCTTTAAATATAAGCAACATAACTACAGTGAATCTTTCATCTATTCAGTGTTTCAGGACCAAGCAATGGGGATTATTGTTTAAATTATAACTATTGTGCACATCAGAGGGCAAGACATGGTGGTGGTAGTTGGATTGCATAAATCAGTTTGCCATCTTCTCCTTGCCAAGATCAGCTGGACTGTAGACCTGGAACCTGGTTATTTGCAGTATGAGACTGGCAAATGAAACCTTTAGACTTTACAGTTTTGGTCAGTAAATGTTTGGTCACTGTCACAGAAAGCCATTGAGTCATGTCCTCTGTGAGTGCACTCTTAAATACTACTACAAAACCACCAAAGAGACATCACCCAGACGTTATATTTGGACTGTCCTGTTTCTTGATAGATGTGACCGTGAAGTCTTACCAGCATTTCTCCTTTGTTGGAGCAGGAACAGAATCTTGTCAGTTTTAAGGTATTGTACTGTAATCACTCTGCATTTCCTGCTCACTAATGCCTTTTTAGAATCATTGTTCTTGACATAAGTTAATGCATAAAGGAAAAAAACCCACTTTCTTACTTGCCTCTAACAATGGAAAAACCTAATAAACGTTGCCATCCAAAGTCCAGTGGGATCTAAACTTCTGATGATAACATTAAATCCTAGAAAATGTAAAACTTCCAATCGAATATGGCAATCTCTGGCAGAACCTTCTTTTTCTAATGAAGTCAGTGCATTCTGTTTAGTTGGCTGGTGATCCTAATCAGGGTACCGAGACCTGTGCATTCACTCTGGTTTTGATCATTATTACCAAGATTAAATAGGCGTAGAGCCAAGATGTTGCAGTGTAATAACCTGGGAGTTGAGGAGGAGGGAGGAGAGAGTGAGGGATTATTTATTGGATGGATAAACGGGGTTAGCAGTTATTGAATGAACAGAGACTTATTTTCCTGAAGTCAATGGCCATTTAAACAATGAGGTTTATGAATGAGGAATATCTGGCAATTAAGAAAGTAGGAACAGTATCATGAGTAAAGAAGGCCAAAATCAGGCCCTCTGACCCTGAAGTAGTTTTGTTTTCAGATTTCTAAAAAATGGTTGAGTAGGATTGCAGACTCCTTGATAGCAAATGTTTGTCCACTAGTAATCAGCTTTTTGTCATGGTGTTTTATGGCAGTCTTGCAGAGTTAACCTCAACACTCTGCAGACCACAGATGGAAACCCCCAGCCTTTTTTCTTTCTGAGGCGGCTGTAGGTTTGTGCATAGGAGTTATTCAGCAGTAGGCAGAAAGAATTATTTTCCATCTTTTAAGAACACAGAAATCCATTACATATGCTCATAAGCTTCACTTTCACCACGTTCATTAAATACAAGTAGAAATTCCCTCCTCAGTGCAGAGTTGTGCTGTTTCCCATCAACTCATCACCTCAGAGAGGCTTTCAGGTTCCCTGGGTAGGTAGAGTAAAGCTGGAATTGTGACGTCTTCTTCTGTTCTGTAATTTGATTCCTAGAGTTTTGGCAGTTTCTTTAAGGAAAATAATGTTACAGGGTTGGGGTTTGTTGGCTTTTTTGTTTTGTTATGTTTTTAATTAAAAAAGCCTGAAGCTTTCATCAGAGAAATTTTTGTATCCATCCAAAGGAGAAAAAAAGCTTGCAAAACTACCCTCAAAATTGTTCTAATAAAAATTGAGGAACACTTAGAAGGAACAGAGGTCAATATTCTTGAGATTTTGGCTTACTCTGATGTAAAAGTTAACAAAAGCTAATGGGAATGTCATGTGTTTCTCGGGCATAGCCTACAACATGCACATACAACATGCACATGGCAGATCTAATAGTTGGCTTCCAATCCCTCTTGGCAAAACGTTTCACTTTGTTTGGAAAGCAGAGTTAGTGGTCAGTGCTCTCAGGATATTCTGCACAAAACAGAGACTCTGCTGTGTTCCTGCTGCTTCTCTGCGCTGTCGCAGCAGGGCTGCTCCCCCATTTCACCTGACCCAGTCTTGAAGCAATTCTTTTCATTATTTAATGGGAACTCGCACACAGCACGGCTGTGCTCAGGTGGTCTGTAAGAAAGGGAACATGTTTATTTCGACAGGGACATTTTAATTTCTGTGCCTCCAAAAAACTGTTAAGAAACAACCAGTGACTGAAGCAAGTGTCAGCACAAAGGACAGAGAGGACAGATTTTTACTTGACAACGAAGTATTCCAAGTTGTTTGAAATACATGCTCAGTTTGATTAAAGAGAGAAGTGGTGTCTGAGGAAGAACAACTTTTTTCCGAGGTTCAAAGTACTGAGCATCTTTAAAAACAGGCTACTTTTAAAGGTGCTTGAGTAAGGATTTAGGTGAAGAATTTGATCTCTTTTCAGTTGAAATTAATGACTCACTTCAAGCAGTGTTAAACAAAAACGTCAGAATTTTCAGAATAACAGAACAGAAATAAAAACATAAAATGCAGTTACCTGCAAGTTTCAAAAAATTCATTGCAGGTGGAGTCTGGAGGGTGCAGCCTGTGGCTGTCTCATTAGTTTTTTTAGTACAACAAATTCTGCTCTGTGTAGAAAGGTTATTTGCCAGGTATAGTAAATCTTCCCTCTGCTGCTGTGGGCTTCTCAGAGAGCATTTCCATGTGCCTACATGATGTGAGGTGGATACAGATTGCCTTCCCTTGAGGTTTTAACTGTGTGTGTTTGCCCCTCATTCCTGTGTGCCTGCTCCCTCCTGGCTTTCAGTAGGTTATGGAAGAGCACATGTTGTGCTCAGCTTCATAGGAATGTGTTCTTGCTTGAGCTGGTGAATTCTCTTTGGAGACTCTGATTAGGAACTAAAGTTGTCCAGAAGACAATGAGTCATGTCCTGCTGTCTGTTCTACATGTCCACATCTGATTTTGTCCCTTTTTTCTCTTCTTTTACAATCACACTCTAATGAGTCAGTCTAAGGCTTGCTGTACCTTCCCTGTTAAAAGTTTCCAGTTGACATTTTCTTCTCGTCTCAAACGACTTGTTTCCTGTTCCAGAATAATTCCCAGTTCTTCTGGTCAATGAGAAACACCTGCCAACCTGACACTAAGGAAAAGCTTCACAAAGGACCTTTTCCCACAGTGTCGTACTTAATCCAGTTGTTGTGGGAGAAATGGAGTATTTTCATGCTATCTTCAGTTATCAAGGGGGCCCTAAAAGGCTGATTCTAAATATTAAAGACTTGAGCCTGAACAAGGTGGTCAAGTCAACACAGAGAAGCTCTCCTGGAGTCTCTCCTTCTGGCAGTGCAGTGTGATTTTTGTCTATCTTTCATGTCTGACCATCCTGGATATGTAGGTTTTTGGGTAAAGCTATGCTACGGTTTGGTGCTGGCAAGAGGGCTCCAAGCCAGCTTCCATGGCCACTGTGCCTGTAGCACTGTGCTTTTAATTACACATTTTGAATCATCTACACTGCAAGACTGAGCCTGGGTTAACCCTGGATGGAGAAGATTGTGGTTGCATTTCTGACAGAAATAATTTTCAGGTCCTGCGTTAACAAGTAGGCACAAGCCAAGTGGAGCCTGCAATGTTCTGCTTCCATGCAGACAAGTCTTGTTTGTCAGAGGCGTTCAGAGTTGTGATTTGAGGTTAGGGAATTTATGGAAAAGGAATTACGGTGGTCATAAAACAGGACTTAGCCGTACTTATTCATCTGTAACAGTGCAAGCACACTGCTTCTGTTTTTCCTTCTGGAATCATGTTCAGTGAACTCACTTTAATAACCTGGCCAGGATGAAGGGTTAAATACGTACACCCTGCAGAGCTGCTGAACTCCAAGACCTTGGGGAGTTTTCCAGCCTAGATGAGATCCATAGGTTATCTGAGACTATTAAAGACCCCTTCTTCTCCAGCTGGCTGTAAAGACACCACCATTACTGAGTAACCTGGTGAGATGTGCCACAACTGTTCCCTGAAGAAGAGGTGGAAACATGCTGAACAGATTAGAAGGCTCATCTGACAGCAAGTCCTTGCTGAATGGTGTATCACAAAGTGAATACAGCTTTTAAATCTGGAACACATGGCCTCTGTCTTGATGCTTTGCAGGCTGACATTTGAACAGCATCACCATGCCTAAGTCAACATTACATTTTTCTTTAATAAATAGGTAGAGAATCAAAAGGAAAAATCAAAATGATTTCCAGAGATTTGTAGTACATTAATGTCTTCACAATAGACTTTGAAAATAGGCATGAATTTTCCTTTCAGTGGGGAGAGAATGAAAGGTGGACATCAGACTTGGAATTGTTGATCTTCCTGGGCCACATTCCATGTTTCAAGATGATGCCTTCTCCCAGCCNAGATTCTTCCATGTTTCAAGAGGCCCTGTTTTTTAAATTGCCTCCTTCTCAAGCCTTTTAATGCACAAGACTTTTCACTCTGTCCATCGCTGACATGGACAGCACATCTCAAGGGCCATGCTGGACAAACCAGTGTGTTCAGATCATTCCCTGAATAGTGAACCATCTTCCCTGTGCCTTGGCTGCAGGGTTGGGGTGTAGGGCCTGCCCCCTGCGTGCTCCGCAGGCAGATCATAAGTTCTCCTCAGTGTTTCCTTCTCTCATGGATTCTCATAGGAGGAGGCTTTGGGCATCTTGTCAGCTCAGCAGAGTTCCCAAAGCATCAGTCCCGTATTGATTGCCGAGGCGTCTGTCACTCAGCAGCGAGTGCTGTCTCCACTGCCACAGGTGCGCCAAGAGCGGATCAAGGCGTGCGGAGGAGAAGCTGTTTGGAAAAAATAATTTTAAAAAGAGCCTCGCATAACAGCTCTGGATTCAGGACCTTAACAACTTCATAAAAGCTTGTTGCTGGTGTTGTAAAACTCTAATACACAAGTTCATTCCACGTAAGAACACGGCTGTAAGTTTTTAGCTCCAGATGCCAAGGAGTGATCCCAGCCTGTTTAAAATCTGTTAAGCTGCAACATGCTACATAAGTTAATACCAGCTTTTTACTTTTTACCTTTTCTGCTTGGGGCTGTGCCAGTGCCAGTCACTTACATACTCCTTTACCTTGATTCACTGTAGGAGATGAGGCTGCCAAGCCAGATATTTACCTTGGGAACACACATTCTTATCCTGTAACATTTCATCAGCCACAGCTAAAGAAAAGATTTATGGACTTTGTAACACTAAGATTATTTAAGTCACTTGTTAGCCAAAAATAATGTAAAGACATACAGTGCTTGTTTCAAAAAAGTTTGTAATTAGGAGCCCATACTTTGCTCTGATTTACAATGTAAGCTTGGTACCCAATTAGCAATAATAGTGTTCTTTTAACTAAAACACATATCCTTCCAGAATTATGCAGACTTTCCAATTACTGTGCTATGATGAAATTATAGCTAGAGACTCATAAAGTTGTGCATAGTTTATAAATGCAATATATTCTTAACTACCTTGCTGTACAGTATATACTAGCAGGGCTCATATGTTCTCTGTGTTATGGAGGCTTGTTAAAAGGCACATATAAGATTATTGAAAAAGTATGTCAAATAATATTTATGTACTTACTACCATTGTGATAGGCTGTTACTGGTCTTTCTGATTAACACTTCTGGTCAGATACAGCACGATCGTGTGGCTCAATCTCTAAAATTCAAAAAGCAGTTTAGTAACTTACCTTCAATGCACCTGGAAATTTAAACCCTTGATGGTTACTACTTGCTTAATGTTTTACCTTGTCATTATTGTATTCCCTTTGTTTTTCATAAAAGGAGAAAAGCTTTTGCTCATTTTTAAAGCAAATTGTAGTGCCTCACTGGGTCATACGCAGCATCTCCTCATGCTTTTCTATAGCCAAAGACAGAGCTGCAGCTATTTTTGCTGGTGTGGGAGCAGACTGATAATCAGAAATGATAAATGTTGTCCTATAGTCAAAAACAACAGTAAGAGAAAAGGCTTCCAAAGCGCAGAACAGCTTTTAATTACTGTCTGGCCAGTGAGAGAGGGCAGAGAGGAGCTCCTTGCTCTGCTTGTAGCAATTCCTTTCCAGCCATTTGCAGAGGATTATTGATGAGAAAACCATGTCTTTCGGAATGGGGCAATGACTAAGGCCTGTCCAACACTGTGAAAGTGTTGGTAACACTTAATGAGATGACTAAGCAGGCTGCTCCAGAGCTTTTGCAATTTATTTATTATTATTATTTATTACCCGGAGTTTGCTGAGGACTTCTAGTCCCAGAAGGAAACTCCCATTCAGCTTGCAGAAGAATGCTGGGGAAAATGGCATGGATAGCGTCTAAGAGAAGAGTGTGTGCATTGTTTTCTCTGTGACAAGTATGAGTGGCTGTATGTGTATAATCTTTCATTATTAGACTAATTCAGGTTTGCTATTGCTGAAAAAGCAATAAAAATTCATTAAAAGTTATTTCAACTTTGCCAAAACCTTTTGAGCTCTGTATGATGAGCGTGGACAAGGAGAGGATTCAGTGAGGATGACTCGGGCTGTTGTTACCGTCGGCTCTGTGACTTGTCCCATCTCACCCTGCTCTTCCCCAGCCCCTTAGCAAGGCCTGGTGTGGGACATGCTCTTTTTCAGGTTTTGGGGGAGAGATTTTTATTCCTGGTGGATGGAGAAGGAAAAAAAGGATTGTGAAGTGGGGCCAATGCCAAGCCCTACGTACCTTCTCTATCCTCAAAGAAAGGAAGGAAGAACAGGCTGCCCTGTCAGCACCAGTTGCAAGGCCCTGCCTTAGGGCAGCTACGTGGCTCTGCAGTGTAATATGGATCAAGAGATTAGAATTAAAAGAAAACTGAGTAACCTGTGAATCTCCTAGAGCTTGCTTTTTCTTAAAATCTGTCCTTACTTTTACAACTCTTCTAACTTAATAAATGAGTGTCTTCTTTAGTGTGAGTCACTCAGGGGGACAGTTTGGGTTCTTCAAGTTTTGAGGTTATTTTAATTTCTCAGGCTATTCATTGTCTGCATTTGCTTTGTTTCATTTGGTTTGGTTTTCGTTCGAGCTCTCAGTTCTATATAATATAAAAGCACTCAGAGCTGTATAAATTATGGCCCAAGATGCCTCAGGGGAGTTGGTAGTGAGTTACAGCACTGTGTGCATGCAGTGTCTCAGCTGCTCCGATTTACTGGTCCAAGTGGAAGAGGCTGAGAATCGTTCCAGCTTGGGGAGTGCCTGATGGCTGATGGCACTCGGTGCAGTCAGTAAATCTGACCTGTGCAGACAGGGATTCCTGCTGCCAGACTGCCCTGGCACACCCACCTGAGGTGTAGGGCTGACGGACATGGAAAACTCGATTGCAGCATTTCAGGGTAACCTTAAGAATTGTCTGCTTTTTGGCCCTGGGATGGCTGCCTCCAGAGCCATCCTGTGAAATTTCTGGAACTGGCAGCCCAAGTCTTGGTTGTTCCCAGTGCCACCCACTGCTCAGCCCCCTCCCTGACCACCCTGGAATTTGTCTCTGACTCTCTCTGCAGGTTTGGCTCTACCAAGAAAGAGACTAATTCGAGAAGAACACACTTGGGTCATGTCTACTCTACAGCCAGCTGGTCTTGTTGTGCCAAATTAAGTTCTTCAGTACCCTGGAGTCAGAACAGTGCAAGCAGAATGGAGAAGAGACAGAATATTAAGAGCCAGGGGAGCAGTCTGGACAGGGCAAAGGCAGATTTAGGGTAGGTGGGGTCCAGGCTGCACAATCCGAGGCATCCAACAGCTGTGGAAAACAACAACAAATGGATAAAAGAAAGATTTATGGGAAGATGGTGTGTGCAAATTGGGGCATCAGAACTGCATTAGTTCCCGTTCAATTATCTGCTGAAAACCTCAACAGCACAAAACAGGCCCTCACTTCAAAGGCCTTAGGTCAGCTGAGGAGCTGTGCTCCGTGGCCTGTGCCTGGAGAGCGGCAGAGGCTCCTCGCAGCTGGGAACGTGGCTGTACCAACAGTATGGAAGCACTTTTACATTCGTGCTTGCAAATATTTACACATTAGGTCATGGTAATTAAGAATAATTAGAGTGGAATGTACCTTGTGTTCACGGAGCCAGGAACTGGGCCCATGTCATAAACACTGAGTTTATTTCTGCTCCGACTCGGCAGGGTAGGACATGGAGTTTGTGGTGCCTTCCCAGGGCTGCTCCCAGTGCAGACCCAGTACTGGGGTACAGGTGGTGCTGGGAATCATGCTGGAGGCTTAAAGCTCAAATGCAGTTTGGAGTCTTGAGCTGTGCATTGTGACCCCTCTCCAAGGCTGTTAAATTGCAATTTATTTTTTTCATGTTATCAAATAATTTGTGGAGTGATACCAAATACTCCCTTCTAGCTACCCGGGAGCAAGGTTTGCCTTCTCACAGGAATACATCATAAGAAGCCTTTTTGTCAATACTGTTCCTCCCAGCCTTCCTAGAAGAAAAACTGCTACAAATGAAAGTCAGATTTAAGAATAAAAGTGGAGGGGATTTATGTACTGGCTAGCAAAGGGTGCAGAGAATTGCAGCGACCAGTTTTGCTAATGAGGTTGTGAGGGGCACTGAAACTGCTCTGGTGTGGAAAACATATCCTTGATACCCACTAGGTGTGCTTTGCAGTTGGATTGCAACAGGAGTTGGAGATGGTACTTAAGGCACATCTGATCTGTAGGAGCTCTGGGCATCTCTAGCAGCCAGGACTAACGATGGGCTGCGTTTGCTTTGCCTGGACCACAGCTCTATTGTTACTTCATAGTGTTGTGGGGCATCGTTACTCATAATTGTTCATAAATCTGGTGATTAAAAATGACAGTGCACATAAACTGCTTTTTAATACTTTGTATTTATACCAAGCTATTTATTAATTATGTGACTTGCCAACATATTATTACTTCACCTTAATTAGTGCCTGGCAGTGTGTTAATCACTCCTCTGCCACTGCACCTCAGGGCTCTCTTTAATTACCATTGGCTTTCTCCCATGTTTGCTGCTAGCATGTGCTTGGTGATCTCTGGTTTTGGGACCCTGGGCACAGGACGTTGTTGAGGAGGTTGAAATGATTTGTTTTGTGGACAGTTTTAGCACAGGAGCTCGGTGCTCTGGTACAGCAGTTGTGAAGATCACCAAACAGGGTGAGATGCAGGGACAGGTCACATCCTCCCCTGCACCAGAAGTACCTCAGCAGCCCTGCCAGTACCAACCTACATCTGAGTGACCCAGGCACGTGGAAGCTCCATATTCCCGGAGATTCCCTCGCTCCCCAAAGGAACGATGGCCTGGGGCTGTGCAGCTGTGCCTGAAGGGTGACAGTTAACAACAGGATAATCAAAATCAACTGTGCCTTAATACTGTAAAGTACTTTCCTGGCTTGGGGAATACACTGCCGACTCCTCCTAATGTCAGGTGTGTTTTGAAGTTGGACAGTGATGTGAGTAGACTGTGTAGTTTTAAAGTGAATCCAGTCTTTAGAGATAGTTGAAATCTCCAGCTACCATGAAATATGTTGTCACTTCAATTACAGTTGCAAGTACCTCTCTCTTATTTGTTTCCTGTAATACCAGACAGAGTAGGTAAATATATATCTTTTTTAATGAAGCACAATATAGTTTTTAAATGGTTTATATGAAATTGTTTCCAGTTTCTTATAAACTCCTGATTTCTAAATATCTCATTATGTGTTCCATATGTTTCACTGAAGTCATTGTTACCAGTACAGCAGAAAATACATAAATAATCTAGTAATTTAACATAAGTTTGTGATTTTTCTTAAGTTACTGTCAATCAAATATCATTAGTATAAACCGAAATCAAAGCAGAGCCAAAATCTGTAATTAAATCATGGAGGATGAACTGAAACAATGAGAAAATCAGGAGTGCTCTCGCAGGCTGTTCCACACGCAGCTCTCACTGTGTGTGTTGGGAAAGACCACAGAAGGCTGGAAGGAGAGAGTTTTTCACGACAGTGACTGTGCTTTTGTCAAACAGGTTTCTAAGTATAGTCATGACAGTTG
This sequence comes from Platysteira castanea, assembly GCA_013397175.1. Lineage (NCBI taxonomy): Eukaryota > Metazoa > Chordata > Aves > Passeriformes > Platysteira > Platysteira castanea. Next base: position 162,002 of record VYXC01000183.1, read on the forward strand.
GTGTTAATCCATTAATGGTGTTTGGTTTTCACTTAAGCAAAATAGCCCATGCTATATGAGGGACTAAAACCAGCTCACTGTGGTGACATAATAGGAAGAGTAGAAAATGGTTGTGGAAGATGCTCCCAACCTGCTGTTTGAACCTGATGAGAGCAAGGCACTGTTGTAGAAACTCTCTGTTCAGTGAAAAAAAAGGTCACAGAATGGAGTTGGCAAAAGAGTCAAGTTATGCTTCATGAAAAACTTCAGCATTTCCTGAAAGAGTGCCCTTATTGCCCAGTGCAATATACAGCTTTTTTCCTGGTGTCTGCCCTCTCTCCTCTATCAGTGATGAAAGAAGGAAAAGGAGGAGGAGCAGATGATAAGAACAAAAATATGGAGGAGGAAAATGGGGAGGGAAAACAGCACAGAATATCTAAAAGTTTTTTAGAAATCCTTCTAGAAACGTTTAGAAAGATTAAGAAAGTATAAACATTTTCAGATTTGGGAAAATGTAATTTTACATCAGAGATGGAAAAGAAAAAGCACACCACTCCAGGCACTAAAAATGTCAGTTCTCACAATGAATGCAAGATATCACTAAGGAGAATTATTTATGTGCCCAGTGTTCCTTTTTTTCCCATTAAATACATTTTTCCAGGCTTTGAAGGTGTCTTGGTTAATAGTACATCACTTTGTCTGACACAGTTTTCATCGATCTCTGTGTCAGTGCATCAGCTAACAAACCCAACTGTACTTGTGAATCAGATCAGCAGTTCCAGCTGCCTTTAAACCTGCACGTTTTCTCCTCACCAGGCTGTGCTGTTGCCCTTGTGCCCATCTTTGATTTTGATCAGTGCAGAGGTGTTTTCAGACAGGCCGTGCAAGTAGGGATTATCCTGGTGAAGTAATTGCATTACTTTTGGTCTGTGGCTAGGAACCCTTTCCCAGTTTTCTGTGATGACAAGGTTCTCCATTCAACTCAGGTGAAAATCCTAGGCAAATTTCATGTATTCCCATTATAGCTTTTATATTGCCAAGTTCATGAAACAGCCAATTTAATCACATCATGACCACTCCTCTCTTACTTGCTTATTCTCTGTTACGATTTTCTTCTTTCCAGAATTTTCTGCCTCTTCTGAATCTCCACTTTTCTTCACAAAGCCTTGCCCTGCACACTGTAGTCCAAGTCCCCCTGTGGGCAGTCACTGAGAGGTGCCAGGGAAGGGTATTTCTGCTGCCAAGGCAGAAAGCCAGAGGCCAACATCTGGCTTCAGCACCACGGGGTGAACCCCAGATCTGAGAGGGAGATGGGTGTTCCCTAAGGATGAGCGCAGAAATCAGAGCAGGGGGCAGGACACGATGGAGAATGCAGAGTTCCGGTGCCCAGAGGTGGAGGTGGGAGGTGCAGCCGTTTCAGTGATTCCACAAGTCCCTCTGGGAAGCCAAAGCAATGCTGAAGAGGAGGAGGAGGATGAGGGGATGAAGCTGGGCTTCACCAGGCAAGGGCGAAGCAGCATGTTAGGGCTGCTGCAGTGATGGCTCTTCCAGTGTTTCTGCAAGCTCCATTTTTCAGGGGTTTATAACTTGCTCATAAAAATTTACTGCAAGCTATAATTTGGCACACAGGGTTCCAGGCTGAGAGCATACTGCTTTCCTTATTTAAACTGCATTTGGTTTATTGACAGGCCTGTTTTCAGATTGCAAAAGAGTGACAAGTGAAATAGAAATCTAATTGTTTCAGAAACTCTTTTTCCCTTTTTTAGGACTCTCTAACCCCCAAACAGCTTTAAATATCTACTAGTGCCTTTGAGTATTGAAAAGAATTAAAACTAGTTAAGAAATTCATGTTTAAATAGTGGCTACTGTGCATATTGAGGAACTATATGTACAGCGTACAGCATCTTTCAGCCTGAATAATCCCAGTGCAGCTTTCCAGCCTTCTAAAACACAGCTGAAACAGAAATACAGGCAGGATAAAAGGAAGCAGTTAATAATGTAGACCTGTATAGCAGGCCTGATTGTGGTTTGGGCCAGGCTGTTCTATTTAATGCATCTACTCTTGCAAAAGACACCAGAGATCCTGTGGATCAGATTTTCAGGTACTGCCTTTCTCTTCTGGGGAGCACGGGTAGGAATGAAGTGATTTTGCAGTTGCAGCTTAAGCCATTGCTGTATCAAAGCTTCTGATTTGAAATCTCAGTCATGGAGATATGGTTCATATTTTTTTAACCAGCTCTACTTAATTCTGTTAAGTAACAATGTGCTGAATATGTGTCCAGGTTTGCAGATGGTTCTTGCTTATGTTTGAGAACTTGGCCCTGAGCAGGTTGATGTTTCGCCTACAGAAGAAAAGTCTGAATAAGTAAAAGTGTTTTGGGCTGGTTAATTTGATTTTCAGTATCCGAGTCAATGGGAAATGGTATCTTTCTTGACAAAATACACTTCTGAAAACATATTCAGAATGCTTCTGTAATATCTTGCATCCATGCTGTGGTAATGTGAGAGGAGGGGAGATTGGCATTTTATGAATTCAGCTGGTGGGACCTTCTAGGTGTTTTTCTGGACCTGCTGAAAAGCTGGTTGATGTTCACCACTGTCTTAGTCGTGACTCAGGGGCTCAGGCTTGCTTAGATAAACCCTATTTCAGATTCGAATTTTTTGTGGGGAGTGTCACAAAACTGTCAGATCTGAGTCTTCCTCCTTGCACCCAGAAAAGTGAATTTTACAATCCAAAAAGTGCTTTTGCTGGATATTTGTAGCTTCATGAAGCACAAAACTGTACTTCTTGTACCTCCCATCCTGACTGATCCCACCCTTTGGAGATTTGTCTTGGCTAGTTCAGGACTCCCGTTGCACTCTTGGGGATACAAGTTTGAATTCTTTTTTAATAGAAAAGGTTTGACTACGTAGGTACAGACCAAAGAGACCAAGCAGAGGAATTTTCAGCCTGTGTGTGGTCACAGTACTTGAGCAAATCAAGTGGACAAATTACTCTGCTGCCATGTCTGTTTCTCTTGGCAGAACTCTGACAGTCTTCTGGCCTCCCCTGCAAGTGTCCTCCGCTGTCTGTGATCAGATTCACTCTGCAGAGTGTGTGTGCGTAGGGATTCGCCTCCTAATCTGCATGGCTGATTTAGAGAGGCTCTTGAAAGGTAATAAATTACAGATGGGGTGGTCTCTGTAGATGCATTGGGGAATGATCTGGGTGTTTGCTGTTTGTTCTGCTCAGGGACTGCTACTGCAGAGAGGTTATATGGACTGAGCCCTTGGCACTGGGGCACAGGAGAGAACATGGAAGTTGGTACAACTCCGCACTGTGGGAGGTGAAATGAAAAATCAGAACCGTTTTCAGAGAGTCCCTCACGCTCTGCACCATTTCTGTGCCACCTCCCAGCTCCTCTGGTCTCTTTGGGAGGAAGCTGCTCGAGGAGGGAGGGTCAGGCAGCACTGGAGAGGCAGAGAAAAGCAGAGAAGTGGGACAGAATGGGCATTGTGTGGCTGGGGCTGTCATTGCCCAGGGGTTGAGGGAGTGTAGAGTGAATGAGAGTGATGAGAAATTACTGTTTTAAAATGAAAGAAACTAAATGGCACAGAATTCTGCTTACAAAGTTGAGATTGCCCAGTGGCTAAACTTACACCTTTGAGATTTAAGACATGAGGAATTGTGGTGCTGATTATCCAGCCCTAGTTCACTCTTCTCAGGTAAGAGAGGACGGGGAAGTGAAGTCCCTTAGCAGTCTTGATCTCTGTAGCCACAGGAGGATTTCACTGCAGATGTACATGTGAGTCTCAGCTGTTCAACACCACCCTCCCCTTATTTTATTAACGAACAGAACGAAACTGAAAACTTGCCAACATGAAGCTCAGTTAACCTGGAGCTACAGTTACCTAGTGGCAACTTGCTGTCCTCTTCTGGAATTTCCAGTTCAGGTAAGCACAAGCTTCTGAAAACCATGGGAGAAGGAGTTAATAGAAACTGGACTGAGAAAGTCCATGGCTCACAGATGCCAGCACAGCCTGAGCTGTCCTGCAGGAGCTGGCAGGAGCTGCTGGGCATTGTCTGCCTGCCTTCCCTCTGCAGAGCTGACAAGCTGAGAAGGTCCATTCCCACAGTGAAGGCACATGGTCAGTGTTACCTTTGCCAGCCTCTCCTCTCCTCCCCAGCCAGCGCAGCACTGGAAAGCAGGCGGCAGCTGCAGCTGTGCACGGGGCTTGCCTTCCTTCAGGACTGAGCTGTGCGAGCAGGGATGTCCCAGCCCCTTCCTGTCTGGGATGCTCAGCAGGTGGGCAGTGTCAGTGTTACCTGCACATATAAACCAGCTGCTTAGGGCAGCCCCTTGGGCATAGGCATGGGTTTGAGATATCAAGGTGAGGTCCTAGGGTTTGTTTTCATGGGCAAACCTCAGCCTTTCTATACCTGACAAGTACGGGTGGCTTCAGTTCCTTGCAGCTCAGCTCACTTGCATTTCCTCCAACAGAAATGCACATTCTGCATCAAGAATTCTGAGTGAGACTTCCAGTGTTATGGGCCACTGCATAGAGAGGGCAGAGACAGGATGGCTTTGCTGAGCACTTCTGGTTTTCAGAATACGAATTTTTTTCCTCCTGGCTTTGCTCTTCAGGCGGTGTTAAGAAAGCACTGAAAGAGTTTGTCAGCAAATACTAGAGCCACACAGCATGCTTTTTATCTGCAAAGATTTATATCGGGGTAATGAGATGCTCTCTCTCCCTCTATGTTACTGTATGGAATGATAAATATTATCAGGACTTTTTTTCAAATTTAACAAACATTTCTCATCTGCACCTACTAGAGGATGGGAAGCCTAATGTCTGTGTACCTGCGAAAATGTAAGCTCTTGAAAATGAATGGAAATTGCAGTAGTAACAACCACTTCTATTTGTATCAAGTCTAATTTCAACAAGTCTGAGATTCACGAAGGCACAGGTCAGGAACATGGTCTGTGGAACACTGCGGGGCGTGGAGACTTCTGGCAGTTTAGGGGAAGAAAAGAAAGATCATGCAGAGCTAAGCAAGGATAAAAGCATTAAGCAGGCTGCAGTTTTACTGTATAATTGGTGTTTATTTAAGAGATTGGGAAGTGATTCCCTGTGCTTTCGATTAGCACCCTGCAACCTTGGCTGGACTAGACCATTGCTACTCCAAACTCAGTTTCACAGTGCACAGGCTTTCAGCAGCAAACATGGTTTAAAAGGCTTTCCCTGGCTGTTTATTCATGCACCAGGGTTTGAATGTTGCTGTCCCTTCTTTCCATTATTTGTCTTATGGGATCCACAGTTTGAGTTAAACAGATGTGATTAAAATTGATGTTCTCTGGTTTTGACTCTGGGAAAGTCACTGGTCTGGTTCACAGCATGACTCTGCAAACACTTGCCATGACTGAGCTGAAGGCATGTAAGACAATGGAGGAATGAGCAAAAAAGGGTAAAAACAAGGGCAAGAATTTCTGAAGTCAGTATTGGTACCCAAGTGCCTGCTTTGTGACACTGGGCCCAGATTTGATGTGAGGTGGCACTTGCTGAACACACCTACAGTGGATTTTGGTCATCCTCTGGATACGTGACAAATAACATCTGACTTCAGTTCGGTGCAGCTCGTCCAAGCTGTATTTGCTCTGAGAGAAAATTCCACGTTCAGCACCATTCAGTGCTGAGTGTGACTTGCACTGTCGGGACAGGGCAGGGTTCGCTGCGTGCTGAAGGTACAACAGCATTATTTGAGAACATACAGTAAGTAGTGTGTGCTTAGTGCTCTGAAGTTCCTCCCTCTGGAGGTGAAATGGAAAGAGGCCTTTATTCAGTACATCCTCTCTTCCCTCTAATTGTGGTGGTTAATGTAAATTACTGTATCACACTGAATGTAGCAGTCACCAAACACTGCTGGGGTGCAGCTACTATTTTGATGCTATCTCAAGTAACCCGCCTGATGTTCAATATTTAGTTAAAAGCAGGAAACTTGATACAACGAAAAGACTGGAATCTGAATGGTGGCCGGCCTGATATTTCTGACATTGATAAATCTTGCTGCATCTGGGACCAGTCCTTGTATGTCCTTTATCTCTTTGATTCCTTTTGCACAGAACAGAACAAATTGGAAATGAAAAACACTGGCTTATTGTATTAATCTCAGGACATGCTAATTGAAAATGATTGTTTCATACTGGGCTGGATTCTAAAATATGTACATCTCTCTTTCTCTCTTTTACACATAAATCCATTAATGTGAAGTGGCAATTGCTGGTCAGAGGGAAGTGAGATAAGTAAACCAGAGACAGGCACTTAAGAGGTAGCCATACAAGGAGGCAAATTCCTCTGCCAGCTCCCAGATCCTTTGGCACAGATATGGTTGCCAGAATCTACATTTTCATTAAAAGGAAAAGAAAACAAATTTTTTGTTGAGAGCTTTTAGGTCCACAGAGATAATTTGGAAAACATGAACAAGAAAATAATTTTTTTCAAAAAAGAAAATCGTAGATTTCCTTAAGCACTTAAAGCTACTAAAAAAGCAGTGTGGTGTGGTTTTAGGTTAATCTGGAAGAGGATTTGATGGACAAGTTGCTTGTACTCTCTTCAGTCAGTTCAGTTTCTTTCTCAGATGAACTTGGGATTGTAAAGCAGTTAACGAGGAACCTTAATAAGGACTTCATTTTTTAAAAATGATTATTTTTAATAATTATAAAATCACTGTCCAAATTTTGGTCTAAATTCTAAAGGGATTTTTTTTCAGGTTCTATCACCTTAGTAGAATGACCTTCAGATTACTTGGAGTTTAGGGTTTTGCGGGGGGAAGATTGATACCAGATGAAATGTGTATCATGTATGTTGCACACTGGTAGCGTCAATTTGGAGGATTAAAGTAAAATAAAAGACCAGGTAATGTTACAAACGAACCAGAGCACTGCATCAGAGTGTATGGCCCTTGTGTTAGAAGAGCACACACTTTGCCAGTTAGGATTCCTGTGCACACAACCAGAGGAAAATGTCCCATGCACAAGAGCAGATCAAAGAGTAGCAGTACCTGTGTGTTCAGCTGAGAGCTGTTCCTGACAGATCACAGATCCATGGCATTGGGCTCCTTCGTGGCTTGGTTGCCAGTTACTGAACAGTGGCCAGCAGTAAAAAGTGAGTCATGATGACTTCTCTTTCCTCTGCAGGATTACATGTTTTTATCTTGTTTATCTTCACCACTGTTATGTTGCCATTTACATCCTAGATCACCTATCCAGCACGGAAAGGGGGTGAAATTTGGACAGCATTATGCTGTGCCTAGAGTTTAAAATTCCCCAGTTTTTCACAACTTCTCAGCTGGCATTAAAAGAAAAAAAAAAGTTTTCTTAGTTTACTGTGGCTCCTGCCTCCAGATCTCCAATCCTGTCATCAAGGTGAGCATGTATTTGGAGCTGGACTGTTGTGTTTGGCATTAAAACTTTTTGGATTTGTTTGTTTGTTGTCACTTTAAGATATCAGATGAAGTGCCAGTGTGTTTGTATCTTGGACAGCTGTGTCAACTTTTTACTTACAGTCCAACCCCACAGCTTAAGGGGAGAGGCAGGATATCCCAGGTGAACTGGTGAGAGCCTGGGTTTGTTGACATTGTGTGTGGAGCAGTGAACTCTGCATTTTTTATGTGCTGGGCTGTTTGTCAGTGGTATTACAGACAGAGGAGAAGAGGCCAGTCCTATGAGTTAGCACCCAATTCATCCTTGTCTGTGGGAGATGGGAGAGCTGAGTAACTTGACTGTTTGAACAAGAAAGGATTCACAAAACTTGTTTTGCTCAAAAACAAACCTGACTTTTCAGAATAACCTGCAAATGAACACAATAATTACGTGCTTTTGGTAAAAGCAAAATCATTTCTTCCTACACTCAGACCTGACAGCACACTCGCTCTGTTATTTCAGCTGATGTTCAGGGAAGGCCAGCCTGGGGGAGAGGATGGTTTAACCCAGTACTCGTAGAGGGTCTCCTCCATTTGCCACATCTTCCCTGTGCCCTGATGGAGAATCGTTTACGTTGTCACTGGCATTGTTGGCCAGAGATTACCGCATGTTGCTTTTAATGGTGAGTGAACAAATGTGTCTGTGGTAATCTGCTGGCGTAATCCTTTGTGGCTGAGTATGTCCTTCACGTTGCTGTTGTGCCAGGGCATGCTTTAACTCAGAGCCTGCGGGCTGTACTCTTTATGTTTAAGAGCTGTGATTTTGTCATGGTAAGTTTTGAGGGAAAATCATGTGTTAGTTATGGTGGAAAATATCAATGGAGAACCAAACAAAATAACAAAAAAATGGGGTATGTTTTGTGCTGCCTGACATGGGGTATTTAGGTGCATGGATTTGGTTGGTCTTAAGCAGAGCTAGGTTTACAGATCAAAATCATTGGCACGTTACTCATTGTACACAGGCTTCAGAGGCAGAAGGAGTATTCTGTACCCGTTTTGTAATTCTTTTTTGTCACCATCTTGGGTTCTAATTTCAAAATCTCTTCAGTGGGCACAGTCTGCCCCACGGGTTGCTCACCATTTGTTCTGCTTCCTTTGTCTTGCTTTTCTATGCAAATCTGGTTTTCTTGGTGGCGCCCCAGTGAAAGCAAGATAGTGAGTGCAGTTGACTGTTGAGAACTGAACTGCTCCATTTTCTCAGCTGAAACCTCCCCCTACCCTGCCTTTCCCAGCCCTCCAACCCAGTCAGGCTTTGGTCTTATCCTCCCAGAGGGATGCCACCATTCTTCCCTTTGTCCTTTCAAGCCTTATTTCCTCCATGAAATTAGCTCTTTTGCTTCCCTGGCTTGGTGGGAAAATGTGAGGAGATTGATGAGGTGGATTACTTGGCTGTGTACGGGTACTGGCTCCTGGTGAGGATTAGGAAAATGTGTTCTAGTGGAGATGAGCCATTCTCAGTTTAAGAAGTCCATCACTCTGGCTGTGCTTTAGTGGCAGACAGGCCCAGGTCACAGAGCTGAAGCAGTGGTTTTGAACACCCGTAGCACCATGTCTCAGCAGGGGATGGTGTTGGTGCTGGCTTGAACCCCAGCTCTCGGTGTTGCTGTAGCAGACTGCCACCCCGTAGCTCAAGACTCAGCTTTTAGGGCAGATCTCTGCACATTTCAGAGAGGCAAGTTCAAGAGAGTTGTTTAATGCTGCATCAGTAGTGGTGTGTGTGGTCGCACATGCAAGGGCTCTGTAACCAGTTACACTTCTCATCATATGACAGAAGCACAACTGTGCAGTCCCTGTTTCGGGATATGCAAAAGATTGATGCTAGTGGGTGGTTTCAGAGATAAATTTCTCTGGCCAGGAATGTTTTGAAGACATGCAGTGCAGAGAGAATGGTTTTGTTGATGTCATATCATGTAATTGGTGAGATCATGTGTATATAAAAGTCATGAGAATAGGAAAGGCTAGTAGGTTTGTCACTCCTGCCCCTTTTATTTTCCTTGCATACGTTTTCCAACTGCAACTTGCCTGTCTGCTCTTTAGCTTCTCTGTAAGTAGGGGCTAATTAAAAAGGCACCAGCCTCCAAGATGAAATTTAAAGAGATTTTCCTTCATATGCTCATGTTTGGCAGTGAGAAAAGAACATACAAAGCTCACAAAGAAAAAGGTGAGGGTTTTTTTTGTCCACACAAAATATCGATCCAAGGTTGTTTGGACAGAAAGAAAGACCGTATCTCTCCATTCCAGTGGGCCCTGGCATTTCCAGGATTGCAGTCAGTGCGAGAGGAGTAGGAGTAAGAGGGACTTGAAAAACTCCTCCTTCATGCCAAGGGTAAAAAGTGAAGAATAAAGTGGAGCACTGCTAAGCAGAGGCTGTTCTATGTGGCCTGCACTGTTCAAAGCAAGGCATTCCCACTCCACCCCAGAGGATGGCTGCCAGCAGCCATTTCCCTGGGTCCTTGGCGTGCCTCTGCACTAGATGGTGCCCATTTGGCAAGCTTGGCACTGCCTGCTGCACAGCTGGAAGCTCACAGTCCCAGCTCTGGTGTCCTGAGTCTGGATTAATGAGGTGTTCTGAAAGGCAGAGGGGAGCTCATGCCACTCTTTGCTCAGCCCACTGTGGATATGCCCGCAAGGCCCCCGTGCCCGTCAGACCTCTCTTTGTAGAGGCAGCGTGGAAATCGGATGCATCTGTCTTTTCTTTGTCTGGCTACAATTCCTTGTGATCAGTCTGGAGAGAGTTTTACATGGAATCATAGAATGGTTTGGGTTGGAAGGGATCTTAAAGAAGGGCTTTTATGCTGAGAGCCTCTCTGTCTTTTTCAGCTGCGTTAGCTCGGCTAATAAAAGGTACTGTTTCTCCCAGCAGACCTTTCCTAACTGTCATTAAAATATGTGTTTGTTTGCTATGGAAAGTTGAGGTTGTTTTGGATATTATTCTGGGGAAGGAGAAAAGGATGTAGCTTTAAAAAAAAATGTTGGCAGCTTTCAGGAAAGGTCTCATCATTCATTAAATGAAAAAGTTCATTCTCCTTTTCAAAGAACACATTGTGGTCACAAAGATGACCATGAAATTAAAACGAGTTTGCTGCAGAACTCATCTTTACACAGAAAATTAAACTTCAATTTTTCTTTTCTCAATTATGAGGTGACTGAAGAAGAAAGAGGAACGGTAGTGTTTTAAAAAAACATACTCTGGATTAATTCAGAGTTCCAGCCTTTATTCACATAGTGTATCATTTTAAAAAGTTTATCAGAATTCTCTATGAGTGAATGATGGGCCAAAATGGACCACAATTTTGAAATGAGAAATGAGCTGTGAGGTTCTAAAGTGAAGGTTCTGGTAGAATTGGAATAAAAGAACATGTTTCAAAAGAGAGTCATGGAAAGAAAGTGCCCTGCAGAAGAATCACAAAGCAGTGTGGCCTAAAACTGATGAAAATGAGTCTTTCCTGGGCAGCTGTATGAAGATCAAGGCTGGGACTCTCCTTACCTGAAGAGTGCTCACCCAGTGCAGAGATCTCAAGGTGCTTTAGAGAATTAAAGCCAGATGAATTAGAGCTCAGTACAAGCCAGAGAGACCCAAATGCATTTATTTCCACATTTCGTAGATGATTAATAAGTCACAGAGAGGACATGTTTAAAAGTCTTGCTTTAAGTTTGGAGATACAATATTGTACATACTCTCACTGGAGGCTGTACATTGCCTGTGCCCTTGAAATAACCTTATTCATCCACACCTGGAAGTTGTTCTCCATCCACAAAACCCAGTGGGGCTGTTTAAAGCCAATTCACAGGTGTCTGAAATTTTACATATAGAGGTGTGAGACTATTTAAAACATATGTGCAGGTGTTTACATTGTAGTGTGCAGCAGCAAGGCTGTGCACATCCAATTTAGGTTTCATGTTGAAAGACAGGGCTACCTTAAAGGAAATCCAGGAACAGGTGGCAAGGTTGGCATGTTCCCAACTACATCAGAAAGGAGATAAGCCACGCTATAAAGAGCTCATTTTTATGCTACATAAAGTATATGCTGGTTGCTTGTTCAGTGTTACTTTTAAGTATCTAGGAGAATATTAAAGAGCATAAAAGCGCAGTAAAAACTACCCAAAGATGATGATGTGTCCAGCACTTTATCCAGTGTTATGGTTATAGATCTTCTGCTGGAAGGCCTGATTCTCCAGAGCTCTGCTCTTGGCTCAGAGGCTTTACCCCAGTGACTGATAAGGTCAGGATACTCAAAAAATACCTCACAAGTAGTGATGCAGTCCCTGCTGAGGAGGCATTTGAGTACAGTCAGAGTGGACAAAGGACTCTGCACAGGAGCTGAAGTGATTTGCTCAGGGTCACCCAATTTGACTTGGCATGATACGAGTTGCAAGAACAACTCCTGGACCAGGCATGAGTGCTTCAAAAGTGTCCTGGGGTGCTGATGGCTTCTGCTTTTCAGAAATATTGCTGCTAGTAGCTGTTTTGTCTAGTTGGACACAGGCAGTTTTATAAGCCAGTAACTTCTGGAAAGCTGTGTGGAGCAGAGAGCTGAAATTGGACATCTTGAAAGATGTCCAGGAGAAAAGTTAGGTCTTCCCTAAAGTTTGTGGTCTCATCAAGTGCCAAGGTTGGCACCCCAGGGAAGCAGAAATATTCCTTTTTCCTGTTTCAGAACCAAAGTGGACAGGCCAGATACTGAGATATAGCAAGTCCATGGCTGCAGGCAGCTCAAGTGCCTTTCCCCTCAAGTGACACAGAGGGCCCAGGTGGGGAAGAGAGTGATTAGAGGGAGTTACAGCCCTATACACCTCCTTTATCCCAGTTAATCTCTCTGGAAGGGGAGAGAAGAAGTACAAATGCTCACTTGTCTTAAGCACCTGGAGCTTGCACACAGAAGAGACAGGAGCTGGAACAGAAGCTTTCTTTGGGTGTGGAGGTAGGTTTGCAATAGCCTCTGTCCCTGAAATAATTAGGGCAGGTCCCATCCAGGAGCAGAGGCTTCTCTCCCTCCATTCCGTAGGAGCTGGGAGATCTCCTGTGGGTTGGTTCTGCCAAACCTCACATGAACTGAGCAGCACCAGCAGCCAGGAGGAGCTCAGCATGTTTAAAGAGGGGCTGCACAAGGGCTTGAAGTCACCCAGCACCCTCAGCACATGGACCCTGGATGCTCTCCAGAGCCCAGAGGCGCAGAGTCAACATGCAAAGGTAAAAATGAACCATTCAGGCCCTGGAAGGTTTTGTTGGGGTGTGGACCAAGTTCTGCCTGTAGTTTTGGGTCATTTCTTCTTGATTTACCCAAGTTGCTCTGACCCATGCTTCACCTTGGACTCCTCATTCTGAGCCCCTAGAACAGGACTCAGCAGGACTTCGTGTGACACAACTGCTGTGCCTGGTGCTTTTTGCAGAGATGATATCTGGGAGCATCAGGGCTCCAAGGACAGTGATACGAGGCATAAACAACTTGAAAAACAAAATAAACTCTTGCTATCAGAGTCACAAGGCGAGCTGTCCAACACAACATTGGACTCTGATTTTATATTTAATTTTAGAAGCTGAAACGAAATGTTTTAATTTTATATTATTCTCAACATAATGCTAATTTGCTCCAGATGTCCACTCCGAGCTGAACGCTGCCATTTTGCATAGAAAGCATGTGCGTCAGTGATTTATTCCAAATAGCTTCTATTTTACTGCATTTCATTTTATTCTGAATGAAGTACTTAACAACATGTTTCTCTTTAAGAATCTTACTTAATCATATGGATATAATTTCTTCAATTTACGTTTTCAGTTCTTTAGTGTGGTGGCCACAGGGTGTTTCTTAACCTAGGAAGATTAAATGCACATGTTGAAAGCTGCTTATATTTGATTTTGAGGCACTTTCATTTCAAAGTCCTTCACGTAAGGTACAGAAGTGATTGTGGTTTCCTGCTAGGTTCTGGGATAGAGGGATAACTCTCAGGAAAACCTTGCAGATACCTTCTAATAATCATCCATGACAATAACATAATTTCATTTCTCTCAAAACTGTAGTCTACCGAGAGTGTTTAAGAGTTTTTTTATTGGGGTTCAGGAGAAAAAGAGATTACATTTTCTTGTCATTTCTGGGCTACAGTTCAACATTTCAACTTAAAACCTATTTCCGTTGAGCTCCTTTCCCAGTTTTCCCTCAAAATATTATCTTAGAAAATGTCTTTTATTCAGTTATTTTTTTATTTATTTAGCAACATATTAAAAACTATGTGAGACAGCTCAATATGAAACCTTTGTTATTTGAGCCTGGCTCACTCAGCCATTCCTGTACATGGACTGCTATTGGTCAAGTATGTCAGGAATGTCCTTTGGCAGCGGCCTGGGAGCTGCGTCATGTGTGTGAAGCAGCTCCTATGAACTGCTCGCCGTGGATTGGGAGGCTGCTCTGAACCTTGGAACAAAGTCCAGGGAAGATTTTTATTCTTCTTTCAATTTAAAGCTGACCTAGGGTATGTAGTTTGTAGGAAGATGTGATGCTTCTGCAGTAGTCACACAAAATATAATACACCAGATTCCTCAGATAACAAAACCTACTCTTCTTGCCTTTTAAAAATTATTTTACTCATATAATCCCTTTTCCTCTTAGGCTTTTAGACTGCAACCTATGCCGTGGGGTGTAAATTTCATGAGGTTGCATCATTTGCAAGGAAGGTCATTCCCACCTGAAATAATGTTCATCTGTATGCGTTTACGTCTTCTTTTTGCATTTCTTTTTCAATCGTAGCTTTTAATTTTCAGAACTAACCTTGCTGTTGTTCTACAATTGTATTAGTTTGTTACACTGAATCGTTGACACAGCTGGTAGGGAGCTAAGTGCTGTGGTTTCACACAATAAAATTTCAGACAATGTGTGTAGCACTTCTTTTTCATACATATCATTTGAAAGCCATATGATTCACCAATATGTGTTATTGTTATCCACCCATGTGGGATACAATCTATTTTAAATTAGTGAAGTGACTTGCTAAACTCCCTGTAAACAATAAGACTGTGGGAAAACATTAAGTGCTATTCAGAAAAGAACATTGCTATACAGCCTTTTATCCAGAGGATCCCACAATGCTGTAGAGAATGGAGGGACCTGGCACTGCTCTTCAGCAGAGCTCATCTTCACAACAGGCTTTAGGAGGTAACTCCAGCACTTGAAAGTGGAGCAGGGTTTGGTGGAGAGTGTAAATGTCCACACCAGTTCAGTGGGTGCGGTAAAACCCTGAGTGAAGAGTAGCAACGGGGTGTTTGTTAGCAAAATCTTGGTTTAACATCTCCTTTGTAGAGAAAACTGACTTCCTTTAAAGCATGTGAGGTCTTGAAGCCATTTTCCTAGGAATGAATCTCTCAGATTTTCCTTCATGTAATGAACATGGCCAAGCAAGACAAAATGCAAACACTGGCAGACTAAAATTAATGACTTAGGGTAAAGTGACAATGAGTTCCTTATTTGTAGAGGAGAGAGCCAGTTCTCTCAGAAGGAGAAGATTGTCCCTCTCCATGTGTTGCCCTCCAGCTCTGTGGGATTCTGCTGTAGTGTGATGAGCAGGTCCGTGGGGGAAGGAGAGAGCTGAGTCTCTTGGGGTTCCACTCCGCAGCCAGGGCACAAGGGAGGGCAGAATGAGGTAACCAACCCTGCAGTGATAACAAGCTCTCACCACATCTCACAGCCTCCCAGTGGTTCACCAGCACCTCTTGCAGGGCTCTTTGCCAGAGCTCAGCTGTACAGGTGAGGGAGTGTCAGGTCATTCTAGCAGGTCCCTTGCCTGCCTTGCATTACAGGTTGGACCTCAGTCTTCACTTGTGGATAATCGGGTTGGCCCAGCATGGCACAGAAAGAGCAGGAGCCTATCTGAGCACTGCAAGTCCCACTGACTTTTCTACTCCACTGCCAGGAACAACCTCGGGGACAATTGTACGTTCTCCTCATTGCTTTGTGCAGAGATTAACCCAGTGTTGCCAAGTTCATGCGGTTTGTCAGTTTGCAGGGAAACTTCTGAGCTGATCTTCAGAAATAACAGCTTGAGATAAAAGCTCCATCATGTGCTTGTGGAAGTGAGCACAGGTAGAATATGAGAAGGACAGTAGGTTTTAAGATTAAAAAAAAATCTACCCTAACTAAAATGGGAGAAAACCGCAGCAATAAAACTACAGACTTTGTGAAACAGATATAGTGAGGAAAATGAATGAGCTGTGTTGGACCAGTACAAAAAGTTGTATTTGCAACAAAAAACCCCACATAGATGGGCAGAGAGTTACCTTGCTGCTTTTTTTCATCTTTCCTAAGAAAATTTGGTTGTGCTGGACTCATTTAGTCAGCTGTAGCCAGCAATTTCCCACTGTAGATCAGATTTCATCCACAGGATCCTCCTCTGTTTGATCTGCCAAGGACAGGAGCCACTTTGTAAGCTGTGATGACGTGTGACAAGCTATGACTGTAAAATATATTTGTTTATTGGTCTTGACAAAGGTAGGAGCTGGGTTTTCCAGGATTATAAAAAAATAGGAGTCCAGAGGGGATGAGTGGGAAGTTAGGATGGACACTGACTGTTGCTAGATGACACCGTGTTTGTGACACACAGGCTTGTCACACGCCGGTCTCAAATCTTCCTGTGACTGGAGAGAGAGCACAGACCTAACCTGGGATGCTCTGTCTGTGGTGCACTGGAAACCCATCCCGTTCCTAGACACACTCTTGGCACGATGCGAAGGCGGACTGGACTATGTGAGGATCTTTTTGTTCCTTTACTGGTTCATTAAAAATAAAGGAAAACATGAAATAAAGAGGGAAGTTTTTCATTTTGTTTTTTCCATGTGTTTGTTAGTGAATACATTCAGAGTATTTCACTAGTGGCTGATGCCAGTATAACAGCTTAAGATTGTTTGCTTAATTCCTGAATGTGCGCATTGTTTTTAGCAAACACTATTAATTTATGTTTGTCCTGCCTCTCTTCCAATCTCCCATTGGATTCAGAATGTAAACCAGGACAGGCAGCATCTCTGCCATCCTCTTTGCAGATGTCTCTCGCAGACCCAGGGGTGAGAAGTGCCCTGTGCTGGGCACAGAAGGGTTGCTGAGTTCTCCAGCGTGCGTGAATGTCCTACGCTGAAAGAGAGCCCTCAGCACATTACAGGAACAGCTTACAGAAGCAGGGTGTATAATTTTTAATAACTGGGATAAAAACCCTCAGTGACATCTTTAAAGTGTAAATGCCTTTTCTTGTTTCTTTTATTTCTTTGCCCTCCCCTTATTTTGCCTTTTCATCTCTTCTCCTTTCAATTCCATTAAGCTTCATTGTACAATAATGTATCACACTGGACTTTTTTCAATTATGTTTTTGATTTTTTCCTCCTTGTTACTATAAAACTCCAGATGTTTTGAGACTTCATGGTTCTCTGGATTATTTTTTCCTTTATTTTAATCTTCTTTTGTAACATGCCACACATGTGGTATTTTGGCCTTTTAAGATGCTATGCTATGGTAATCAGCCATAAGTTTTGGGGTAGGATATTTTTTTCTTTTTATAATTACTTTTCCCCCCCTTCTTGCTGCTGTTGTCTCTTTAATTATTTTCTTTTTTCTATTAGTTTTATTTTTTGTGGACTAACCCCAACTGGTTAGTCCACATCAATCATAATGGATTCTCCTCTTGCAATGAGGCTGCATCCTTTATGTTAAACAAATAATTCTTCACTCCAAACTGTCAAGCTCTCATACCTCTAAGTAGATTATGAGCACTTCTTTCACCTTGCTTGTCAGCACAGAACTGTTTGCACTATAACTGGCCCTCCAGACCAGGAGCACAAACTTCTTTAAAGATTGAGGTGGGCGCAAATAGATGATACTTCAGAGGCAGACTGGAATGGAAATGTTTCCTTGGAAATTAAGACAATGAATTACTGATCCAGAGAAATAAGTTTTTGAAGTACATGGTAGGAAACTCTACTTTTTATTAAAAAGATCTAAAAGTACTGGAGGGAAGCATTTTAATTTATTTGTGGTTCTTTGCTGGCATGGATGGGAGAGGGTTTTTAATTGATTTTGTTCAATCTTAATTTTCTCCCCAAAACGAGCAGATCTGGCTTCAGATATTAGAACAGCAAATCTTGGATTGTGTGCTGTCCTTTAATTCAAATAGCTTGTAAGCTATTCAAAAAATCCCAAATAAAGAATAGTTTCCCAATTACATCTGAGGAAATAAAGGGGCTGACATGGGGTGTCTTCTTTGGTTGTTACATGACCCTATGAATTTTGCATTTTGTTCTTTAAAATGTTGCCTCATGTAATGTTATTTTTGCCTGCAAGCCATAATACTGCATTCAGTCCAACTGTAATGAGGTTTCAGAAAATTGTTTGCTTTCCAAATGACATATTTAGCAAAACCTTATGGCAAAGTCTGTGGCTGTCAAGCTGCTGATAGTAAAATATTCCCAACTTTACTGGTTCATTCTCATATGTTGTAGCAAACAAATGCAACTACCCCTGTTTTGACAAATGTTTATACTTCTGCTTGATTAAAGAAGGATTACTAAAAAGAGTTTTAACCAGAAATAGGGTCTTGTGAAAAGGATAGGATAGTGTCCCAGATATTTTGGGTTTGCTGGAAAACGTATGGAAAGCTCTGTTTGCTCACTGAAGTGCGTGACCTACTGGCACTAGAAGAAATAAATGTGCAAATATTCCAGTGCTTGAAGCAGCGTTTGCCCCGTGCAGGGGATGTTGGCAGGTGGCTGCTTCTGCAATCTCTGAGTGTGGGAATCACCTCATGGGCAGAATCAGACCTGGTCACTCTTGAAACCTCACGACTTAAATGAGTCCTGCATGGGCCAGGTCTGCATTCCTCGTGCATCCATCACTCCTGGTACTGCCCGAGGAGGTTCAGGAATGTGGGCTTAGGGGCTTATAAAATTCATAAAATTGAAATAAAAGAGGCAGCCCAAAATCTTGTTTAATTCAGTGATGATCAAACATCTCCTCAAGGATTTTCCGTGTTTTCGTATTTCCCAGTTTCACGGTAATTAGGAAATACACAACCTGTCTAACAGCATGAAGAAAAATGAACTACTGGTGGACAGTGTGTGGATGTCAAAGGGTTGGCCACAACTACCCTAAACCCCAGCAATGTGAAGGATGTATTGCATTTATACTGTGGCTTAACTTTTCTAGATTTTTCTTCTTCCTGTTCTGAACCTTTTAAGCTTTTCTTCTCTTAAACACCGGCAGCTGTACAACACTCCGGCTAAAGCCCTAAATGCCTTTTGTAAAGACAAATAATAAAAAGTTCAAGCATTTTTGCCCAGGACTCAAATGAAATAGCATGTAGTGTCACTTTGTAAACATAAACTGTTCAGGCTTCAGAAATAAAACCAAACCCAGAAACTGGCAGGTCTTTTTATGTTAGTTACCTTCCACTTTATTGTAATCACAAAGAGAAAAAAAACCTAACCATTTAAACTTCTAACAGTTAAAGCTTCTAACAGTATAAATCTGTAAGTTTGAATCTGGCTAAATAAATTGCGATTCTTTAGGATGTTAAAATCTCATTCCTATGGGTGATTTTTTATGTACTCAAATAATTCTGTTGAGTTTAATAAAACTCCTTGCATGAGCCACATTACTCATGCGCAACTATTTGCAGGATCAGAGCTTTACATTGTAGCTACAACAGCAAATTAATCTAATCAGGAGTTAGCTGGGAAAAAAAAAGCACCAAAACAGATACTTTGATTATCCTGTGGGGTGGAACAACTCAATGTGTTTAAGTTCCTGAGGTTCGTAACAGTTTGGAGCCTGTGTGCTTCCAGCCACGGCCCTGACATTGGCCCCAGTGTGCTGTAGAACATTGATGCTATTTAAAGAGTGCTGTGGCTGCTTCCTCCCGTCCAGAAGGGATACGCAGCCTCATGGAATCCTTTTTCTCATAACATGTTTTTCAATAAAATTTTCCCAATTTTGTAATCAGTTCAGAAGAAAGAACATTTCACAATGTTCATAAGGCTTGTGGATGTTTTGACCAGACATCAGATTTCCTATTGATAGCATTAAATGCTTTGGAATGAAATGTTTTGGGTTTTCCATCTGTAGGCTGTCTGAGATGTCAGCAGCCAATATGACCTGCTCTTTCCCTTTTAGGTCTATAAATAAAAGGCAGCTTGTTTAACTGATCTTGCAGCAGAGAGCAGAGGTGTATATTAATGAGCCCGCTCTAATGGCACACTGGACCTATTTAGCACTGCGACTGTGAAGGCTTCTCTTTTTCAGTCATAACTCATTTCCTAAGAAAATGTCAGTTATTGCTTCACCCTATGGTCTGAGCTGGTTAGTTTATAGTTTATTTCTTCTGATCTGTACCACTGACAGATATTCTAGACATGACTGTGATTAAATACGCTTATGAAAATGGTAAACATTTGATAATATAAACCCTCTTGGGAACATGCTGTTATTTCTGCATGGCAACATTCTCAGGTGCATTCAAAGTATAATCTGGAAGCAAAAAAAAGACATTTTCAGCAATTAAAGTTACTAGATTAAACTGTTTTGTTGGGAAAATTGTGATGTGTTTAGATCACTGTGAGATAATTCAGTGTTTTTATAAATATGGCTTTTGAATGCATGATACTGTAACAGCAACACTGCAGTGAGATTTTAGTGTGAAATAAAGATAACAGATGTATTTCCATATGGTAATGAACTAGTTTAGACCCATAAATTTCTACAAGGTATCTTTTCCTGGTAGAAGCCCTGTTCTAAAGGCAGCAGTAGTTACAGAACGCAGTAACTGCATTGTGTTCTTGCTGTAATCATGTGGCATTGTTTTGTGTCTGTGCTTGGGTGTGTGCATTAACGATCTCACAGCAAAGACAAAAGTAGTAATTGCAATATAATTTTTATTTTTATTGATGAAACTTGTTTAAGAGCTCTGTTGACATTTACAGACTTTGAGGATCATGCAGCATTTGTTACAGTTATCCCAGGCATCAAACGTCCACAAAATGTTTAGGATTGTGGGATTAAGCAGTGACAGATTGGGGCCAGATGTCTGGGAGATCCCATAAGTGGCCTTCTCAGTTGATAAAACAGCTCTCACCATCCTGAAACCCTTTTAAAACTGAACATTAGTTCTTTGTAGTTGAAGCCGAGACACTTGTGGGATGGCCGAATCTTCCTGGAGGTTATTTAAAAAGGAGAATGAGCACCCCATTTCTCCAAGAGGAGCTTTATTTGGTGTATATATAAATGTAAATACACTCCAAGTAGCAAGAGTAGGTGGAAGGGTTAAGAGAAAGAGTTAATTGGTGAGTAGCAATTAAACCCAAGAATTACCTTACAAAGTTACCGTAACAACAGCAACGCAGTTGGAGTTACCTTAGCCCTCCTCTTCAGGGGAGCTGTTTCCATATGTGGACTTCCATAGGGACAAACTGTGAGGGACACAGCAGATCCAGCAAGAAATAAGAGAGTTGAAAAAGGCGTCCTTCAAAGTGCAACTCTTTCTGCAGCTCTGAGTGCATTCTCAGCCCCACACATCTCAGCTCTTTGTACCAACTTTCCTCCCTCCCTTTCAGACCTTTCCATCTTCACCTTCCCCTCTTCTCATCACTTGCTGACAAAGTTCTTGCCCCCACTCGTTTCCCATTGATTTTCTTCCTGTGTCAACAATCCAGCCTTTGCCAACTTGAGAATGTGAGTACTGCAGTCAGGTCATTCTCTTTGCTGGTGTATTGTTCCCCCTCACGTGTTTATCCTGAGTTTATCACTGCATTGGGACCATCCCACTGTCTGTTATCCAGTTTAAGAGAGCTGGGTAATACAAATAATGTGAATTAGGAAATAATAACATAAATAAGAAAAGCTCTGAATGTCCAAGCATATGTGGAGGAACCTTACTGTGTCTGGGAAAACACAATAAAGATGGTCTCACACCTGCTAGGTTCAGCAGAAAGGAGGGGAAAGAGCAACTTTATTTACAAGTGTCACATTTTACACAATTCTCAACTCCACAAGGGATTGGAGAACATGTCACTTCCTTTTCAATCCCACTGGAGAAAAAAGATGCTCATCAAAGTTTCTCTTATCACAAAAGGAATGAAAACCAGAAAATACCGTTAAGTAAACATTGGCTATTATTTACATAAAACTGTGTGAAAAAGAATTCTGACTCCAAGGTTAAAACAAAAGGCTTAGCAAAAAACCAGGGCAACACCTTACGGCTGAAGGCATTGGACATATTTACCAAGAAAAGGCAGCTGACCACAGTAGAAGGGTCTGTAAATAAGCCCATATTTGTTTGAGTGTTGCTGCTTACACTGTAGCTCTGAGCATTTCTGGTAGGGCCTGCTCCTTCTCTTCCTGAAGTGTCGATCCAGCAGACTCTTAAACATATGTGCTTTCATGTGTTTTAAATTAAGCTTGTGTTTAGAAGTTTTAGGACATTTGCTGTTGGAATTTTTGCTACTGACATCAATGAGAGTGGAGCTGGACCTTTAGTGAGTTTGGATTATTCTGCATACCTTCCTACTTTGCATTAGGCTCTAGATATGGAACTGAAGACTGGTAATCCATTAGAGGAACATTCTGAGGGTCAAGATCCTTCTCTCTAAATTGAAGAGAGATGGATTTGATGGCTGGAGTGTTCAGGGAATGAGGAACGATGGTCACATCCAGAGGGTAGTGGTGAGTGACTCAACATTCAGATGGGATGTCGGTGACAGGTGGTGTCCCTTGGGGGTCCACGCTGGGCCCAAGTGCAGTCTCAGCAAGTTCGCAGGTGACACCAAGCTGCGTGGTGCAGTTGGCACTCCTGAGGGATGGGGTGCCATCCAGAGGGACCTGGACAAGCTCCAGAAGTGGCCCATGGGAATCTCATGGGTTTCAACAAGGCCAAGTCCAGGGTCCTACAGCTGGTTCAGGGCAATCCCTGGTATCAACACAGGCTGGGGGATGAAGTAACACAAAAGTGCTGCAAGGGATTCAACACCTCTTCTGAGAAGAAAGGCTGAGAGAGTTGGGCTTGTTCAGCCTGGAGAAGGCCCCGGGGAGACTCAGAGCAGCCTCTCAGTGCTTGAAGGGGACCTGCAATAGAGATGAAAGGGATTAATAATAATAGTTCAAAGGGATGCCACACTATGGACACACTAATCAAAGGAGGCTGGAAAGGAGGAAGACTAGGAACAAAAAGGAAAAAAGTGATCTTTAGGACCTCAGAACTACACTCAGCTTTATGGAATGTCCTGTGAGAACTGTGAATTTGCTGAATTCTGCTCTATTTTTCATAGACTTCAGCATTTTTGCACATTTCAAATTTCTCAATTTTGAATCTCTGTCAGATTTTTAGTGATGATTGTGAAGAAAGTTTGTTTCTTTTGAAGCCTGGGTGGCTTTGGTCACTTCAAAACCCCCGCGCCTCCTTGCACCAGCTCAAGTGTTCAGAGGTGGGTTGTGGCCAAACAAAGCTTCTGAACTCAAAAACTGCATGTCTCCAGGTGATTTTGTGGATCTGTCACAATAGCTGTGATGGGTAAAGATGAAAATATATACCCATGAGATAGTTGTCTGTACAAATAGACCCAATATGCCATTTAGATGGGTTAATATCTGCCCAGGGCAGTGAAATATTTATGGCAGTAAAGGCCACATTGATCCTTTGATGTGTGAGTGGCTGGGAGACAGAGAAGTGCCAGAAACCCCTCTGCCTGCAGTGTGCAGAGCTGATCTGCATCCAGTGCCAGGACACAGCCTGCAGCATGAAGTGCTGGCTCCAGAATCACTTTGATCACTGTGCTGAGGTATTTACAAAACACACTGGGCTGAGCAGAATGTGGTGGGCCTTTCTCCATCAGTGATTTAATTTGCCTTTGGCAGGCCCTGGGAGATCAGGTGCCTCCAGGGTACAGCATCTTCAAGGCTCCTGCATCTGCTCTCCCTTCCCATCCCTCCCCCTGCACTGCTGCATGCCACAGCCAAGTCAGCAGTCTGCATGCACTGATGTGTGTAAGAGGTGTGAGTGACAAACAGGATTGGCAAGGTGATTTCTGTGATGCCATCTCAGGAGCCACAGGTTCCTGGAAAGCTGCTGAACAAAATCCTGACTCGGCAAAAGGAAGTGACAAAGCATTTGCTGATTCTGTGAGAGTCAGGATTTCACTGTTTATGAGCACGAATCATGCAAAAATCTATGGCTTCCACAAACAGTGCTTGGAACAGGTTGCTCAGAGAAGCTGTGGCTGCCCCATCTCTGGAATTGCCAGGTTGGACAGGGCTTGGAGCAACCTGGGATGGTGGAAGGTGTCCCTGCCTTTGGCAGGGCTTGGAACTAGGTGACCCTTAAGGTCCCTTTCAACACAAACCATTCTATGAAGATACACCTACATTATTTCAGAATTGCTGTTAGTGATGATATGAATTGGGTTGTGTTTATCAAATACATTCCTTGAGATCACAAACCCTTGAGGAACCAGGTTTTTATCTGTGTAGAGGCATAAGAAGATGTGCAGTGCCATGAAACAGCAATATATGCAGAGTGGGCAAAGAATATGCATTCCATCACTCGAGTATTTGTGTGCAAGTATTTGAACATGAGTGAGTGAGTGCATTTTATGGGTGTGCAGGTGCACAAATGTGCACACACGAGTATGGCAGAGTTCACCTGGGAGAGTTCCCAAAGCACACCCTACAGTGCCTCTACTGCCTGTTGTCTGTAACACTGACACTTAGCAGTGAGCAATGCAAAACACCCTTCCCTTGGCCTAGTAGCTGGAAATTTTACTTATTTATTTATTCAGATTTAATTTGAAACAGTGACTTCTGTTCTGAATGCTATGCAGTGTTTTATTGCTGAGCTCCCTAATGAAACGGGTGCTTAAGAAGTCAGAATTGCTCAGGTTACTGGTCGTATAAATGCTGAGAGCAGCTCTGAATGATACAGCTAGTAAAGAAAAGGGTGCAGAATAACAGCAGAGTTCCTTTGGATTGATCTTCAAATGGATCAGGTCTTCCTGTAATAGTCCGTGCTCATCTGCTCCAGTGTATAAGATTTCAGACACCTGAAACCAGGTTCTAACCTGCCACAAATAGCTTCTCTTGCTCTCTGTCTGTAGCAGCTAATTGTTATTGCCCACAGTGGTTCCTGTGCCAGTTAACATCTCATAGGACTCAGAACACTTGTTCTTTCTTTAAATTTTCTGTTCCGACACCGTGTCTTTAAGTGTTCAGTACTTCAGACAGAATGTGTGAGATATTTATAACCCTTGTATTATTACTGAGCTGCACACCGTGTCTTCGGTGACAGATTAAATGAACTGCACAATATGTTGTGTTTTATCCATAAATTTCAACAGATGTTTGAATGTTGGTTGATTTATTGCATCTCCGACTTGATTCTTACACTGTTCTCATTGTGGCTGCACATGGTTTATTTAATAGAACCTTACAACGATTTTTTTTTATGACATTTTTCAGTTTGAAGGGTGCAACAAGGCATTTTCTAGGCTTGAGAACCTCAAGATTCACCTCCGGAGTCATACTGGGGAGAAGCCATACCTGTGTCAGCATCCTGGCTGCCAGAAAGCTTTCAGCAACTCCAGCGACCGGGCAAAGCATCAGCGGACACACCTGGATACCGTAAGCATGATTTCATACTGGGAGCTGCACCGAGTTTTCCAGTGGTCCTGGTACACAATCAGTTCTGTAACTGCAGGGGGACTTGGCCTTTTCATGAGAAGAGTCTTGGAAAACTCAGCTATGAGCAAGTGTATTTGGTTTTGAACTGTATGTGCTTTGAGAAATGAAAAAGTCTGGATCATAGGCAATTAGTTGGTGTTACTCATGCTGAGGAGTAAGTTACGCAGGAGTAAGTTACTCAGCAAACTCTCCCATTGTTCCTGTTCCAGTAAGAGGAGGCAGCAGCACAATAAGGTGTAGCTGAGTCACTGCTGCTGCACCAAATGTGTGTCACTGTCTCACTTCCTGTCCCCTTCAGTGAGTGTTCAGAGTGAATGCAAAAGCTGTTCAGACCTCTCAGTGCAAGGTAACTGCACCTCAGTTTTGGGAAGTAATTTTGTAAAAGTGAAAATAAATCTGTCTCATAACTCTGTGGAATTGCTTAAGTACCCTCCATCAGAATTAACTGTGAGAAACACATTCTTTAATTCTCTACAGTTGGTAGATTTGGCTTGACTCTGCAACTCTTCTCACTTGTCTCACAGAGAAGATGGGAGCCTGTCAAGCATCTTGGGCTCTACTGAGATGAAATCACCAGATTATGGGGAAAGAAAGCAGTGAGACAGCTCTGCAGACCAGTCATGTCCTCAGCATAAAACTTGTAAAGAATAACAGGCAGAGTTGTTCCTTTGTCTTTTTCAAAGTAGTGAATATATGGTTTAGTTTGGCCAAGTGTTTGTGGGGCAGAACTTTTGAGTTTAATTGATATTTACTTTTTAAGCAGTTACACATTTCAGACAGTGCAGCATTAAGGAATGTCTAATGTACATTATGCCTTGCAAAAACAAACAAGTAAGAGAAGCAAGTCAGTCACATTTTCCAAACCAAAGCACACTTACAATAACAGTGTTTTATTTATTTGAAAAATCAACCTGAGATATTTGAATTTTTAATTTGCATTTCTTTTGAAAGTGGATATACTAAATTGCGTGCAGTTTTAAAATTTAATTGCATGAATCTAGTAGATATATTTTTTATTATCCAAACTCAAAAATGGAATGCCATCTATTAGTTTTAAGAGAGAACTTAAATGGTTACTTAAACGAGCACAAATTCTTTGTGTGTGTTGTCTGTGCAATATTGAAAACAAATGTCTTAACTTTCTATTTTCTTCTCTTCTCCCTTTATCTCTGTCTTTAATATCTGAAATGCTCATAAATCAGGAAAAAGGTACAGTAATCATTTTCTACTAACTTCCTTAAATATCTAAAAACATCCTCCATGCTATTTCATTGCAGGTTCTCTAAAACTGTGTCTGTAGTCGTGCACACCGTAACTGAGTTCCACTTACCTGGTTTAATCACAGCCCTGTGGTTTGAGCTCAGTGAATTGTGTGCTTATGGGAATGTGAAAAACAGCAGAGCTACGGGATGGTGCTGCTGCACCAAACAACTGCCTGGAATGGCAGAGCAAATAGCCATGAACCTTTGTGAGGGTAGTCAGATTTTCATCTAGTTTCCATATCACTGAGTTGAATCATTTTATCACTAATTTGAATGACATCAGTGATTTGAAAAATACTCCGCTAGTTTTTCTGCCAAGGGATTTGTTAAAGTTTTCCATAGCTTTTCCTCAGGTGTCAGTTCTCTGTGTTCCAGACTCTCTCAATAAATCTCCTTTCCCCTGTAACTTTCTGGGTAGGTGCTGTGTTAGCCTGTAAGGTCATGAATTGGTGAATGATTCTATTATTCCTTCAGAAATTTCCTGCTGGCTGGACAGAGTAGCAATACTTATCCTCTGGAGGTACTTACAAAGAAAGGGGGTTTATATGGGCTGCTTATTCCTTATTGAGTGCATTTGGAATTGGTTTCAAAGCTTCTCAGTGTAGGTCACTCCATCATTTATCTTCTCCAAAAGGAGAATCTGTAAATCATTTCACTTACTGGTGTACGCTGGTTTGATCGAATCCCTACTAAATCATGTGGAAGTAGATCCTTCTCCTAGGCAGGAGCAGAACAAAGGGAACCTGTCTGTCCTTGTGGTAAAAAGGGCATGTCAGCACTCCTCCAGGAGCAGAGCAACTGGTTTAGAGGACCTCACAGTCACTTCTCCCAAAACTGGTGGGATTTTTTTCCCTTCTGTGCATCCTCCTTCTGAAACCAAGGGGATTAAAGAATGTGACACTGAGGTCATGGCCAACCAGTTTTCTACCTTTGAGAAGACACCAAAAGGATTTGCTAGTCCTAGTGAGAAGGCTGAGGTAATGTTGATAGATGAGGCAAGAAAACAGAGGGCAAACGAATGTTCCATTCAACTTTAAAGCTTTGTGAGCTGTGCCATGCAGCACTGTTTTGCTGGCACTTAAGTCAGTGGTTACTTTAAAGAAGTGCCTTTGCTCATTTTGGCAATTGCACCTTCATTTGGAGTTTGTTCCGTAACCCAGAGACAGTGTTCCATTTGTTGGGAGTAGGCATCACTAAGAGAAGAATTTGGTGAGGATTTCAGTTGCTGGGAGTCCAGAATCAGCATTTAAATTAGAGCATCTCATTTATTTATTTGCCTATGAGAAGAGAACACTGGAATTGTCTCCCAGACTCAGATGGTTTTCCCAGGAGGTGCCCCAAAATCCACTTTGCTGCATATCATAGAGTCACAGAATTGTTAAGGTTGGAAAAGATCCTTGCGATCTTTGAGTCCAACCATTACCCCACCACTAATCTGTGTCCCCAGGTGCCACATTCACACAGCTGTGGAACACTCCCAGGGATGCACATGCCATCACCTCCCTGGGCAGCCTGTTCCAATGGCTGACCACCCTCTGTGAAGAAATTGTTCTTAAAATCCAATCTAAACCTCCCCTGGTGCAACTTGAGACTATTTCCTCTTGTCCTGACACTTGTTCCCTGGGAGCAGAGCCCGACCCCCACCTGGCTGCACCCTCCTGTCAGGCAGCTGTAGAGAGCAGGAAAGTCCCCCCTGAGCCTCCTTTTCTGCAGGCTGAGCCCCTCCACCTTCCTCAGCCACTCCTCCTTCTCCAGACTCTTCCCCAACTCCGTTGCCTTTCTCTGGACACCCTCCAGCCCCTCAATGTTTTTCTTGTCATGAGGGACCCAAGACTGCATCCAGGATTTGAGCTGGGACCTCACCAGTTCCCAGCAATTGTTGTAAAAAATACGTAAATCAGAACTCAAAAAACCCCAAAATGTCTGTCTGTGTAATTATAGTGGGTGATCTCTTGATAATTTTGTTTGCGGTAAAGACTAGGGAAAAAATAAATGCTTTCAAAACCCATCCAGTCCCAGCTCACTAGCATTTGCCTCAGCCCAGTAATCCACATCCAGGGTGCCAGTGCAGAATCAGTTCTGTTCGCATCGTTTGGTTCGTGAGCGTAGAGACCGAGCAGGCGCGGACCCAGCCGAGAGCGAGCAGCTCGGGTTCAGCCCTGCGTGCCCGCGCCCTGCAGCGCTCCCTGCGCCGGCCGGGCCGGGCACAGGGTGTGACATGTCTCGCTTTGCTCCCGTTCCCAGAAGCCCTACGCCTGCCAGATCCCCGGCTGCTCCAAGCGCTACACCGACCCCAGCTCCCTGCGCAAGCACGTCAAGGCTCACTCGGCCAAAGAGCAGCAGGTGCGTAAGAAGGTAAGAGCAGGCAAAGAGTGACACGTCCCCAGAGCTCCTCAGTACAGTCATTTTTAATTTACCTTTAATTCATGTATTTTCAGATCAGAATTTTTCTGCAATATCACAGAAGAAAACTTAAGTGGAGTTAATTTTCCTGTTGGTTTTTAATGACTGTTGTTAACCAGACCACCTTATATAAGGCTACTACCCTCTAATTTCAGTTTGCCCCACACTTTCAGTCCAAGCATTTTTTTTTCTGTTCGTCTTTCATACAGAAGCCCAGATTGTGCAGTCATTCACATAAAATGTCCATGCATTGAGTCTCTCCAAGTAGCAGTAGCAGGTAGTATTTACTAAAGTACATGTTGGCAGATCATTTAAAACACAAACTAAACCAGGATACAATGGAAGTGTAGGAAAAGAGCTCTTGTAATAGAAGAGATGTCCTGGTGTTGGCCCCGTCCCCTTCCCTCCTGCTGCTCCTCTTGTACAGTTTTCACCAATTTTGAACTTAGAGTCCCCTTTCCCAGGACACCTGTGTGTCCCCTAATTCTCCCTGGAACCCTTCTCTCTGCCAGATGTGTTCAGTCTGAGTAGCAGTGCCCAGCACATCAGTGACCAGAGCTCTGCACACTATTTCAGATACTCACAGAACACTCACTGCATGGTGAGCTTTGTGCCTGGGAGAACACTGTTCCCAGCACCATGCAGGTGTCCATGGAGTCAAGGCTTTGCACATATTAGCTCTACTCAGAAGTTCTATCTAGCCTGGCCACTGCCTAGTTTCCATCCCAATTTGTATTATCAGGCCTTGTGGTTTCCCTGTAGCTTTAGAAGATTCCACAGGATGTGCTGTACATGTGTGTCCCACACCACAGGTCACAAAACTCCCAACACTTCCTTAGATTAACCTTTAGCTGCTAGTGAGAGTAAGAGTCAGAGTGCCATGGCAGTGATTTATTAATTCTATGTAATTAATTCTGTGTAATGAGAGTAAGAGTCTGAATGGCATAACGTAACTGATTAATTCTGTGTAATTAATTCTATGTAATTAATTCTCTGTAATGAGAGTAAGCGTCAGAAGGCCAGAGCAGTAATTGGCCACAGAAAGAGGGTGACTGTGGCGCCAGTCTTTTGCAATTGCAAGATCTTTGCCACAGGAAGGTTTTGTTATATCAAATTCTCCGTGGATTGTGGAAAGCAACTGTGCTCCCTATTCCAAAGAGGAGAACTTCCCCATTTTTCCTTCCTGTGGTTGCTGGCATACTTCTGGGAAACAAAGAGAGAATTATTTCCTAATACCAAACCTGGGTATCATTTGTTCAGCTCTGTGTACTGAGCTGAATGCATTAATGTGTCACCATTCTCTACATCTGGGGACAGTCCCCAGTTACACCCTGTCACCTGCTGAGGCCTCGTTCCAGTTCTACAGAGCAAGGTGGGGAGAAAACCCCCAAATCTCAACTTTGCATTAGAGGGCACAAGGTACTTCCTGCATCAGCAGCAGAGGCCTGAAGCACAGAATCAATCCAGGACAAATTTGGTAACTCCAACTGCAAACTCAGGCTGCCTGGATGCGCCAAGACATCAATAGCCAGGGTTTCATATCACTTACTCTCCTGCCTTGAGGAGTTTTCCTCTGTGCATGTACATACCCTCCTATTAACTTATCAAATCTATCTTAAAATAATGTTAGTAACTTGCCTTCCACACCTTATTTGGTAGACCAGTCTACATCTGCACTCCTCCAGTGGTTTGAAATCATCTTCAGATTTCCTGTCTCATTTATCCATGATAACTTTATGAATACTTGATCCTGTGACTTTTTTTTCTCAAACGTAAAAGGCACCTGAAAAAGCAGTGGATTTAAAGTGTGTTTTGGTCAGGCTCTCTTAAAAACGATCAAAGGAAACCTGGCTGATAAAGAAACAAGATATTTCCCAAAATATTTCACTTAATTGTATTGAAAAACTCCAACACCTCTCACAACTAGGTAAACCTCAGTGTTACTGAACAGCCTATGTTGGATTTCAGATTTAGGAAAAAGAGAGAAAAGACTGTTCATACTCACTTGCTCGGGTTTGGTTCTAACTCAGCAAAGGCAGTTGTCCATTGGTATCAGCTTCCCAAGAGTTCTGAGTGGAAATGACTTAGCCAAGAAAGAAAAATTAACAAGCTGTTCTGCCAACATGTCTTGGTTGAGATGTGCTACCACAATGTGCCATCTCTGATACAAAACAAAATGCCTGAGCTTAGACTTGTATCAAAGGAATCCTGAGCACTTAGTTCATAGCTTAGAGGATTAGTGCAGCAGTGATGTTTGGTTGTTCTGAAAGGCTTTACAGGAACAAAACAGGGGAAAGTTAGCTGTTAATTTAGTAGTAGTTTAATTGGCTGCAGATGCACTTTGTGATCCAAATGTCAGATGTTTATCTCGAACCCACAAATGGCTGTGGAGCAGAGTTCTGAGAAGGTTTGCCTGGGCCCTTTATTTAGAATACCCAAGCCCAGGGGAGATGGGTATGTGAGGCTGTACCCATAAGGACAATAACTATTTATTAATGGCTGTAGAATATGATGGCTGTTTGTGTAATGCGAGCACTCTGTTATGACAAAAGCTTGGCAGCATCAGCATGTTTGAAAGAGAATTAGAAATGCTTTTCTTTCTTAATTCTCCTCTCCTGCTGTTTTTAATATGATCGACATTGTGGTTTTCAAGAGTTTGCTTCAGACCCTTATGCCAGAGCTTTAATTTCCATGGAGCACAGCTGACACGTGGGTGATACCTCTTACACATCACCGACAGTGCCTTGCTCTGCCAGTTCTAATCTGATAAGCACAAACGCTTTTCTCTCCCTATCAAATGTCTTTCCAAGTGTCACAGTCACAGGGTGATGCAAACCTTTTGCCACAGAATCCAAGAAACTACAGAAAGCTTGAAAATGTGTAGTTCAATTACTCAGGAAGGTTTAAAGAAACACAGGACACATTATTTTCTGAAGCAAACTGGTTGTTGATGTAAGATTAGCACACTTAACTTGTGCACTTCAGAAAACCAAAGTTATCTCTAATTACAAGTACTACATACATCCTTAATTACACTGAGTTCCTAAGAATGGCATTTCTTCCTTCTATATGTAATCCTTAAGGAGATAATGAAGTTAATTATAAATAATTTGGTTTTACTATGTAACACAGTGTTTCTTTTATCCTCTTCTTGTAGCTAAAGTCCTGTACTGATATTGAACAAGATGTACTAAGTGAATGCTTAGCTATACAACAGCTCCACACATCTTCACAGCACATCCTGGATGGGAAGTGTGGCAGATCTGTAGGTCCTCATGATTTAATTACAGGTAAGAATGCTTCTAATAAGTGTGCTGCTAAATATGTCATATAACAGAGGATTTAAACCAAAAAAGATTTGTCACCATGGAAGGTGAAAAAAACCTCCAAACCAACAAATAAAATAAAGTAATTCTTGAGCTGTTCGCTAAGGCCTGGCTTTTTTTTTTTTCCCCAGAATTAGTCAGAGAAATAACTGCTGTTAATTTCCAGAAAGGGGCAGCAGCCCTGCTGAAAGTCTGTCTGCATCCATTTGTTCTCGTTTCAAAGTGTGCCTTGGCCTGGGCAGAGTGCAGGTGCAGGAGCTGTGCTAAGTCCAGGCGGGTGCTCCAGCACAGACTCGCAGCAGGAGGGTTTTATTCAGGAGCTGCAGGAAAGCTGATGAGGCTGAGTGTTATGATGCACTTCGGATCATAACAAATAATATGGTGATGATTGAATGGGGAGAAAACTTGAATTTGAAATGTCAAACCATCTTGCAATTATTTTTTCTAGTATTTAGTCTTTCTTTCTGTATTTTCTTTCCTTCTTGTGCTTTGAACAAGAGCAGGCCCTTTTCAGGGACCTTAGAGTCTTCTATACATTTTATAGGAAGAGAAAAAGATGCTTCCATTCCCTTCTGTGGGAAATAAGATCCAGGTTCAGAGTTTTTGTACCCCAGCAGAGGATCCTGAATCAGGGATGTGCAATTTGAGGTTCTGTGTTAGGCAGTGGAGAGAGGCACTCCCAAAAGCCAGCAGTGTCATTGTAATCTGCTTTCTGCAAGAGTGTGATTACTCCAAATCATCAAAACAACAAATGTGTTTTGCTTGATATCTCCTATCCTCTTTTCTGGTTCAAGTTGCGTTAAAATGTTGGAATGTAACTGGTGAACAGAATGGAGTAGAAAGGGAGATACCCCATCATTGTGATGTGGTTCCCCCGGGTCTGCACTCAGGGTTTACATGTGGCTCCTCAAGAAGTGGGAGAAAGCTGGAGGGATTTGGAGGTGAATTTCCAGTCTCTGCCTGTGCCACCTGCACTGAGTAAGGTCTGTGAGGGCAGCACGTGGCCTCTGCTGTCCCCTTGACAGCCCCATGTAGCTGGAGCATGGCTTGGCCTCCCCCTTCCAGGCAGGGCAGGAAAGAGCAGTGACATTTTCTTCAGAACAGGCTGCACTTCAGAACCTCAGAAACTGCCTCAGATTTCAAGTGACAACAATAAAACAGGAAAAGAGTTACTAGCTCACAGATAAACAGACCATCCCTAACCTCTCAGTGTCATTTCTGAGAACCTCTTGTGAAATGAAGGATTGTATCTGACTTTGTCTGAGATGATTTCTGTGCTGATTATATCAATCCATCACCAGGATGTTGTAAAAAACCTGTAAATCTTCCCTGATACTTCCATCAGGTCGCTCCATATGAGACCCCATCAATGCACAGTATGAGCAAGTGCCAGGGAAAAATAAATCAAGATTTGAAAGACTGTTTTGCAGTGAAACAGAAGTTGCTTCATATTATGTGGAGTACAGTCCACAGGCAAAACTGTTCCTTTGTCATTATTTAGGGCATACCAGCCAAAGTGCTGAATGTTATGGAATTAAAGCTTAAGGACATTCCTGCTGCCACCTATAGTCTGCAGTGATTGCACATTTGCTCTTTCAAATAAGCTGAGGTAGTATGTTTTGAGAAATCAGGTATAATACTGCATATAGGCTATACATGGATAAATACAGTGTATGATGTCCTCATATTCCACTGGAAATATGAAAACATTCATGGTTTGGGCTTTTGAGTTTGGTTTTTGTGTTGTTTTTTTCAAAGAAACCACATTATTAATGTGCAGAGCTCTGGGCTTTAGGGATCACTTGGATTCCTGGAGAATTTCAGTTTTGTCTTTCTCCCAGTTGAAGTACATTTTAAATATGTCAGGGATAAAAGCTCATCACAGAAAAAATGAAATATTAAAAAAGGCCCCATCCCTTGTGTCTGACTTCAAAGCAGGTAAGACAGTGAGCAGAGGAATGTTTCTGCAGTCAGAGGAACCCATTGTTTGCTGAAATCTTCCTCGTTTTTCCCTCCTCATAACTAAGATGCTTCATGGCTGCACGCATTTAACTCTGCCTGTGGACAAGAGCTTGTATCCCTCTGGTCCCACTCAGGCATTTTCTATGGGTTTTATTATTGTTTGCCTGGTCTCAGCATAAAGCTGAGGGGGAATAGGCTGCTAGTCACAGATGCTCAGAGCACAGTTTTGGCCACAGATGTTAAGGTTAAAGGCCAAGCCATTTAAAATACTGATTGATGACTTATATTTACAATCTGAGATGGTCAAATGTGTGAAGAGGCCCAAGGCACACAGGCCTGGCATGGGCTGCACTTGCAGGAGTCATTCACAGCAGCTCCAAAGACCTCTGTGTCTTCAGTTTCACAGAATACTCGTGGTCAGTGCTGGGAAAAAGGGAAGAAAAACTGTGAGACGAAAGAAATTTTGGAAGTACTCAAAATTATACTGAGACTGGATTTAGCAACTGCTCTTCCCTCCTTGACTTGTTCCTCCGTGGGGAGGGAGCTGGGGTGAGGCAGCACAGGGCGTGGTGTGGACGGCGTGGGGGGATGTGGGGACAAGGGACACCTTGTGTCAAACTGGGCCCGAGTGGCGCTGCGTGGAGATGGAGGGAGAGGGGAACTCAGTGATGACAAACCCTACGAGCCTCGGTGCACGCATGGGCCAAGCAGGGGCTTCCCCCTGAGCAAGTGTGATCAGGAAGTCAAAAGATGGATCTAGGAGATGTCCCCAGCTGGAAACTCTTCAAGCCCAGCAGTGGGCACTGGGTGTCCACCCCAGCAGTTCCACAGATGGGTAAACTCCTCTGCAGAGTGTTTGGGGGTGGCAGAAACTGGGGGTGACAGGAATTCTGGTTTCATTTGGTGTTCTGATGGGGTGGGTTTGAGTGCTTGGGATCATGCAGGACTCGGTTGCTGCACGTACAGAGTTGTGGGGGGGTTTTTTTAACATTTTCTTGCTCCTCTAGAGGGCTATGCTGATTGTACAGCTACTCTGTCTTTCTCATCACCTCGAGGAACAGGCCAGGAGAGAGACATCCTAAACATTCCTGAACTGTTCAGGGGTGGAATTGAAAGGTAAAACATTTAGTGTGTTTGCTGGCCACCACACTGCTAAGATGACTTTTTCTGAGGGCTTTTGAGCCTTTTGCACAAGTTATTGCTGGGCCAGCAGTGTGGGAACCTTAGAGCATGAACAGCTTGGTTTAGGTTCTGCAGTTTCCTCCAGGCTGTGCTGTCATTATACCTGAACTGGTGGTGTAGGAAATAGAGCTGAAGTGTGAAACGACACTGAACAGTCAGGGTCAAATTTGGCTCATCTTTCAAGCCTGATAATGAAGGCATGAACAGTGAGGATCTGAGGGAAGTGGAAACTGCTGTGTTATGAAATGGACTGAAGCCACCAGTGGAAAAGCATTTCTACAGTTTAGCATCCTGACTACTGACTTACTGTTACCAGAAGAGGCTTTACATAAATCCTGGCATCACCTGGGAACATCTGACTTCTTAAAGCCTGTCTGGTGTGCTGTGCAGAAAGCAAGTTGGTTTCACTGGCTGGTTGACAAATGTTCTGTCTAGCGGGAGACTGAGATGATGTGGTTCAGTTTTGTTGCTTTAGATCTGTCAGCAGCTGAGGACTCATTGTTCATGAGGGGTTTTTGACTCATCTGAAGCCCCTGACAAAGGTGGCTGGAATCTTGCCTCGGTGGTTCTGCTCTTCAGTCACACACAGAAACAGATGCTGACATTCAGATGTTGGTTCTCCACCCCGAGAGTGTCACACATTCCCCACAGCTCTGGATTTTCATGTTGCATGGGTGCAGTCCAGAGCCCTGCCAGTGACACGGGACAGGGCCAAGCACAGCTGGCACATGGCTCTGTCCTGGATGTGCAGCTCTGCACACGCTGAGTGGGAAAGGACAGATGAATGGTACAGGAGAAGAGATGGCAAAGAAAGGCCCCAGAGGGAGTGTGGGGTCTCTGGCTCTAGAGCTGGACACGGTGGGAGCTGGCAGACCTCACTTGCTGCTCACAGCCTTCAGATCACAGTGTGAGTGGCTGTTCTGGTCCTCATCCGTGTGCACATTCCCTGGGAGGGCGGGACAGAACTGCGGCAGATGTGTTGTAGGCACAGCTTGAAGAGGAGAAAGGCAGAAAAACTGGGAAAAGAAGGACTAGACTTCTCCCAGAACGGCGTGACAAGGAGCCAGCCCTTTCCCCCTGGCATAGGGTGGCATTTGCACAGTCCGTGCTGGCACTCCTGTGATGTCTGTCACCACAGAGACCTGCCCTCAGTGCAGCCTTCACGCTGAAAGTCAGTGTGAGGGCCCTGAGCCAGGTAATGCCTGTCTTGGTGCATGGTCACTCTTCAGAAGGAAGAAAAAAACTTAATCCCAACATCTTTATCCAAGAGTCCTGGACAAAGCCTCCTCAACAAAGGATGTGCTTGAGGGCATGGTAGGTTCTTGGCTATTGGTGCCTGACTGCCATGGTAGAGGAAAGTCCCCAAAAATGGCACACCCACAGTCCTTCAGTAATTCTGTACTAGTGAATCTGTTCTCGTGATCTCATTAAAAATTTCTCCTTCCTCCTCTTTGCATTTAGTTTATTGGGGTTTCATTTGTATCGATACGTGATATTTGTAAATGGTCTGGAACGTCCAGCAGCTTAGTAATGGAAAGTCAAACTACAGAGTTTGAGATGAGCAGCAAAACCCCAGGGCAGCATGGTCTGTTTTGCTGTGTGAGCTCCATCCCCTGAGCACTGCGGGTTCTCTCTCACAGGGATGGGAATGGCAGGGTGGGAGTCCTGCCAAGCCCTCTTGGCTGTCAGGAAGGTTCTACAGCTCTGGAGAGTCCAGGAACACCCGGACCACCTGGGAGGGTCAGACAGGAGACACCCACACGTCAAAGTACCATGGCACAGCTCTGAGTGCTGCTCAGGCACAGGCGTATTCACTGACACACAGGGGCTCTGCTGTGGGGTTGTGTCTCGGGGTCGGGTGGGGGATAGGGAAGGGGTTGGAGACTCTGCAGGACTTACTGATGCTTCCTTGCTTATTTTGTTTTCCCACCTGCTGTGTGTTCCCAGGCATGTACAGTGGATCCAGCACCAACCACAACGGCCCCTCCCCAGCTGTGCTGCCGCCTCCTCATGACATCCCTTCAAGGCACCTTCCCCTCGACTCTGCCCTGTCCAGCCCACATCACCACCAGTCGCCACTGGAGAGTGCCAGGGAAGGGTATGTGTGTGCTGTGAAACACGCCGGGCCTGTGTCTGGCGTGATAATGAACGATGAATTCTTTATTTTACTTTGCATGGGTGCTGTTCAAAAGAAAACACTGGCCCAAACAAAGCAGTTTTGTTTGTTTTAAAATCACAGAATAATTTAGTTTTCAAGGGACCTCAGAAGGTCGTGTCATCCATGCCCTTTGCAAAGCAGGGTAAACTTGGACATCATTATCAGGTTGTTCAGGGCCTTGTCCTTGTCTTTGACAAAACACAATGGGATTTTTTCTTCACAGCATGCCGTTACACTTAGATTTTGTTTTTTAATTCTTGCTGGATGACTTCTCATAGGTTTGGATAAGCAGAGAGAACTTTCCTCAGCTAACATGAGAAACCTCTCAAAGGGTAAAACCCGAACTTACGACTCACTCAGGAATCAGGCAGTGTTTGCCTTAGTAAGACTCACTCAGTGTCAGAGCCGTGGGCTTTCTCACTTCCTTGCTCTCTGATAAGGTTTTCTGCAATGCACCTCTCAGCAGCAGGCTTTACCCAGCCAGATCCTAATCAGGGAAGAGTGTTTAATCCCACTGATTGTATGGATTGCACTGCTACAGCACAGATACAATTGCATGGCTACAGGGTGTGATATTTCTAAAGCACCGTTTGCTCAAGGCTCTCATAACATCTTCTCAACAGTAAAGAATCTCTGCAAGCCACAAAACTCTGCTCTAACCTTTTTACTCAGATTCCTTTGGTGCCTGGCCTCGGGCAAATTCAACTTCATATTTACAGTTTTACTTCCCAGCACTTTGGATGGGGAAAGGACTCTGATTTGGCTTTACTGATGGGAATTTAAGATACAGAGAGATTAAGGGATTTTATTTTCCCTAGAAACATGTTGGTGTCCTTTTGCAAATACAGCAATTGAATGTAGAGTTTCCCCATCCTAGTCCAGTGACTGACCTTTCCCTTCTTTTATATAGGGCAAGGAAAGCCCAGAAGGATTTTAAGCAAAGGGCAGAAGGCAGAGTGTGTGTGGCATGGAAGGGACACAGTAAGGAAAATTACACCTGGGGTGGTTGGAGAACTATCTGATCGAGGAAATTGAATTAGGAGCAAACGACTCCTTTTTATTTTCCTAATTGGGAAATGAATTCTGCAGCAAGCTGAGCTTCTGTACCCTCTGCTCCTTCAGCCTTCTGACCTCAGCCAGAGGCAGGTACCAGTGTCCTCTCTCAGTATGATGGATAGACTTACCCTGTCCTTGTCCCATAAAATGCCTGTGCCCAGCCCTTCTCCTTCTCTACCCTGCCACATTCCCGACCTTGTATTTCCTGTTGGCAGAATCATTCCCATGGCAGTGTCGTGCCCAACAGGAGGCACTGGAAATTACTCTAGAAAAATAGGAAATTTTCTGTAGCAGAGAAGGCAGCAAGAGCGAATAGGAGGAATGAAGACAGACATTCCAAAGTGAAGGTCATCAATGAGCTGTTCTTTCCCTGCAGAAAGGGACTGCCTGAGTCTGGGGGGGTAGGATCCCTCCCTCTGACTGCTCCCAGTGTGCTGCTCAGCTGTTTCCCCTTGGAGTTTGTTCCTCAGGGAGTTAAGGCAAAAAATGCCAACCAAGAGTGAAATAAAGTAAGGATATACTACGGGAAGGATTTAGCAGGCTGTCAGGAAGGTGGATTTGTTTCTAAGGCGCTTTGTGTTCTGGTGCTGTTAATAAGAAATGAAAGCAAAGGCCTGACCAGGGTGAGCGCATTAGACAAGTTTCCAGTTTGAGGGATCAGAAGCCCCCAGATGAATTCTCATTCCTGCCCCTGGTGTCTCCATTCCAGAGCACAGCATTTCCCTTCCAGCAGGAACACCGTGGTCAGTGGCCTGAGCCTCTCCCTGAGCTCCTGCTGCAGACACACCAGAGTTTCCATCAGAATTGTCCCTGCTGATTCCAGCTTTAGTGCAGTGCAGATTCTTTCTCGGAGGAGACAGCAGTTTCTTTTCTCAGTGCTCTTATATCTAAGTAAAGTTTTTGCCCAAACATCCTATGACAAAATGTGGGAGTGAGATAACAGATTCCTAACCATGAGCCAAACATCAGGGAATGGAGACTGGAATGTATTTCTGAATAGTTATTTTAAAACAGGGCATCTAGTTTCATGACATAGTTACTTGGAATTTTTCAGCATCTCAAATACTGTTTCCTAAACTCAAAATAATCTTCATTCAGCGTCGTCATTCCCAGTCCAAGATCCTTCTGCTGTATTTAATGCTTTATGCTTACATTATTCATGACTGCTGAAATGCAGCCCATACATGACATCTTAATTGCAAGTGCAGAAACTTAGTGTTTAATAGTCCTTCAGTTTCATTTAGCAGAGTTCTGTTTAAATCATCCATCCATTTAACCGGGCAAAATCACTTCATACTCCCACGCCTGGAGCCCCTGGATTCCAGGGCTGTTGCCCCTTGGCCGTGGCAGTGCCACCCCTCCTGGAACGGACACCAGGTTTGCAATGGGAAGGGAACCCCTCCCGCTGCCTCCCTCCCTGGCACTGCTGCAGCTCCCTGGCACTCGCAGTGTTTGGCCTCAGCTGTCTGAGCACTCGGGTTCGAGCGAACACAGAGAATTCCTCTCTGTGGATCGGGACCATGACAAGACGGGATCACATCGTGGAGTCTGTGGCAGGAACCAAGTGATGACTATCAAAAAATCTAATTACTGAGTCATCAAATGTGCAAGATGCCAAAAACTACATGAGGCAGAGTACAAATAGTCTACTCAAGTTTGACATGAGATTCAGAATTTGATTTAAAGGCTTTTTTTTTTTTTTTTAACAAAAAAAGCCCTACGTTACACCATCCTTTGCCAAAGTCAATACCAAGTGCAGCAGTCAATTTTCCCAAATGGTTTGCTGAGACATTCAAATAGTATGACAAAATTATCTAATTCACTTGAAAATGTTCTAACAAAATCTGACTTCATTACCAAATGTATTTATACTGGCTTTATTCAGTATGCAGCACATTGCTTCAAATTCTGAAATGAAGTGTATGCTACACCAAAAAAATCTACTTATATTGATATTAATTTAGGTAAAAGTGATTGACTGAGAAATACTTGGGCATGCAGAAAGTGGGCTTGGTATGATCCAGGTTAAAATG
Source organism: Platysteira castanea (assembly GCA_013397175.1). Classification (NCBI taxonomy): domain Eukaryota; kingdom Metazoa; phylum Chordata; class Aves; order Passeriformes; genus Platysteira; species Platysteira castanea. Next base: position 202,512 of record VYXC01000183.1, read on the forward strand.
TATATTTATTTTTTATTTCAGGTAGCAAGGGTTTATTTTAGCATTTCTTGTAGCATTTGCCATGTATAATGTCAAACTGGGTTTCATTCTGCCCACTGCAAAAATAGTCTATTTTGATTTGTAGCAGAGTGAGGACAGAAAAACAGCTTTTAGTATTAAATCTTGGGCGAATGTTGCACTTGGCTTGCTTTCTACTATGTTTTTAGCTGTTATTATCCAAGTCATCTAAAAATTTTCTTAGTTTCATTTGTAGACTATCTCTGTAAATTGCAGTTTAGAATATTCAGTGTGATAAATTATTGGTTTAAATGAAACTTATCTGACTGAAGTTAAGTGACTTTGAGAGGTGGCACCGGGTTTGGGATTTGCACCAATTTAGTGCAATGGCCCAACAAGGTCACTTTGTGGGACCTGAACACGATCCCTCTGTGTGTGACTGAGGCTCTCTGTCACTTGTGCTGCTGTGACAAACAGCACTTCTGTTCCCAACAGGAGCTGGGGCACTGGCAAATAATGACTTGATTGGGAGGGTGATGTGTCTCCAAGGGAAAGGAAAGTGAAACCATTTTTTAATATTCCTGTGGTAATTTAGGTCATTTCTGCTCTGTAAACACAACAGTAAATGAAGAAGTAGTGGGATTAAGACATCTGTGATGTGCAGAGGTGGTGATTAATGAGGACTCTGAGCCCAGTCTGGTGAGCCTTTAATATAAAGAATGAGGTCTAAGCAGGTCAGAGGGAAGGGCTCACACAACTCCCTTTGCCAGCCAACTGCAACCAGCTCAAACCAGGGGCCAGACCCCCCTGAAGTGACACTGACCCACACAGAAAATCACAAGAAACGAGATTTAAAAACTACTAAGTGAAAAGAGACATTTTAATCAGGGTGCTTAAACTTTAGAGTTTTTGTTTGCTTGCTTCTTAGCACCTGTTATTTCAAATACCACAGGAATAGCTCAGTGTAAAGAGCTCTCTGTTAAAAACTTAGTCCTTCACTTCTTTTTACGTAAAGTAACACGAGGTACACAGAGCCTCCCTTCTGCTCAGCCAGGGAACACCAGATTTGAAATCCCTGATAGTTTTAAGCTTCAAACTAAAAATGCAGGATAAAATCTCATGAGTTACATGGGGGAGATTCTTTCCTGTGCTATCCCCTTGAGCTGCCAGGATCCAGGCCAGGTAGGAAAATACATTTGTGCTCCTAATCTCATTACTTTAGGAGACAATTAGGTGTCTTAGCTACTTTTGGCTAATTTTTATTAATCTTGTTTGTCTTGTAATCTTTTAAATTAAGTTCGTGAGCTCATATAAATCAGTGGACTAGGAACTGACCAGTTCTTAGAATCTTTGTAGGAAAAAAACTCTCTAGAAGTACTTTGAAGAACTAAATACCTGCAGAGATTTTATAACAGACCAAGGAGATCTATCCCTCATTCTCTCTGGATTCCATTGGAGAATACTCTTCATTTATAACAGAATACACAAGTCAGTGGTTTAGTCTTCCCTTCAAAAGCACTAAAACCAGTAACAAGAAACAGATATCTCTGACAGCTGAAAACATTTTCAGTGGAGGAAGCCAAGAACCCATCATAATTTATCTCCGTGTTACGGATCTGAGCACGCAAAAGAGGCATCAGTACATCTGTCCTGAAAGAACAATGTACAGGTGCGGCGCTGAGCCCCACGAAACAAAGAAAATCAGTAATTAAAAGCATCTGGTTTCAAATCCCAACTCATTTATCTCACTGTAGAAAATGTGATCAGAATTCATTTATAATCATGTCCAGATAGGTTTATACAGGTTCCCCTCCTTCCCTTAAAGCAAAATTAGCATTAGCTTAGGCTTACTTCAACAATTACATGCTTAAGGATAACCTGGTGCAGGATCCTGAGGTAAATATTGTTTGTCCATCAGCAAAAATAGGTGGGCAAGGGTTTCTTTTGTGTTTCTGAGAGGGCTGAGCTGCCACTCAGGAGAGAGCCTTCACAGTGCCTCTCAAAGTAAGGGCCATGGTGCCTGCCCAGAGGAGACACTCTAAGGAAAACTGTCTCTGAGTGAGAAATGAGAGAGTACAGGAGAAGGTGAGAGGTTAAAGGAGATGGTCAGAGTAACTAAAAGCATTTAAGATGGATTCAGCCAGAGCTCTTCTGCATTACATTAATGATTTTAGCCATTACTGGGTTTATCTGCAGTTAAATTTACACTTAACATCTGTAAAGCTTTTTTCTCTTTATTTTTTCCAAATTCTGGGGTTTTTAAAGCAAAGCTGCTTAAAACTATTTGATGTAAACCATATACGCCAAACACAGTAGTTTATCATGGTGTAACAAATACTGAAGCTATTTTGACATCTCCCACTGTTGGGCAGTGTGTTCTGCCTGGCAGACCTGAAGAAAGCAGACATCAGAACCTGTCCAGAACCCACCTGTACCTGGAAGCATCTTGCTGCCTGTTTGCCAGAGGATAATGACCTTAAATGACTGAAATAAGATAGATCAGTCAGGCATGCAGCACATGCCAGCTAATCTGGAGTAGACAGTCTCTGTGTTTGATTACACATCTTTGTAATTGACTTCCTGGCAATCATTTGAACCTAAGGCACTGCTCTTTATTTAAATACGTTTTGATATTTCTTTGACTATATTAGTAAAGGTTTTCTTTCACTCCAAAATATCTTTTCCTGCTAGATTGTTAGCAAGAATAACTTTTCAAATCTCCCTCATGTAGCAGCTTCCACTGTAGCAATTCATCAGCTTCATTTCACAGGTTATTGAACAAACCCTTATAAATACAAATATCCCTTGGAGTGGCACAAAAACATCCCATAATGATCCCTGTGAGGAACTGCTCTGCAGAAACTGCACGTCTCCGGTCAGAACTATTGCAGAGATACTCATTTGACATAGAAAAAGTGTTTGTGTGTTTTTGTGAGCTTGTGTAGATGATGAAATGCATGACAAACACTGAGTTATGTTCTGTGCCCCAATCAGACTTGCACATGTGTTTGTTGAGCAGACAGGGAGTATTTCAGTATTTCAGGAAGCCCCTCTGGGCCCAAGAGAAGGCCCACACAGAAAACCTCTGAGTGTACCAGGAGAGGACTCTTAGGGTTCCTCTGTGATTCTCAACATGAAATTGCTTTCGTATCACTGTCATTAGTATCACTAAAAATATTCTAAAGCAATTAAATGACCTGAGACTCTTCAGTCACGTGAAAGTTCCTGTGGATAGTGTTCTCCATAATGTTATTAAGCCCCTCTTACTCCTTAGAGCTGAGCAGCTCCTGCACCTGTGGACTTGGCTCATAGTGTGAGTGAGTGAAGGTGCAGAACTGGATCCAGGTAATCCAAGGCAGCATTCTGGGTGAAAATTAGTATTTTGTATTTGTCTAAAAGCCAGGAAAAGGCTGCCATTGCCTCAGCTCTGCTTCAGGATGTCACACACAGGTGTGTCACAGGGTGCAGCAGCAGCACAGCGGGGGTAGAGCCCAAGTCTCTCCAAGCTGGCCACAAGCATGGCCAGAGGAGGGAAAACCAGAGACACGGTGTTGTACCTTGGAGTCACAGCCCCGTGTCACAGCCCCAGGACCTGGGTGCTCATTGTTTATAAGAAAAGGTAAGAAATACAGTGATGCCCAGCAAGGTGATCTGTGTTGAAGGATTTATTATATATCAGGGAGGGGGGGGGAAGAGGAGAAAGGAAGAAAGAGGGAGAGAAGGAAAAGATTCCTTGCATTCCAGAAACGTAGCCAGAGGCACCTGGCAGTGATTAGTGCAAAGGTTCACCAAACTTCAGATAGAGTCTGTCTTACAAAAAGTCCAAAAGAGTGAACGGTGTAACTGTTTCTTGAGCATGTGCTGACAGAAATTCCCGTAGGGCAAGACCCAGAACAGAAACACGTGGCCAGAGATTGGGCTCTATCCAGGGACCTGATTAGCAGAGCTTTACACATCATTTTTAATATTATGGGGAGAGATGAAAATCCGTGTTAACTTTTTTTCCATTAAAAGAAATAATCTCCTGGTCCTGGAACTGAATTGGACTTTCTCACAATATCAGTGACTGTAATGCTTAGGGGAGGGATTTTATGAATGAACTGGTTGGTGTGCTGGGTTTTATTGGGAGAACCTCATCTCATGAAACTCTTAATTCCAGTAAGTGGCTGCAGTGCTGCACTTCAGATAAAACGTGGAGCTTCTTACTCTGGTGCTTTATTAGCTATTTTTCTTCATGTTAATCTGACTTAAATTCTCAAAAGTCAAGATTGTTCAATCTGGCAATACTGCTGTGCATGGAACTGTTACAGAATGGACTTATAACCCAAAATATACTAAAAATGATTTGACATAAAGGACAGATGTTTTTCAGTCTGGATTTGGTCCCGTTTCCACTGAACTCAATGGGATATGGGTTCAAGTTCTTTGTCTAGCTGAGGAATCTGCCAATCAAGCCATCGCACCATTAAAGAAAAAACAAACCCAGACAGTTTTCTTATTGGAAACATCCCTGTCTGACATATTTCCATTTGCAGTTATACTTCATTCCTAATTATAATTCAAAAATCTTAGTTTGAATTTATTTTCATTATTTTTCCATTTTCAGTTCCACTCAGTATTTACTGAGTATACTGTGTGTAGTGTTTGGCAGTCAAGGTCTAGTCAAGCTCTTTTATCTTGAAAGGAGCTTTATAATTTCTTATTCTGTCAATTTGTCCTGGAACTGGTATTGAACAAAGACTAAAGCAGAGGGCAAATCTGTTTCTTCCTCAGACCAAGCACTGTGGGTGAATATAGAAAACACCCATCCAAACATTGTGATGGAAATCTCAGAACAATCCATGTCCACCTGTATTTATTTTTTGGTTCTTTATGTTGCACTGATATTGGAACAGGATATTTGGTGTGCATTGTGAGAATACAGAGATTCTTAAACGCCCCTGCCTGCTTGGGGAGGCTGAGAGTGCAGACAGGATCAGTAATTCTAAAGCATAGCCATGGTACTTGTAGCCTTTGGGTGTGTTTTCTGTAGGTCACTGATAGCTCATGGCACACACAGGTAGTCCCCTCACACAGGCCTTACTTACAATTTAATATAAACTTCCACCATTCCACCATAACAAAATAGATTGTTAAAGCATGATCACAAAAAAGTTTATATAGAAAGTTCTACTGTGATTTCTGTTTGAGATTCCTAAAGATGTGCACTTAGAAAGTGAGAGGAAGATCAATCTTTTCTATGTTTTGACTTGTAATATTCCTTTTTAAAAAGTCCTTCTGTTAGGACCAAGATTTCTGAGCATTCTCATTGATGTGAGTGACAAATGCTTTCCAGTAGAGCTGAGGAACTGGTTTTGGTGGCCATGACTGACGCTTGCTTTCATGATTCTTTGTGGGTAGAATCCCACTTGACTGCAGGAGTTCCTGTGGGAAGGGCTGTGGAGTTGGGTATTTTCAGGCAGTGTTCGTGCAGAGATGTGCCCAGTGCCACAGACAAGGTGGTTACTGAGTTAGGCTCAGTAATTCCCCAAGTTTCCTTTGGTTGTGTGTATGAATCACCTGAGATTTTTCTGAGTAGTCCTTTTCCTTGATTGCCTGCTGATGCCTCCTCAGACGAAGTGCTGGCCCTCCAATCCCACCTGAAATCAGACAGGAATTCTATCTCCAGCACCATCCTACACTGGGGCTTCAGGGGGAACTGGAAGAGGCCCCCAGTGCGTGGTCAGTCACCCTGAGCTGTGTGGTGAGTGAAGAGAGCAGAATTCCTCCCTGTCTCCATGGGCGATCACTTTACATCCTGAAGCACAAGATGTGATTACCCCTTGCTTAGCATGGAAATGTTGGTTTTGGCCATTAAATTATTCAGTTCCTTTGTAAAAAAGTAGGTATTTTGCTTGATTCTATGGCTCCTGTGGCTGTGAATGGCACCGGCCAGGGCATGCTGTGTGAGCAAAATGTTCCTTTTGTTTCCAGCCAAGCTCCTTCTCTCCGTGGTGCGTGTCCTGTTGCTCCTGTGTCTTGGACAGGGTTGAGGGGAGGCTGGCTCCCCCATCACACCCTCGTATGCCCCTGAACAGAAATATTCCATAGAGCCAGGAGCCCTCAAATGCAATGAATTAAGGAAGGATAAGGACTTTTTTTTCATGCCTGTGAGAGTATTTATATCTCTTTATATATAGCTATATGTAGGCACAGATATACATTAAAAGGCCCCAAAGGACCTGCAAATTTACTGAATTATGCAAGTTACAATTAAGGTAAAATATATGGTATATATTTATTATTACTATCCAAAGCAAAGCAAACTGTGGTTGTAGTACAGTATTAACAGGAAATGTGCAGGCTATTAGTTATTGAAACACACATGCCTGAGCTACTGCCTGGGAATTTTAGTGTATCCCACTGAGTTCCTGCTGTAAGTCGTTCAGTGTTTCGTCTTCCACACAGAAGGCATCACCTTTTAGGCTGTAATGTATTTCTGTTTAATTTGTATCAAGAATGATTCCCCCTCTCTTTTAACAACCGGAGTATCACAGCAACCTAATTAGTTGGCAGATACTCAGGAGAGAATTAAAAACACAGCACTAGGGACTGTACAGTTTTGCTGCTGAAAATCTCCCCTTGAGCGTGCCAGAGCACATTCACACATGCACATACACACACAAGGTAATATTTTAGGGAGCAGCTTGAGCTGTAGGGATTGTGATGAATATTTTAAGGACACAGATCCCCATGTTGGCCACTTGTGCTAACATAGCCAGATCCTTCTGCTGAGCAAAGTTATTTCCTAGCTGAAAACTGTGCCTTAACTCACAAGAAACATACTCAATTCCCCGTTTAGGGGAGATGGAGCAGAATGTAGCGGATTTTTATGGTGAACTGCTCAACTTTGTGGAACTCTCTTGGATGCAGAGGAGGCAGCGATGCTCAAGTGTTACCCGTAGCTGTCAGGGTTTCAGCTCAGATTCCTGCTCCTAGGTTACTGCTGCCCACAGCCAGCAATGTTTGCTGAGCTCCAGTATCGGGGCAGCTGTGCCCAGTGGGAGCAGCGAGCTGGCAGCTCCACACACTGCTCAGCATTCCCAGCTGGAGCAGGGCCTGCACCCTCTGGCCTTGCAGGGGACCTCAGCACCCTTAACCACTCATCTCAAAGGTTTTGAGGCACAAACCCCATCATAACTGTTGAGCTCACACACAGGAAAAACAGGAATGCAAGAGTGTGAGTGGGGACAAGCACTGCTTTAAAATAACAATAAAAACTTAAAATTCTTCTCCCATGGTTAAGATTTAAGCAGCCTCTGGGAGTAGTTAAACTGGGTAGGGAAGCTGGGATTTTCAGTATTCCCTCAGCTGGATACCTAAGTGCACCATTTTTGTTTGACAATCAACATGATTGCATAGAATTTAGAAGCACGATGGCCCAGGCTAACAAAGCACTCGGAGCAGCCCGGCAGGTCTCTATGGGGTGCTGCGTTTCCCAGCAGTAGCCAGGACAAGACATTCCACGAGCAGGCAGAGGAAACCCAACACAGGCAGTTGCAGAGGACTCGCTCCCCAGAAGCATTTCCCTCCCCTATTCAGAGTGGTTTCTGGCTCATCCCGGCACTGGAGTTTTTAGTACGTTTTTTGTTTCTCTTTTAAATGTGTGTGGTCATTACCCATATAAATGTCACTATCATGAGCTCTTTTAGCGATTATCTTTCCAAGGAAAACAACTGCAATCTTTTTAATCTCCTTTCCGATAGAAGCATTTCCAGGCTTCTAAGAGCGTTGCTGGCACGTGGAGGACGATGTCTCTGTCCCTGTGTGCCGGAGGAGGGGCCGGTGGCCGGGCTGCCGTCCCTGCTCGTGGCTGTGCTGCCGTCCCCGCTCGTGGCCGGGCCGTGCCGCGGCAGAGCCGGAGCGAGGGCTCCCGTGTGGGTCCCGCAGCTCGCAGCTGTGGCAGCCCGGGCTGGGAGCAGCCGCTCGGCACAGACGGGCCCGCAGAGCGCCCGCAGGGAACGCGGCTCACGACAGCTCCCTGAGCCCAACCGCGGCCCCACGGAGCCCTTGGAGGAAAAGCGGCGGCCCCAGGGGAGCTGCCCCTGGCGTTTGGCTGCTGCTGAGCAAATAAACTCGGTGTTTCCCCTGCATCTGCTCCTCAGCAGCGCGGGCTCCGGAGAGCGTTCGGTCCCTGACCTGAAGGGAGCACAGGTGGCCCCAGCATCCCCCGGTCCCTTTTTGGCACCTCTGCAGCTCCAGGCCTTTTCCAAAACAGAACAAATAAAGATAGTCTTCTCTTTACATGTTGGCTCTTAGAATTCGACTTTAGTCCTCTTTATTTTACATGTTACTGGTCAGCACTTCTGGGGGGGGATCTTTCTGAGAAAAAAGAATTGTTTTCTGGTTCTTGCGTATTTGAGTCGACAATATCTTTGCCTTCACCCATCCAGGAGTACTAGTTTAACTCCTCAGTTTACTTTGGGGATATTCAGTCTCTGTGGTTTGCATTATAGGTCTTGTTTCCTTCTTATGGGAGATGGAATTATTTCATCTTAGGATGGGCTTGGATTGGTTGATTTAAACCCCTTTTAATATTTAGAATGTCAGTGTGACAGATTTTGGCAGTGTTCCTCTGCCTCTCATGTTAAATTTGGTTTAGCTGTTGTCACCATTAATTCACAGCTCCCCTCTGTTTACCTCTTGCACGCTCCCATGTAGTGCTCAGTCCTCATTGGAGCACAGCCCCACTCCCGAGGTCAATCCAACTGCTCCAAGAAGCAGTCGTGTGAAATGATGGTTTATGGTGTTTGAACAGCTTGTGCAGGGGTAGAGGAAGACACAAGTGAGAGACTGAAGTTTTTATTTAGTTAATTCTTTTTCTGCCTCCAACGGTTTGTGCTCGGTATTTTTTTCCAGCTCGGTGACATCTATTACAACCTGCAGAGGTTGTTTTATTTCTCTGCCTCCGGGCCTGTAGCTGGGAAGTTCCCGCAGGGTGGCTCTCAGACAGTGAGGTGGATTGTGCAGCATCTGAAGGTTCTGGTGCTGCTCAAAGGGATGCTTCTTAGGTTTAACGAGAGCTCCAGAGGCAGCAGAGTGTACTGAGAACTCCTCATGCTGCCTGTGCTGTTTGACAGGGCACCACTGGGCTGTGGAGCACAGGGCCCCTTGTCACAGCTGTAAGAGAACCACTCTTAGCTCATCTTCAGAGTGAAACCAAGGCTTTTCTTTGTTTGGCTGCAGCTTGACCCTGTTACAGCTTTACCCCATTATAGCTACAAAGGCACTTAAACAATTTGCATTTACTCATTCTAACTCCATTTTCCACTTCTGTTTCTGGACATGCATCTCAGCTCACAAAATTCTAAATTAAACTGAGTTGTGTTTAGGTTTCTCACTGAGGAGTGGTGTCATTCTGATCCTGTCATTATGGTGAGTACAGGAAGTCAGTGTAAAGGAACAGAATTCCTTGTCAAGCTCTTATTTCCCCCTAGCAAATATCTGAAGGTAGCACTGCGTTGTTGTCCCTTTTTTTTCCAATATAATTTGTACCTGCAAAACAGACTTCTCTATAATTTGGCCATTATGGAAATAGTTCATTCAAGTATTTAATTTTCCCATATTGTGATGTGATATGTGAAGTTTTTCTGTTTTTCCTTTTTTTAGGCTTGCTCCCAACATAATCTCTCCACTTGTCAGCCCCCTGAAAGCTTTAGTTCCACCCTCCCTCCTGCAGAAACACGGCTCTCCATCGTCCCACAGCCAGTCACCCAACGGGCAGCAGTTTTCTGGGATACCAAATACACCATATGCCCCATTTCCAAACCAGTCTGTACAGCAGGGATCTCAAGGTAACTCTTCCCTCTTCTTCTTTTTGCAACTTTTCTAATTCCTAGCTGGAGAGAAAGAATTTATTTTGGTTTTTCATATTTGGCTAATACTAATTTCAGTGGGAACTCCAGTTTTTAAACTGGATTGATGTACATACAGATGGAAATTTTCAGACAGATCCATCTTGTGATATCATCATCATAATGGGGAAAGCTGTCCCAACAGCAGATTTATTGCATTTATGCAGGTTCTTCAGTAGAAGGCTGCTGGCCATGCACCTCTCCTGACTGGTCATCCAGCCTGGAGAGTGACCCTGCAAGAGCTATCCAGTCCCAAAATACATGGGCTGAGGCACACCTTGGCAGTGTCCTGCTCAGTCTACTCATAGTGATGCACAAGATATGGAATTAGCCAAAGAAAAAAAAATCTTTTTCCATTTATTATTTGGAAGTTTGGCTTGTGTCATGTTATATAATAATATGTAAATGCACTCTGTACAACTGTTAGAGTGCCTGTGGGATTTGAGGATAGGAATGGGAACAGTAAGCAGCTGTCCCACAGCTTAATTTAAAACATTTTTTGTTCTGATTTGCTCAGCCTTTTTAACTGGGAGCTTACATACCTATTCTGGAGTTCTGATGTGGGAACTAATTAATGTTCCTGAAATTTTTGAGGCACAAATTAGCAAGAGATATTATTATCACAGATTCTTCCAGTAACAGGAGCTTGCATATTTCAGAAATCTGTTATGCAATCCAGATGGTGAGCTGCTAAAGTGTGGTAAATAATCCCAATAAAGAAGTGTGCAGGACATCTGTCTGCTTGCAAGAGCCTGAGCACAAACCCGTGAGCAGCTCCCAGCTGGGATGGGGTTGGGTATCCCAATAGTTCCCTCTGCCCCTCATTCTCTGAGCAGTGTTTTTGCTCTTTGGTTGGACAGGCTTAGTCTGAAAAGTTAAAGCGTATTATATTTAATGATTTGTGCTGAAGGAAAAACTAACTCAACCTGATGCTCAACAGATTATTCAATTTAAAAAGATTAACTCTGTAAGGGAAAAGTGGCAGATTTATGATAGCATATAATGATATATGATTATGTTGCTATAATGAGCTAAATAACTACAAGCCACAAGAGGAAAGTTTAGCAGCTCATTACTATGGCAGAAACAAATGCATAGACAGAACAAGTTTTGAACCACTTAAATAAATTGACTTTATTCCTTAAGAAAACCACATTTCCTTTTGAATGAATTGTTGCTTTCTAAGTGTTATGTCATGTGGTTTTGAAAAAGCAATAATTTTCCACTTTGGCCAAATGTTGAAGTATTATTATAAATTCATTATGGAAATGGTCATTCCAAAATCAGTTTTGATTAGCAGCCTTTGAAACCAATTATCTGTAACCTGTACTTAGCTGTACTTGCTCCACTTTTTTTTTTTTTCCTTGCAGTTCATTAATAGCACATTTTTCTAATGGAATCTGTAATAATCTGGGAGTTTTGAATTTTTGCCAAAAAAGGTACACCACATAAGCCTAGTGTAGAACCAGGCATCTGTACAGAAGTACATAAACATTGTGGATGTGGAATTTTTAGGAGATGGCAGCTTCGTCAGGCTGGTAGCAGAAATATTGATAATGAAAGAACACGCTGACATTATTTATATGTTTAAACCTAACTGTAGTAAGATCACATGGAAATTATTACATGCTGAAAGAATTTGGCAGGCAGTGGAATCCTGTAGTTACTTATACCTGACATGATTTCTTGTCAGAAATTTTATGGAATTTGAAAAGCTGAGATTTATTTGCAAATACATGTAAATGACATGACATAACAAGATGGCATTTAATAGGCATATTCCAATTATTTGCTCATTACATCATTCATTTAAAAGCTGCTTGAAGTTTTCTAGGCTGTGCCTTAGAGAAGCAGAGGCAGCCAGTGCACTGTGTGAAGTGGCTAAGTACAGCTTTTCTGCCACAAATTATTTCAAAGCAAAATTTAACTAAATGTTATGTTTGGAACTCAGTTTATTCCTTTATGAACTGTTATATTTCTACATCTACTTTACATAAAACATTTAACAGTGATCATTTAAACTGACAGGGCATTTAGTAAATTCTTCACTTGAAAATAACCTCAGAAAATTTTTGCTTTAAATCAAAACTGAAGGAAAACCTGAAATCCATGTGGCAAAAAAAATATTGGTGAAACACTTACTGCCAAGTTGGTGCTACAGATTTGCAGTCTAGAAGGAGCAGGGATGTCTGCACTGGACCAGCCTCCTTGCTTACTTTGTATTTTAACCCCTGAAGGGAGTCTTTTTTAAGAACTTGTAAAAAATGCTCCCTGTTTACTCTAATCAACCATATGTGGTTGTTAACTGAACACTTGGTTATGGGATTTTAATAATATTTTAATTCCCCATATTTTCTCTGTGAAGCATTTTAAGAAATCTAAAGGAACCACAACTAAATGCCATGAACCCAAAGGGTCAGAAATCCCATTTGTAGTGTCGTGATTTGTTTTACCTGACCTGTGTCCCCACTGCACCCTTTCCCTTCCTCACACCATGTTTTTTCTTTAGTTTCCTACCTGCATTTATCCCACCTGCAGGCAAGTTAGAACAGGGAAGGTGCATTTCTCTGTATTTTCTTTGCGAAGCACTTGGCAGAAATCAGGTCGCAGTGAACTCAGCAGTGCAGTAACACCAGGATTTTCCTACATCCATCTCTTCACTGGGTGGTTCCAGGAACACTTTTTCCTCTGCCTTCTCAGATTATCACACAGTGGTGCTGAGGGATAGATACTGCAATCCAAAAGAGGCTTTCATTGCTTATGGCAGTCCCTTTCCAGACTCTGATTCTGAGGCAGTGCTCTGCTTCAGGTATTTCCAGACTCTGTAACTTAAAACACTTCAAAATAACCTTTCCCCACAGGTCTTGGGAAAACCCTGGATCCGACTAGTTTCAATCCAGTTTTGTCATGCTTGGCTGCTCTCTGCTTTTCTAAGCCACTGTGCCAGCCCTGTAGATCATGAAGATATTTAACTGATGTAACAAAGCTAGCCTGGGAGCACAAGAAAAGGACAGCAGTTACAGGGGGAGAGAGAAAATACCCATCATGTCTTCCCTAGGAGAGATGTCTCTAGCAGACATGCTGGAAAAGGTTCATTTTTTGTTCTCTAGCAATGCATCTGAGTGCTCTCTGCAACTAGTTGTGCCTCCTTTGAAGCCAAGTGTCTCTTTTTTTCACTGCTCATCTCAAAAGGATGTATTTTTAGGCTTACAGCAAGGAGTTTGTGTTTTGTAAAAAGAAAGTCAGGATAATTATCAAAGCCAATCAATAAAGCGCTGTACCTAAAACCACATCAAAAGAGGGCTATGCTACCTCTCATAAGAGCTCCTTGGTTCTTTAAGCCAGACTCTCCAGGCAGTAAATAGAGGTGGCTGTCTGTTTATTCCAAGGAAGGATATGCATCATTTAATGCTCAGCTTTCCAAATTTTTGGGCCGCCTTCTCCATTGCAGCAAATACGAGCAGCCATGGTACAGTACAGAGCGTGTAGTGTCTTTATCTAAGAGTCATCCGTTAGGACTTCACTAATCATGGACATCAACAATTCAGGTATTTTGTAGTGCATCCTACGTTCTCAAGAAATTATTCATCTAATCCTTGCAGATTCTGCCAAAGTACATATTAAACTGGGAAACTTCGGAGCAAATCTTTCACCACTCAATGAGTTTGTTGCATTTCTACTCAACAATTGCCTCACTTGGCCTTATTTATTGCCACGTTAGGAAATACGAAGTGACCAGACCCCGAGTTTTGCCTGGTACTGCTTGGCAGGCTTCGGTAGTAGAGGGAAAACGTACAGAAGTATGGGAGATCTTCCTGAACAGGAGAGAGCTTGTACATGGCCTGAATTGTAAGGGACACATTCCACCCCATACAGCCCCAGGTGCTCTGGGGACAGGCACAGGGATTTAATTGCTGAACAAACAGACTGAAGAGCTGCACAAGCAGCCCAGCAGGGCGGGTCTCTGCTGTGAGCGGGGCCGAGCTGTCAGCTGGAAACGGGGAAACGCGGCTGTGACTGGGATTCACTGAACTGCCCCGAGCTTCTGCAGGAGTTCCTGAGGAACTGTTTCAGTGTAAGACTGAGGGAAGAAAGACAACAGCTCCATATTTTTTCTGGCAAGTAGAGGAAAATCCTGAAGCACATTCTGCTGGATGTTAAGCCCAATTTGGTTGACTTCAGTTGCATTTAAGGGAAGGAGCATCATTTCAGAGACGGTAGGAAAAGGGGTAGCTGATAGGAATGTGCAGTTAGTGTGCAATGCACCTGGAATCAGGAAGAGGTTATTGAGGCAGGAGGAAGGAAGAGAATTAAATCAGGCCATGGTTGGTTTAAATATTGTGACATACTTTGAGGTCATCCTTATAGGAACAAATTACAATTTCTTTTAGGATGTTGGCACAACTTAAAAATTGTAAAATTCCTTCCTCAGCAATTCATATGTCCTTTACTGTTAAATACCTTCTTTTGTTGTCTACAACTCATTCGCAACTTTTGATGGCAAAACCCAAACTGATGGGAACTGATAATACAATAGTTGGGGAAAAAAAGCAGGATCTAAGAAATGTTGGTTATGTGGGGGACAAAAGTCAAAAATGCCCCAAAAGCAGAATGACTGAGGCAAGCAGAGACCATACAGATCTATCTCAGCACTTTCCAGAAGCAGAAGAGTCTCTGGCTGAATTCAGTCCTTGCCTGACATCCATCTGGACTCAGTCCTGCACTTCTGGGTCAACTTCACCTGCACACTGTGGCCCCCTGTGTCCAGTGAAAGGAGGTTCATTTGAATCAAGAGCAGTCTGGGAAAGAAGTTTGAGGAACCTGTGAGGGTATTTTGGATAAACAGCGCTGTCTCCAGCAGTGCACAGCACACGCTGGATGGGAAAAGACTTTACTCAACTGAAAACAAAGCAGTGCTATTCATTCAAATACTGCATTATTGTATTTAAATTAACAGTGATTCGTTACAGAGACATTCCCTTAGGAGCCGAGTATCCTGGACCTGAACCAGTGGAGGGCTTTCTACTTAGCTTGGAACCAAGGGTGCTGTTGACTGTGTTCAGCTGATCTATTGCTTGAAATGAAGCCCATCCTTGAGGTTTTTGCTTGATGGGGATCACAGTCCACAGCACCTTGTGGGACCGAGTCTGATGCAGCTCTTCTGTTACTGCACTTTATAGAACAGCACCATAATTTTTTCCAAAGTTAAAAACTGAGGAACTAAACCCCCCCAACAGTAATGAAATGCTGTGACAGAAGTGGAGGTAATACCATTGCAGAAGGGTTAAATTGTGTGCAATATCTGCTTTCAGGTTACCAAGGCAGCTTTCACTCCATACAAAACTGTTTCCACTATGGAGATTGCTACAGAACAATGGACCAGTCTGTCAGCAGTGATGTGCTCACAGGGGAATCCCATTGCTTCAGTCCTCTGAGGCAGAATGGCTATCACATACTCAATGCACCTTTAGCTTCAACAGGTAATTTATTCCACCTATAAAGAATTATCCATATGATATTTGTAGCAGGAGGGGAAAAGAACACATTTTATATTCAATGTTATGACAAAAACATGTTTGTATAAAGACCCCTGAAATACATTTGCATCTATAAAAACCCCAGAAGGAAAGCCTGGGGTTTTTTTCAGTCCTGCAGTATTTGACTGATAGACAAAGTCTCTCCCATTCTGCTGGATGCCATAGGCAACACCCACCTTCAGGAGAGCTGACAAGGCACTTCCAACATTTTTTGTATGGTCTGTTCATTGCACATCTCAGGTGTGCTCAGGCAGGCTTTTATAATCCGGTTGAAGTTATAATGGCTGCATTACTCTAGTATTGCAATATTTTAGTATTCTTTTTTTTTCTACCTTTATAATTAAGAATTGACAGAATTGCTGAAATCAAACAAAATGTGAGTATTGTCAGAGCCGTGAAACACAACCATTTGCTGCAATCTTTACTTACGTATGTCCAAGACAGTTCTCTTCATGTCTGCACTCAGGAGGGCACCTCGGTTAAGAACGATACTGAAAACATATGTTTAAGTGCTTTTTGAATTGGGGCCTGAGTCAGACCACAAAATTAGAGTTGACTTTCCTGTTTGTTTTGTATTAAAGGAGACTCTGTTCAGAGTGAGTGTGCACGCATTTGTCTGCTGTTCCATTCTGGGAAGTGCATGCATCAGTAACCAACACAAGGGAAACGTTTAAGATGAAGTTTCAGTTTCAACTTTGAAT
Source organism: Platysteira castanea (assembly GCA_013397175.1). NCBI lineage: Eukaryota > Metazoa > Chordata > Aves > Passeriformes > Platysteira > Platysteira castanea. The sequence continues at coordinate 218,640 of VYXC01000183.1, forward strand.
TCTTTAGTGTTACTCATAAGTTTGATGTTACTAAAACATAGGTTTTTTTCATGTTAACATCACATTTCAGGTTTAGATTGACAGCCTGTAATATTTAAAGAACAGACTAAATAAACTTTCCAAAAGAAATTGTAGCAGTAAAGAATAATACTGTGGCAAGACACCAACTTCAACAACAGTTGATTTTTCTGTCTGGGCCTAAACTATCATGAAATGTTTCTGTTTAGTATTTTTGTTTTTAGAGTGGTTATTGAGGCATGCAAATACTTAAAAGGCTGAAACATAAACATATATGAAATATATAAATCTCATCTCATCTTTTAGTGTGTAAAATAGAACCATTCAGGTTTGCAAGATTCATCAAGGCTATGCATTAATTTTTTTCAGGTTTTTATAGCACTATTAATATTAAATGAGATCTCATCTCGCAGGAATGCCAAATGTGACTGGCAAACAGCTGTTCCATGAATCACATTAACAGTCAATAAATTTTTATTTTCTGTTCAGGACTTTGGATAGTTTACTCTATCTGGAATCTAATAATGATTTCTGGGGTGTATGCTTATCTTGGGTTTTATCCATCTGTGGTTGTGTATCCACCCTGTATACAGGCTCATCAAATAGAAATTAGCATAGCATAAACACTCGCAAAACTTAGCAAAACACTGGTCACTCCACTTGGCCCGACACAGATAAACAGGCTGAGGTCGTCCTCCAGAACCTCTGGACATTCACTGTGTGCCAGATTCCTGCAGACAGCAGAATCTGACCTGTAAACCAACAGTAAATTAATAAGTCATAGGAAAATGCAGAAATGTAAATAAGTAGAGAATTTGATCTCAAATAATAAAAACATACCTAACAGTAAAATGGCCGAAGTTAAGTGGACAGGTTTTCCTGCAGCCAGGACTGGCTGTGTAGGATGCAGGATCTGTCCCTGGCTGCTGGTGCGGTGCCATGTGGCCCTGAGGTCCCCACAGAGCCTGGGCAGTGTTTGGCTCAGCCCTACCCAGGCACAACTGCCTGCAGAGGTGTGTGCAAGTGGAAGAGACAAGGGGAAGGCTAAAGAGAAGGAATTGCCTCATTTTCCACCAAGGCACAGAAAAACAGTCATTTCCCAATGGCCCCACAGACCCCTCTGTGCAGCAGAGAATGGAGCCAGGTCCAGTGCTTCAAGGATGAGGATCAGCCACCCCCATGAGTGATGGAGTCTCCACTTTGTGTAAGGGCTTGACTTTTTATGTCAGGCACACAGGCAGAGGCATTTGCTAAACCACACCTTCTTATCCCATGTGCTCCCTCAGCTGACACTGCTGCTGCTTATTCCAGTTGTGGTAGGTGGCTTTGGGATCCCTGGGGGCTCAGTCCAAGGGTCAGAACATTGTGCTGAAGTTGACACAGATGCTTTTCTAAAGACAAAACCCAAATCAGGTGATACAAGGGAAATCAGAATATGTATAAAGGATGGAGGTAAGGGGGCGAACACAGCAGAGGGGAGGTAAGGAGGAGCTGGACTGCAGTAAAATGAACATGTGCCTGTGGGCCTTGACTGGCCAGTTGCAAAAGCTGGTTATAGTGGGTCATAATAGGAAATTTTCATGTCCTTTGGAGTAAGCAATAAATCTTTCTTTTAGACTCAGCTGCCGTAGCATCTGGTAGCAAGGCAAACCTGCTCCTTTCCACAGGGATGTGCAGCTCAGGAGGTTTGTAATAGCTGTGGAAGCTCAGCATTATGAAAGAAAGACAGAGAAATTCTTCCCCACCGCCGTGGCTTTCTGGTAGCCTGGCAAGCAGCAGCCAGCTTGGTCTGGGAAGGAGCTGGTGGCCTTTGGTGGGCTGAGGTTCACAGCTCCTTCCATATGTCCTGTGAGCCTGACCTGCCCCAGCCATGCTTCCTCAGGCCTGCACTATGTGAAGAGCCAATAAATGTAGGATCCAGATTTTTTCTGGGTCTTAAGAGCAGCTGGGAGACACATGGAATATTTTTTCGAAATGCTATTAGAAGAAAAAACACAAAGTAAGAGGACTGCATCACTTTTAGTGCACACTTCGTAGGATGGTTGCCCACTCATTGTTTTGACGTCCTATTCAGATAATGCCTATGAGTCCCAAGAGAGCCATGCTCTGATATTTGCACTTCAATTGCAAGTGCACAGCTTTCCACAGAAATGAATGGGAGCACCAGCCACGATGACACAAACACCCACTGGAGTTACTGCATCTCCTGGGCAAGGCTTTGATGCTGAACACTATTGTCTTTCCTTAATGCTATGCTGTCCTGTCCTGTGTGATCACAGGCCCCAAGCTGTGCTGCCCTCCTCACACGCACCGTGGCACTAACTTGTGTCCATGCCCTTGTCACTCTTCCAGGCTATGAGGGGATCTCTGAAGCACAGTGTGTATCCGAAGACATGGTCTCCAATGGAACGGATGAAAATGGATTCTTCCAGAACAGCGCCTTTGATCACTGCTTGAATCACATTCCTTCCATCTACACAGATACCTAAGAGCAGTGCTGGCTTTGTTTCCTTTATTGTACCTATAACTGCATATGTAATAACAATGGTGTTGTTCAAGTACTTTTATTTAGTCTGTATCCCTATATGTGCTCATTTAAATGAACACCTCACATTTACCAAACCATTTTATACATGAATAGTCTGTATAAGATAATATTGGAACCTGTTCCTTTGCTGTGGCACTTTGAAATTCATGCTTTAAGGGAATGAGGAGCATTTCAAGCAGCTTGTTTTGTAAGTTCTCTCAGTAAAGTGTAAATGTAAGTTATATAATAAACTTGTAAAGGAGAGGTTTTTCTTCTTGGAAAGTATGTTTCAATTTGAGAATGTTGTTCCCTTTAATCAGTTTTCATTTAACTTGTTGGTTCGGTCTTCTCTTTTTTCTTTTTTTTTTAACTAAAAGGATTTTTTTAATCACAGACCTCATGTATATAAAGATCTACATTTGCTCAGCTGGTTTTGTATTTTCGGTTTTACAAGAAAGCATTAAAAACTGGAAACAAGTGTACTGTCATTTCTTAACACCACTGGGCTCCCTGATACTGCATTCTTAACATGCCTGAGAGGGATTTTAACAAAGCAGTGACATCTCAGTCACTGTGCCATTAGAACAGCCCATGGGTATGTGAAGAAAACCAAGGGGCTTGCAGTGGAACAGGGGTCACCTGCAGTAGTTTGGTTCCTGTCAGTGTGGCCTTGGCCCCACTGAGCTGCACTTCTCAGTGTAGTGATGATTCCTGGGAGAGACACATCCTGCAAGGGACCAGGTGCTCCCGGAGTGTGCCAAGCAGGCCTGTAAGAGCTGAGCTCCTGAAATTGTCCCATGGCACTCTGGGAGAACAGTATGGAAAAACTGACTAAAAAAAAGAATTCTCATTTACAAACCATTGCAAGTTAGGCTTAATAAAAGCTGTCTAGACTGTGCATCAGTCCATGTCTGTTCACTTACAGAGTTACCCAGGCTGCCACAGGGCACCACTGAAAAGCCCAAACTGGGTTGAACCCAGTCTGTGGCTGAGGACAGTACTTTCCTTTTTTCATCTCTCCCCAGAAATGTGGGACACAGCTCAGGTCCAACAGGGTGCCTGTGTCCCAGGCCAGGACTCTGCAGCTTTGCTGCTGTGGGAGCATCGGCATCTCTGGTGCTCCTGTGCCTCTCTGCAGCCCCCACAGCCTCTGCAAACACAGAAACCTCCCCCACGCCCAGGCTGATCCAGGGTAGCCACAAAGCCTACACGGTGCACTTGCTTCTCCAGGGCCTGGCTGCACCTTGTTAGTGCACTTGAAGGGGGCTCTGTATCCAATTTAGCTTTCTGTCCTCAAGAAATTTGAATGAAACTTAGACATTCAGGAAGTTTTAGTCACTACAGAACAAGGTTCATGGGGTTACATGAACCGACCCCCCCGTTTTAGCAAGGGTTCCTCAAGCTCTCTGGCTCTCAAGGACAGCCAGTGCCAGCTGCAAACCCATTAATTGTGGCCGAGCAGCCTTGGCAGCACTGACTCATCATTCCTCTCCTAGAACTGAAATACAGAAAGGCTCCAAATTGTGCTCTAAGCCTGAACACGTGGCTTTGCTTCTGATCATGGCCACATTTGGCTTTCTGTCCTGTTTGTTTATTCTGATGCGTCAAGAGTTTGGGGTTTTTTTGGTCTCAGACATAAGTGGGCAGAACTCTCTCCCAGAACATTAAACAAGGAGGCAGGTAGCTTAACAACTGCCAAGCAGGAAGAACTAGGGCTTTTGAAGGAAGGCTTAGAAAAATACCCAAAGCCCAACAAAGCTGTAATGTCTGAGACAAAACTCAGAATCATTCCTGTGCTGCAATTAGTTGGAAACACAAAAAGGAAATCATGACTTAAAAACAAGATTAATTCAATTTCCTAAAAATTAAATAAATTCTTCTAAAAACGACTTTTTTTTAGTTAAAAATATAAACCAACCAATCCTAAACATATTTGATCAATTACAAAAATACTTATGTCACAACAACCAGGCTGTTCAAAACCACACAATGATTCACAAAGGTTTGGGAAACTTAAAGCATAGCAGCTGGGGTGATGATTTAATTCCACAATCTGTGTGAATCAGGTTTTCTGTAAATTAAAAGGATAGGTTCAGAGAAATGCAAAGGCCCTTCTTTGAGTCTGTATGGTTTGGAAAGTTATCCATAATAAAGCCATTAAAATACACAATAGCACGAGTTAATGGTTACTCGTGTGCTGTGTACCTCATTATTTCCTTTTATTACATGTAAGTAGGGAAGTATCTCATGTAAGCTTTTCCTAAAGACACAAAGAAACCTTTCAATGGAATTTATTGCTTGGCAAGTTTCTCATTGTGGTGCTGTAAAAACCCCAACAACTAATATGTATAATAACTGGAGTAAGGCTTTATATATAATAGTAGAAAATTATTACCCTGTGGAATTAAAATGGAACTGCTGGTTCCAGTTGACTGTCAGATACTTTCTCAGTCTAAGCAACAGAATTCAACCAATAAATTACAGCACTACTTTTATAAATAGCTACAAATCATTTCCCTGGTGAATGCAAACCCCATTTACCCCTGTGCATGTACTCTGTGTGTGCAGGACGCTTTAGGAATAACTGAAATAAGATGACCTTCAGTGGCTGATGAAGCTGGGAGAGAGAAAATTAATTTCAAGTTGACACTGAAGCAGCAAAGGCACTTCTCTGCACTCTCCACCAGCTGGGCTGGAAGCCAAACATTCAGCAGGACTTCAAAGCTTTTAATATAATCAAGCTTAGGCTTTTCATTGTATAGAAAACCAAAATGCTTGTTCTGTTCCTGTCCTGCTGCAGCACCTCACAAGCTACAGAAGTGATGGTCCTGCCGTGCTCCAGAGGGGCCTTTGCAGGTGAGCTAATGAGACGTGCACACAGAATCACAGCATCGTTTAGGCTGGAAAACACCTCCATGGTCATCGAGTCCAACATGTGGCATTTATTGACAAAAGAACGCTCCTGTAATGCCCTCATTCCGATGTGGCAACGGGGCACAGGAATGTTCAAGCCCAAAGGCTCAGGTCTGCAGCAGGAATGGCTGCAGCCTGCGGCAGGGGCCGGATGTGCTCCCGGGGGAAGGATACAGGCAGTGAGTGCATTTTCAGATCATATTCTCTACTTACGTGCACACCCAGCAGCAGGAACAGCTGCTGCTTGTGGAAAGGCTCCCCTTTTTCTGAGACTGTCCTTTCAACTGGATACATTTTCTAAATGGTAAAAGTCCAAAAAGCCAAATTCCAGAGCACATTAAAAGCACCGGTTTGATACTGCAATAGCTCTAAGTTACGCAAGCAGTGCAAAAAAACCCCAGTGCTTAAAACAACAACCAAGTATGTGAAAATAAACAGTGACTGTAAATTAAATTTAAATTGCATAAGAGAAAAAGATTTCAATGGGTTTTGTTATGATCTTATTAAAACCTACATGATTTTAGTTCAGCTCTCCAGTAATGTATTTGTATTAAATTAGGTCAGTGCAACAGAAGATGAAAAAATAGCCATCCTATATAATTTAATTCACTGACAGCACAAAGCCATCAGAATATTCCCTCCTGAGATAAGCCCTTCTGAGATCTGCAGAATTACAATAAAAGGTCCTCTCTGCTTAAATTTCAAAGCAAACTGCAAACTCCCTGAGGTGATTTGGAAGTCCATGGCCCAGAGTCAGCAGAAGGAGGGCTGTAGCCATAGATTGTCACAGTCTTGTAAGGCTGCCTGTCTCGGCTCCATGGGCTGAAAACCATTCAACCATGACAGAATTTTTCTTTAAACCATCAAAACTGTACAAAGTCCCAATATAGCTAAAGGCCTTACAAGACTAAGCTTTTTACTGGATTCTGCAGTGAAATTTGCCCACTCCTTTGGCAAAAAGATTTTTGTAGTGGTGGTGAAGCCAGAAGAAAACAAAATAATTCTTCTGTGCAAATACAGATTTTGTGGCCAGAGCCAGTAACTCTCATTCAAAACCACGTGACTCAACTTTAAAAGTGCATTTCTGGCCCTGTGTTATATAGCAGTTCAATTCATCAAGGATGCCAAGAAAAGGATGATGCTAATTTTCAAAACTCTTGCAAGTTTAAGCCTTCTTGATTTGAAAGTTTCTCCCTCCTTTCTGAGAGTCTGCAACTCTGAACCCTCCGAGTGTGCCTGTGTGGCAGACACTGGGCTAGAATGAGCTGCTGGGCACAGGGACAATACAGAGACATGGCCTGTGGAGACACTGGCCTGGGACTGGGCTAGGAAGGGAGTGCACTGTGCTGCTTTACTGGAGGATTAGACCCATCTTCCCATGCTTTAAGGTTCCCTTCATTTCAGAAGGGCAGCAGGACATCCCCATCCCCAGGGCAATGGTAACCCAGAGAGCCCCAGAGCAGCTCTTCCTCTCCCAGCACCTGGGATCAGTGTGTGGGTCGGGCAGCAGATCCAGGGTTCCCAGTAACTAAGGGAAGGCTTCCTTTCACCCTGCTCCAGGTGTCCGTGAGTGGTCAGACCAGCACCTTGGCTTCCTCTCAGGTGCTCAGAAGGTTCCTCAGAAGGAAAACATGCCTCCAAAGGGGGAGTCAGCCTGTGCCGGGAAGGTGTTGAGGAGCCACTGTCTCCACTGATGGATATCAAAATGCAGACATAATAAATACCTCCCAGCACATCTCCTGTGGTAAAGAAGGCTGAGCCCATGCTGTGCCAGTATCCATCCTTTCCAGAACAGCCAGTGTTCCTCTCTGAAACAGCATGCCCCACACAGCAATCTGAATAAACCTGGAGACCACTGGGACCAAAAGAAATCCCTCTGAATCAGAGTTTGCCCTGAATAAGTGACATTGCTGAATTGCAATAGGCTGGGGAACAGATTTTTAAAGGTGTCTGAATGCCTAAAAATAAAAAAAGAGGCAATAAGTGGTTCAGGTTTGTTTGCTTGTTTGTTTTTAACACAACTGACTTAAATTACTTTAATTTCATCTCCAGGGTTTTATTTCCTTCTGAGAAATCCTCTTAGGTGCTTATTTGCATCTTTAGGCATATTCTTCAAATCTGGGCTGTATTGCATAATGAGTTTTCTTTCCTATCTCTTTGAGTTGAGAATCACACATTTGCCTAAGGAATTCTCTGTGGACCTGAAATCTGTTAGGATTATAAACACAGGCTGAGCTGGGAACAGGCATTGGAAACTGCCATGAAGACCATGTACAGAAAACAGTGATTCTAGTCACACAAGATACCTGATACAGTTGGCAGGAAGGCAAAGCTAAACAAATGCAGGTTTACATTTTACTATTTAAAGAATAAAATATTCAACTTGAGTTCCATTAACACCTGTCAGGACTTTGGTACATACTCAAATCCACATTTCTAATTTTACTGCTAAATAATCCCAAACTTGGCAGTTAGAAGGTAAGGCAAAATACCCAAGCTAAACATCTGAAGCAAATTGTAGCTCTCTGGAAGAGCCCTTCTGCTGTATAAATGAAGGTCATATGTATAAATGATTAGAAGCTTAAGGAAATATGTCTTCTGCTTTTCTAAATTGATAACATACATATTGCGTTAATATTCCCACATCAATTATTGGACATGTTCCCTGCTGTAAGAAAAACGGTGATTTTTTCTTTTAAATAATCCTGTAGAATAATATTCTTATACTAGCACAATTAACTCTTGCCACACAGAGGGAAAAGAGGTTAATTTAATAAACTACATCCCAGAAAAGCAGAGTGTCAGTCCCTGGAGGTGCCACCACCTGGGTGCACCCTGGGGATGGTCTACAAGATGCAAGAGTTGTCCTTTACCTGGTGAAAAAGGGACAGAGGTGACAGGACTTGGTGGGGATGGGGTGGGAGGAAGCAACTCAAATACTTTGGCTTTGGTGTTGAAGTCACAGCAGCTGCACCAATGGCAAACTCAGGAGCTCTGGTTATTTATCAACAGCAAGATAAATACAACAAATGTTGGAGAAGACTCTTTAAACACGTGTTTTCTCTCTGTAAGGAGCAGCTCCTCCTTGGCAGTGGCCATGGGACAAGGTGTGACCTCAGCAGGAAGGCAGGAGGACCCCCAACTCCCAGGCTCTTGTGACGGATGGGCTGCCCAGGCCCTGCCACAGCTCCCTCCAAGAAAGTCACACTGCTGCTGGTGACTGTTACCCCTTTGGCTGCCACTAAATCACACCTCCCAGAAAGAACTTAATCCTAAGGCTCATAAAAATACTTCTGAAACACAGTTTTTCCCCTTTCAAGTGTACCAGATTTCACAAAATACCAAGTATTTTCCATAAATGTTCCCAAGCTAAAATACACCTAAAGACATCTATAGGGTCTCCAATATCGTTCTACTGGATAATGTATCCCATTATACCCTGAGCACCCACTGCATGTCCAGAGACACCCCTTTCCCAAAGGAGATGGTCTTGGCACGGACACGAGGGAGCCCAGCTCCGGTGCTCCGTGCTGAGGATAGCAGCAGAGTCACCAATTCATCACGGCTGACGCTGAGTGCAGAGAGCAAAAATGCAAACAGTATTTATCACTTCTGACAGATTCCTTTATTTTCTGCTTTTTATTAGCTGGCATAAAGTTAGGCTCTTTTTGCCGGAGACCAAAGTCACTGGTAGATGTGGAACTGGGGAATTGTTTCCACTGAAAAATACTCCTGTATTTTTATCAAGTATCAGAACTGTGACAGATTGCAGCTAAGTACAAATTATGGTGCCACTTTCCAATTTTGCAAGCTTGTAGCTTCAAATTCCCTGTTTTCTTGTCCCAGTGGATGGAGGCGTGGGCAGACTTACAGGAAAGGCTACCAGGAATTGCTTCCCTGCTGAACACCACCTTCACTGCTCGTTTCCAGTTGACAGTCCTGGACTTTTCTGATATTTCTCTTTCTCACAAGAGGGAGCTCTGGCTCTGGCATAACGGTATGAAGATCTCCTGCCCAGGCCCTGCTGCCTCTGGAAAGACACCCATCTCTTGTTCAAGGTTAGGCTTGCAGGGCTCCTTTGGCACTTAAAAACTCATCAATAAGAGCTTGAAAATCAACATGAATTTCAACGATGAAAAAAAGCTGCCACTGTTAAAAATTTTCCAAGTGAACTTGATGGTTTTGAACAGTGTCAGAAAGAGTAGTGATTGTCTAACAACTTTTTTCCTCAAAGAACAGATGGGTGTTATGGCTGAGCAATGAAATTTCACCAGTCAGAAGTAATAAAATGGAGTTATAGAACAAGAATACCAATAATCCTTATAATGTCCATTTTAGTGTTTTTCTGATGTAGAGACCTCACAGCAAATCCCAGCTAAAGTAACATTTTGCATAGTTTAGCTTAATCCTGTCCTCTATCTAAATCCAATCCTGCCTCTTACCAGACTTATGGACAGGTTTGTGGTCAGCCAAAGTGGTGCACCAGAGGGTCATGTTGGCTCACCTTGGATTTCTGTGCTGATCTCATTACTAATAATTTTAATTAAAAAGTCCCTTTCCAAAGAGATTCCTATTAGTAACACCTCTCCCTCTAAGCCCTCCTCCTTCCAGCACAACCCAGGTGGCCCCACAGCCACTACACAGTCTGGAGGCTTAAAAATGAGTTATTGCAACACTCAAAGGAAGAGAGTTTATGTCAGGAACACTTCAGCACCCAGAAAACTGCATTGGTCCGAAATCCGCAGTTAAGACTACGTGTCCTTGGGCTCCCTCTGCTGATCCCAGGATTATTTACAGATCCAAACCCATGACGTGCACTGCCACCACAGTGATGTCTCGAGCATCTCCAGTACCACAGAAAGGTATCCCCAGGAATGGAACCAGGTGCACAGGGCTCCTCTGGGGCAGGGAGAAGGCAGATGTGCTGGAGGCTTCTACTTTTTAGGGAAACCGAACATGATGGGCCCTACACATGACCCAGGCAGGGGCCAATACCGCTCACGAACTGCAGGCAGCAGTGACAGGGGAAGAAGGTCGTGCAGCCCAAGGCACGCTGCCGTCCTGCAGAACACGCTGGATCAGGCACCGGCAACTGGGTGTCCCACAGGAATTGTCAGGCAAAGCATGGATGGGTTGCAAATCCTTCTGATTTATTCTAAACAACAGATCTGTCTTGAAAATATAAGTCTGTTAGGATTTTCTGTGACCAGCAACCCAAAGAATTCCGTATTTGCCTAAGCCTCAGGTAAAGAAGCTGTAAGTGGGTCGGTTTGGCAACTGAAGAGCCCCGTCCCCGTCCTGCGTTCACCACCGCGCACGAGCCGAGTCGCGGTAATTAAAGGCAGCACAGATCTGTGACAGGGTGTGAACAGAAATATAAAAAAGATTAAAAGGCGACTGTGGAAAGCTAGCGTGCTCCTCACGTAATTAAAACAAGTTGTTCAAAGGCTGCTGCTCGCCTGCGAGCACAGAGGCTCGGGCAGGTTCGCAGGCTGGAGAGCGGTGCTGGGCTCGGCGGCTCGGCCGGAGGCAGCGCGGGCACCTGGGGCCAGAGCATCCCTGCCTTGTCCTCAGCACAGCCCCAGGGAACTGACAGTCTGGGCCTGCCTCAGTTTCCCTGCATGTAACACATGTTAACATGCTCACTCCCGATTTTAGGAAATTATTTTATATCCGTGGATTAAGGATTTCATATCCAGGGATTAAGGGTCTAAAATTATCTCACTGCCTTCCTATTCAGCTCGGCTTTGTTTAATTAAGACTATGATTAACAGAGAGGGAATACAAATTTGGTGCTGGCTAAAGGCTTCTTCAGACAATGATAAAGTCTGTCTTTAAAAATACCCATTTTGTTCACAGTCTATGGCAAATACAAATGCAACAGAGTCTATTTAATACAAAATGGGTTTTGAAGTATTATTAGCACAACATAAAAGCTTTAGCCATGCAGCAGAGTCCTTCTAATCCTATTTTATTTTTTCTAAACTTTATACACTATTTCTGTGGGACATTTATTATACAATAAATACAGAATATTTCACTGCAGCAGTATTTCCTAACTGGCACTTATATTATGTAGTATCAAACACTATAATCAATATAAATACATTTTTCTATATTATGTAAGAAAAACATTCATTTAAAGGAACTTTAAATTTTTTTTCTCTTTTCCCCAATAAAACTAATACCCTACTTCCTTCCTCAGACCCATTTTAAACACCCAGCAGATTCCAACAGTTACAAGTTAAACATTTCAAAAACTCCAAACAGCAGAATTCACCATCTCTCTAAACTTAAGAATATAAAAACCACATGTCGACATCTAAATAAAAACTGTCAAATGTTGAACTTTTTTGCCAAAGTGGTTCTAGCAGTTATAGAAATTCAAAGTTTATAGAAAAGGATAGAGCTCACTTGGGGGAAAAGAAAAAAAAAACAAAAAAACAAGAAGTTCTGCAGCTTGTACTGGGTCACTTTATTCCTCTCCCAGTTTGAAATTTTAGGGAAAGGCTCAGCTGGCTGACTGGATGTGATGAAGCAGCTACCTGAATTCCAGTCAGCTCTGAGCTGAAGTTCCAGTGTATTTTAGCCAGAAAAATTCCCAAGCTAAGAGATCTCTGTGTCCCTACCCCAGCAGTTTGCAGCGGTGCCCAGGCTGTATCTGAACTCACATCCCTGATCTGAGCTGGCCATTCCCAGCACTGCCTGTGCTCCCAGAACACTCTGATCCATGGAAACTGCCCAAGCAGCTGCGGGCCCAGGTAGAGCTGCAACATGGCCAAGCAAATTGCACCATTGTTTACTTAATGATGCAATGAAAATCAAAGGAAAACTGGCAAATCCAAACGTGTTATGCTGGGAAATTGACTTGTTTCTAATATGGCTGAAAGTATCTCCATTTTTATTTAGGGATTACATTGGTGAAAACAACGGCTCTCCAGGAGCAATCAGCAAACCTGCCTGGCCACCTCTATGGACTTTTTAAGTGGCAGAGACTGTTGTGTTGGGTCTCCATTTTTGCTTTTCCAGAGGTGGAAATTCATTTGCAGGGAATATCAACAGAAAAAGCTATCCCTTGAAACACAGCTACCACGTCTCTGCCATTAGAGCCACTGGCCTTCATTTTTATAGCAAGGAGAACAGAGGTTGAAATGTGCAGGTAGGTGATGGATTTGCATGCTTTGCTTTAAGGACTAGATTTCTTCATGCTAATGTGCAGTTTCCCATCTTGCAAGCTGGCTCGGACTTGACTGCACAATGAGTAACAGGAGGCAGCGCCAAGCATTTCCCTTCCAACCACCACCCTGTGACAGCAGCACTCAACATCTGCACTGGAATTCAGTATTACAGCAAAAATGGCAAAAACCTCGTCAGGGAACAAATTAGCCTAACTGGAGAAATGTCCCTGACCCACTCACTGCACCAGAACAACACAACTTTCCCTCTGATCCTCTGCACACCCGGTCCTCCCATGGAATCTTGTTTGAAAATCAGCCCAAGTGGGACACTGAAGTTTTGATGCTGATGTTTTGCCCTGGAATTGCTTAGCAAAGTAGTTGCTTTTCAGAAACTGGTGGAGCAGAGATGAAATCAAACACAGAGGCAAATTATTTTTAGTGAGAGAAGTAATTAAAATCGTGAATGTACCTTACTGCACATGTGCACTTCTATATTTATGTTCCTTTTTGTAGCATCTAAAAATTATGCCCACCACATGTATCTTAAAATTAAATGCTGCATTATTTCTCCAAAAGAAACCATAATGGTCTTCTGTAAATAATCTTATCTACTGTTCAGCATTTTACTAGTCTTGCTATGTTATACTACAGTATTTATTGTTTTACAAGTGTTAGTGTTCTCTGGTGGGAAATGCTGTAAAATACATAGAAACTGAAATAATTTTTTCATCTCCTGGATTTATAACAAACATGGGACTCAACAGACAGTTCCTCAAGCTGGAAGCCATTTGGTTTGTGTCAGGGAAAACACTGGGTAATCAGGACAGCCTGCTGCTCTGCACTGGCTAAACTAAGGGAAACATACACAAAGTTAAACCTCTTTCCCTCTGTATATGGGGTTTTACAGCTAATGCAGCTTAGCAGATTGTTCAGTGCTCCCCCAAACCTCCTAGCTGAGCCTTTAGGGATCTTGTCCCAGGAGAGCAAGGGCAACAAGCCTGGACAAAAGCAATTCTCAGCTCTGGGCATTTGCTCCCAAGGTCTCTGTGAACTGTTTGGAAGTCAGCCCAGCTCTGCCCCATCCTGCACTGGCTCTGCCAAGGGATTTGTCAGGACTCTGTGACATCCCTCCCCTTGCCCAGGATGGCCAGGATGGCCCAGGTTGAACAGTTCACGGCAGTGAACGAGCTCCTGGCACAAAATCCTGCTCCCAGTCTGATGCAGGGGGATGGCACTTGGTCACAGCTCAGTGTCAGCTAAATGAGCTTTTGCTTTTTCATGCACTTTTAGAGTATTTCACTCCTAGGCTTTTCTCGTCTCTAAAAAGCAACACTTAAATTCTTAAATTTATGAACTGCGGTTCCTTTCCCTGGTATTTTTGGTGTTTCTGTATGCTGTACACAGTCAGATGTTCCCTGCACCGTGAAGCCACCTACAGGGTCCTAATACTGCTTCACCTTTCAGCCATTTTCTGCCCCTAAGGTGCTGGTGGTTTAAGCTGTAGATCAGCAGCAAATGTTGCTCTCTGAATTGTTCATAGACTCTAACATGCCTTTAGTAGGAGCATGAGTTTTGTTACAAGTACTTTTAAGGTTCACTGTGCCAGTCACTGAATAAAACTGAAAAATCTCACAGCCCATCTCTGCCGGAGTGAAGGATGCCTGGAGATACCTGGACATCCCACTTGGGGACACTCATTAACAACCAGAAAAGCACATTTTAATTTTGGAAGGCTTTTTCCCCTACTGGATCTTGTAACGAATGCATTTGGTGAGACATCTGCCTTGCCTGGGGGCAAGGAACAGCAGACCAGGGCCAGAGGAGGGCTCCTTCCCAAACCCAGGGCCCAGCATACCAGGACAAGCAAATGAGGGACAGGGATTTGGGTAGAGAGCCTGAGGCACAGCCCCAAGCCAGGATTCATTTTTAATCTGGCTCTTTGAAAATAATTTCTAGTCAATACGCTGCCACAGGGGGATACATCCCCCCTCTCTCAGCAGCACATATTTTCCAACATTTCATCAACTTCTTTCTGAAATAGAAACTGTCATTTTTATATGATTTCTCCCAGTATTGTTAATAAATTACCAACACTGATGTATTTTACCAGTTATGGTGCTCATTACTAAAGATTTCAGATCTCATTTTCAACTGCCTGCTTATGTTTATTTAATTAAAAATATGATTGATTTCAGGGCAATACTTGTTAAATGTTATTTTCCAATTCACTTTTAGATATTTTGGTAATGAAAACCACATTACATTCATGGTGGCACTACAGCCTTTGCTTATCCCATACAACATACAACATTTATTTCATGTTCATTGTAGTTAATCTTCATGTGGCCCCTACCTGAAGCAGAGGGGGCATTTTGGAAGGTTAAAAACTTGTAATGTGAATAAGTCTCCTTCTCTCCAGCAGCAGATTTGTGGGGGTTTTAGTGAGAAATGGGTAACACTGCAGAGATGGCTTTTCCACATACCATTATTACCAATATAGACAGTAACTATTAACAAACTGAATCGCTTCAGAGTACCTGGCCACGTCTTTAAACAACCACTTAAAAATAACAGGTAAAGTCACTAACTATTCAAAATATCAAAAATAGCCAATTTTGAATGCTCATCTGAGAAGAGACAAGATTGGCATTGGGGGTAATGCAAGAGGCAATTAAAGGTAATGCAAGAGAGATGGAGGAAAAAAGGATTAAGAATGTGTGGAAGGAAGCCAGGACCTGGTATGTGGGTGTTTATGTTGTCTAGCTAATAGCTTTCTTTAAGGAATATATTATTAGACAACATTTAAACACAACTTAATAATAGCTGTATGTCATGAATTATCCTAAAAACAATTGCTTCTGCTCTAGTAAGTTAATATTAATTTAAGATCAAAACAATGATGCCAGAGATGTTGTGGAAAGGAAAACAATATTGCTGAAGATACTTTAGTGCTATGATACTCTTCTAAGTTTCTCCTCACTGGAGAGTCTTTGAAACAGTCAGAAATACAGCATGACAGCTTAGAAATGCTGCTGTCAGACCACGCTCCTTCAAATAGAAAGCAAAAGACACAAAGACACGTTGAAAAAGGTGACAGATGCATTTGATACTTGTGGCTGTTTTCACACTGGCTTCTCAAACTACCTCAGCAATAATCACTAGATTAAGCAAAGCCTTACAAGTGCTAAAACTGGAAGGTATAGAAACCAAAAGGAAGGGGAAGACAGTTTATGTCCTCCAGGCAGAGTTAAATTCTGGCAGATTAAACTGGAGTGAAAACATCTTGTCAATTAATTAGTGCCTTTATTATTTTAACTGACGCTCTGCTGGCCCTGAAGGTTTGTCGCTTTTAAACACCAAAACTGAAAAGTGAAGCTCCTCCCTGAAAACCCAGTGGGCAAATTCAGAGGAGAAAATGTGATCTGAGATAAAGCCACAGAGGCTACTGAGCACCAGTGACTGACTGGGAAAGGACAGGACAGTGCAGGATGTGGAGGGGCTGGAAGGAGTGGGACGTGCCAGAGGAGTTGCCCTAGAGAGGAGCTGCTCATCACAGGCAGGGGAAGCTCAGAGCAGCCATGCTGGTGCAGGAAGGTGAGTGGGAAAGTAAACTGGAGCAACTGGAGGGAGCCAGAACAAGCAGAAAGGCAGGATCTGAATGTGAATTGCCCAAAACCTGAAGGTAACAGAATTAACACTGAGCCATATTGTGCATGACTGGAAGAACAAGAGCCAGTGTAGCAGCAAGATACTCCTACAAAGTGGGCATCTGAGGAACCATCCAGAATGCCCTATTCCTGCTTCCCAGTCAGCCTGCAACAGAGGGCTGTGAGCTACAACTAGGGCTTTTAAAGTTTCTTTAGACACAAGCCAAGTTTTCTTAAGTTTATTCAGAATGTGCACAAAGTGCACCCAACTCCGTAACACACCAGAAAAGGCAGGTTCTGCAGGCAGCTTTTCAGACTATGTTTTTGTTGAACTAAATCCCAGTTTGGTGCTGGGGAAATTGAGCTGCTGGAAAGACAATCTTTCTTATAAGAAATACAACCAAAATCTTGACCATCTATTTTTCAGCAATTACGTCATGGTACTTTAAAAGAGAGTAAGAAAGACGAATTTTAATCTTAAGGTCTTGGCCAGCTTGAAATTTCTTCCTCACCAGAAATTTCAACAGAAGTGATTCCTCATGGGCTGTTGGATGTGTCAGGAGGGGAGAGCAGCCAGATTCTGGCTGGCAGTGATGCTCCCCTACCCATGGCTGACGGCAGTTTGCCCCACGCTCAGCAGTTTTGGGCCTTTAAAATGAAATTAATCAGCTGTAAAACTGGTTTAATAAACTGGATAAACCAGTCTTAGGGCTGCACAGACACCAGCAGCTCCAGCAGAGTCATCAGGTGATGACAATGCTGGTAACAGGCTGAGAACTGAATGGGATGCAAAATAAGAGGCATCTGAGAGCCAAAGAGAAAATGTAGGTTCTTTGCTGGCACCAGTTCTCCCTGGGATGAGTAATTTGGGTGCAGCTTGGAGTGAGGGAAAAGCAGGAACACAATCACAAGCTGCCCTAGATGGCTGCAGTGCTATGAGAAGCTTGGGGGGAAAGGTGGGAAAAGACAGAAGCCTCACAGAGGGAAAATAGAAAGGGGAAAACCAAAATATAGGAAAATGAAGTATCAGTTCTCTGACTAAGGGTGGCAATGGATTACTGTGTGCACGCTGCCAAAAGGAGAAAATGAACTGTTTTCCATTAAAAACAAACTGACGAACAACACTAAGGAAGCCTTAGCTCCTTCTTCCCAGAGCAGACTCCACAGAACTACATGCAGAACAAAGCCTGAGGTGATATCCAGGCTGGCAGTGAGCTGCCCTGGCTCTCAGCATCCTGCTTGGATTTGCGTCTGTTTCCAGTTCCTTTCTTCAGTCTTCTGCTGGTTTTGTTCATTTTGCCAATAGAATTTTTAGAGCAAAAGGATGGTGGTGCTACAACTGTGGCTTAACTGAGTCTTAGATTTGCTCTCAGTGCACACTCCTGTAACACAAATAATAATCTCTGATAATGACATGCAAGTGTCTTATGGATGATCCATTCCTGGCCACAGATGAGGTGCCCATCCCCATGTTCAGGCTTCCAGATTTCTTCATAGTACCTGGTAACACTGAGTGATGCAATTGTCTTGCCTTCAGTATCCCAGAGGGACGATCTCTAGAAAGCGCACAACTAACTCCACTTTTTATCATCCAAAAGGGGTTTTGTTTTCTATTTTGTGGGTTTTTTACTGTACCTAATGGAGAGCTGGGCACCTAAGCAGGATGTGCATAAAGGCTGGGCTGCACAGTGATATAAATGAAGTCAGAAGCTGAAAGACGCTTCAGTACATTCAATATCTGAGCCTGGGCTGGTTCAGTGTCTGGTACAGTTGTTACACAAGCAGACAGCCAAGTGTAAACATTAAGCTGTGAAGTGTCTCACTACTTGCCAGGTCTTCCCACTATGCACGAGTTTGCATTACAGAACATTTAATTACAGTGTTTTGACTAGAACCAGCTTTTTCCTTTCAGCCAAGCAGAAAAGTAACAGAGTAATTAAAAAAGTAATGAAAACTCAGTAAAAATTCCTTAAACCAAGGACCCACATTCAGTTGTGGTTTCAAAGAACACATGTCAAGGAAGACTCCTGCTAACTGTCATACAGCAGGTTGTTAAAAAGTTTCAAAAATGAAATAAAAGTTAATCCAAGTTATGAGGTTTATTCTTTTGTCTGAATTTTTAACTATCTGTCCTATATGGAGCACAAGTAGAAAGCACAAAACACAGTCAAAGTAGTAACTTAGAGAATTTTATCCTGTGGCTCTCGAAGTTATTTTATGCAAAAAGCCATGTTGGCTTCAGTGGAAGAATTTGCACAGCCAGTACATGTAGGTGGCAGAATTCAGGCCCAAAGCTTTGGAATATTGATTACACTTACAGGTAGCTGCTTTGCAGGAAAATCTTCCTAGGAAGTGTGGCTGATATTTCAGTATGCCAGACTCTGTATTGAAAAGCAGTGAAGAAAGCTTCCTTTCAGGCCATCAGGAGGTGCTGAAAAGATGATGGTAACTTAAACCATCATCACAAAATGTATCCAGCCTTATGCAGATAGTCATGTGAATTTACTTTTGCTGTCAAAAAGCTTGTTTTTAAAATAAGCCTTGACTTAGGATAGCATGTAAAATAACAGTTTAGACTAAAAATAACATTTTTAGTAACTTTTAGGCAATAATCAAAGTCCTATTCCTCATTTGCAGTCAAACTCGCAGTACTTCAAAACATTAATTTAGTCTAGTGTTTCTTTCTTTTATGGGAATTTATAAAATATTATATAGGAGAAACAGAGCAATCAGACTTAGCCCAGAATGCAAGGGGCTTTTAGGTTCTTTAATGAGTTGTGTAAGAACAGTGTACTACAAAAAGGCCTGCATGTCATACATCTCTCCCTCATTGTAAAACATTGTTCTCAGTTTTTACTGCATCCAAAACAACTTCATCTTTTTAATTTAAAAAAAAAAAGTATCCAATTTCACTATGCTTCTGCAGGACGAATATGTTCTGAGTTCTTGAAATCCCACTGCAACGCTGGTGAACTGAAAGAGTCAGGAGTGCAGGAGTATGGAAAGGACAGCAAAAGCAAAGCCACTCTGGTGCTCACTGATGCCAACTGATGCTTTCTCACACATCACAAGGTCTCAAAATAAAGCATTATGTAAAAAATACAAAATCTCACCTTTTCTGGAAAAGTAAGCACCATTCCATTCCCTTCCTCCCTGAGTTCCTGGAGGAGGGTGCTGTGTCCTCAGCACACAGCCCATGCCTGCCTTCCCCCGCCAGTGCTGAGTATCACTGGAGATGTGGAGCTGACTTTGGCCTTTAGGCATTATTAGAGCACTAAAAGAGCACAAGAAGTTGCTTTACTCTCTCAACACGGGAGAGGTCCCCAGCTTTAGGTAACAAAGCCACCTTAGGTGTCAAACCCTTCATGCTAAAGTTGTCTCAGCTACCTGGGACACAGGGCAGAGAAGGGGCATAAAATAAACAGGATGTGTTTAGGACTGTAAGACTCCAATTCTAGAAACCACCAAATAAAGAATAATTTTGGGTTTGCATGTGTTCTTGGAAAATGAGAATTTCTGCCCATTTTGTTGTGATTTGTTCTGTTTTCATTTTCTCAAGATTAAGTGATGCATACAGCAGGTCAGAGTTTGAAGATACCCACACACTATTCCAAGAAAATGCTATTTCAGTTACTGCAGTGAACAGCCTTCTCTAGCAGGGCTGGCTTCAAACACTGCATACTTGTAACAGGCAAAATCCCACCATTAAGAGGTTTAGTCCAGCTATGATTGTCAAAAGCTGTCAATCACAAAGTCTGTTTCTCCACCATTCGGAGAATTAACGATGAATATATTTTTTGACATGCTAAATGAGATTTTGGGACACTTTACAAGACTTGGCTCAAAAGTGCTACCTCAAGAAATATAAAATGCCAGCAATGTTGACACTGTATGACAAATTATATGTTCCTTAATACACTATGTCACTCCATTCAGTTTTATAATTGGCACTGACTGGAGCTGAAATCTGATCCAAACTATACTGAATTAACTGGCATTTGTTCTGTCCCTCAGCATTTTCTAGGCTACAGATCTTTGTAAATATTTACTTAACAGGATGGCATACTAATTTTTCCCATAAAATATACATGTCCCTATTAATGATATAATTTTTTTTTTCTGTCAGATGATGGGCTAGCTGTGTACAGCCAGCACAGACTGCAAGTGATGCCTATAGAGTACAAGGAAAGACAAATCTATATAATAAAGATTTTTGTACCCTTTGACTTCTGCCCACTTCATTAAAAACTCTGAAATTACAGAGGTTAATAGCCAGCCCATACTTGCCCAGCAGAAAGATTTTCAAGGAACCACTGTTCCAGGGAGAAGCATCGTCAACATTAAGCCCAGGGTCACATCAATTAAACTCCTATTCAGTGCCCTGTTCTTGTGCCCTGGATATTGGTGTGTAATAGCTCTCGTGGGCCTCTCGCTGTTCTTTTGTCCAATTCCTACTGAAATAATTTCATCTTTCTGGCCTTGGTAGCATCCTGCCACCTAACACCATGTACCCTGGGGTCTCCTGACTTTTTGCAACTGAGTTTGTTTTGCACTTGCTGGCTCCCTGGTGATTAGGGTTCTGTAAGCCTACATCCATTCCCACATCTCTGACAGCTCAAGTCCTAACCGGCTCAATCCCTCCTAGCATGGAAATACCTCCATTGCACTGCCTGCCTCTGCCCGCTCGCTGGGTCAGCCTCAAGTGGCTCAATCCCAGGAACTGCCCTGGCTCTCTCCATCTCCAGCTCCCTGTGCTTCAGGAAAAATTGCAAGGATGGGCAACAAAGTGCTGAAAATTCCCATGGATGTTGGGAGGACCTGAAGTCAGGACACCATCTCCTCACTCCACCCCCATTCCCTTCCCCCAAACAAATCCACATCTGGACACAAATGACTCACTAATCCTATTAGAAAACAGCATTTCAGACCTGTGCTGTAGTCCAAGCTCCATCTGCATTCACAGCAATGTAATTCAGAAGTGACCCAGATTCAGAATAGATAGAACACTGATGTAATGCTACTACAAGCTAAGAATTGTATCCTCATATGTGTGTATATATATACAAATAAATAAACAAAATATATACATTTCTTAGAGAACATTGCAAACTCCTCCAATAGCGTCTCAGTAGCAAAATCAAAAAGCATGTGGTTCACACTTTTCTGGAACATTAAAACACCATTTCCTTTTTAACGAAGAAATTCAGATTACAGTTGGCTTTATTTTCCCCAGAGCTGGTCAGAGTCATTGTGGAGATTTTCAGAAGTCTTGGAAGCACAGAGCTCTCCCTGGCACACCAACTTGGATCATTGCTCACAGGTTTGTATTTGGACATTACTTTTAGAACCATTTCCAAGGATTTTTTAACTGGGCCTGAGGATGTGCCAAACAAGTGAAATTTATTACAGACTCAAGCTCCTAGCATGAGAATTATTTGAAAGGGAGAAAATCTGCACTGGTTTTAATTTACAAAGAACAGAAACAGCCCTTTGGTTTTATTTTGGTTGCAGATATTTTCAGGAATTAGAATTATTCATATATATATATATATGACCTCTACATGATGCTGGTCTTGTCAATGCAAATGTTTCTTAAACATCATTTTCTAAGCCAATGTGTGCTTACTTCCTCAACTCTTTCCCATGCAGTTATTTGTGAGTTCACACTCTTTGGTGGTGCTAAATGCAGTAACATTTTGGGCAGCAGCACACAATGATCACCAGAAAGGCAGGGATTATCCAGGCTGGATAATGTGACACTCAACACGTGCATCAAGCCACTTGCAGGACATATACCCTGACATAAATGAACCAGTGGAAGATTCCTGAGCTGTGCTGAATGCTCACCTCATTCCTACAGCCACACTATGCCATCACTATCTTTATTTTTTTTTTTTATCATAATCAGTTGGGCCTCTGGGTAATTGGAACAATTAGGGTGATTAATTGCATGTTTGCAATAAAAACAGAAGACCAGGGAGGGTTACATTACAGGCTAAATATTTTCAGAAAACTCTATCAGCTGGTAGACATAACAAATGTGATCAGTTCAATGCAACATGAAGCTGAGCACATTGTGCAAACTGGTTTGCTCTGGAACTCAAATCTCCTCAAAAGAAGCCAAAGTGTTTAAAAAAATAAACGAAGTCAGAGTGCACAGGGGGAAAAGAAATATTGACATGTGAGGCTGCTGTACTTCTAACATAAAGAAACATTGTTTTCCCTTCGGTCCTTTTATTGTCTAAATAGAAAGTGTGAAGCACGGGGAAAGCGCACAACAAGGCAGAGTGCACAAGGGAAGGTCAGGAGCTTGTGCTTTCAAGCAATGAGTTACACTGAAAGGAAAATTGGAAAAGCACGCAGTGGGATACCTACAGAACCAACACATTCCTCACTGACAGCAAGAGGGCAAACTAATCTGCCTGCCACTACACTCAAACACCAAGGGTTTTGCAGAGGGAGGTTAAACCCAAGAACAGAAGATACTCCCACTGAAAGTTTCATTTGTTGAATCCTCTCTTACAAATCTGGGCTCTCGTCTTCTCCTCAACAAGCTGCTACTGAAAGGCAGCTTCAACCCATGCCTCTTTCTCTTTGCAACCACCTGGTCCCCAAAGATCCACTTGAACTAAATGGGGCGTGAATGCTTGCTTACACACACTTCCCAAAGGAGAAACAAGAGTCAAGAACAGGCATTGCCCATTCCTGCCATTAAAGCTGTGATTCTGTGCCAGTGTATGGCAAAATGCCAAATTCCCTGTTCGAGAGCGATCTCCCACAGCGATGCCAGACAGCGTTGCTATCGCGGCCATCACGTTCCTGCCTGTCTCCTGAAGAATGTGACCACTGCCAGTGTTGTGCAGCTCAGGTGTGCCCTGCAGGAAGGTGCAGGGCTCACAAGCCAGGGCATGGCTGCACACGGAGGGAGGCAGAACCCTGACAGCTCAGCAGCCACAGCTCTGCCCATCACCCGCAGAGCGATGTCCGCCCCATGCTCCAAACCAGTCTTGGACACCAGTGACTCTACAGGATCTGCTCCATGGTGCTCATCAGTTAAGAGCCTTATCTTTGGCTGAGCCTTCACCAGGCTCCTCTGTGAGGTGCACTATCAAATTTCTACATAAATAAAAAGCCAGCTTCTTATATTGCCCACACTCTCACATACCTGCCTGGTTACATGGAGAAAGTGAATAGTGAAAGGTTTTATGTTCCACTTGTATGATTGGACACTTTGTGCTTTAACACGAGCACAGGGTCACAGGGCAGGAACAAGGTGTTTTCTTTCCAGTCAGCATGAACCTGACATTTATTACATGAGGGTTTTGTTCTATTTGTTTTAAGTCAATTACATTTTAACTCAGTTCAACAATGCTGGAAAACCTGACAGAATATTCCAGAATGTTTAATCAGCATGAATGGACAAACGTCCAAAAGTTAAAATAGGAGCATATTGTAGTTCGTTCTTTACACCAGTGGGCCTTTCTTGTTCCAGTCCCTGACAAGCATCTGCGTCTCTGTCTTTGGGAAATCTGCCTTAAATATTTCTCTTCTGGTGGGAAAAGTCTTCTCAGAGAAATGCCAATGTTTCTTGTGATTAATTATTGAAGAAATTGGCTTTTATTTTCAGTTTAACTGTGGAATTTTTGTCAGGCTCATTAAACTGCCAAGTCCTCACCTGTTTGAGAGAATAAACCACGTGAATGTGTAAAAGGAATGGAGGGCAGTGGAAGAGTGCTGAGCTACACATCAGCAGTGTTTCTGTACATACCCTTCAGAAGGGGCCTGTATTTTCCATGTGTTTTCAAGTATCATCACATTCAAGTTAAACAAACAAACAAGGCAGAATTAAAGGACTGGCTTCTCGGCAGTCACATGCGCATCTACTATCAATCCCAAACAGGTTAAACTCCAAACTTCTGAATGCATTTTCTTGCATTCTCCCTGGGAGTCTCACTTCCTACACAGGGGTAAAGAGAGGTAAATGACATATTAAAGCTTCGAATTTACTTCCCTTAGCTACAGGTTGTTACTTTGCAACACAAATAAATTTATAGATGGGAAGAAACATCCTTCTCCAGCTTATACCAAACTTTGCATTCAAATATCCAGTTTGTTATGGGGATATTGACTTTGGTTTGCTCATTGCAGAAAAGGCAGAGAGTACCAAGAGAAAGGCTTAGTCCTTTCATGTTTCAGCACTTAATTCAGAGTTACAGAGAAAAGTGTTCTGAAGGCCATGGAGCTCTGGCTTCATGTAAAACCAAGGTCCAGAAAAATTAATATAATCAACAAAACCAGTTCAGTCAGAACTTCTGCAAACATAAGAATCGTTCATGAATATTTGACTAAAATGGTTATCTCTAAAAAACGCAAAGCCATTTCAATTCACTTCTCACTTATTATTCAGTACACTACTCCTAACACATTTTTATCTTGTAAAATGCTCCTCAGCAAGGAATAGAAAGATAGCTAAAAATTCTGCTTTTCTGACAAGACAGTGTTGTAAGCTGTAAAATATACAGTCGCTCTGTTTAATGAGTAGCATTCTAAAATAGTGAATAATATTTGCTACTTGATGTTGCTCACATACACATGAAAAATTAACCACCTATTGGAAAAGGTCTTATTTTCCCAGTCAGGACACTAAAACCAGCCTCTCAAACATGAGCTTGATTATGTAAATATACACAGTACCTATTCACACAGGTACTATTACCTGAGGATACATCACTTTGTGGAGAATTAAAACTTAAATTTTGATGATCCAAAAATTATCCTTAGAGAAGATACCAATCTGACCTCTTCATTTCAGTCACTGCTGAGGCTGAACAATTCTATCACCAGTCACTCAAAACCCTACAGATTATCCACATTAAACACAGTTTGATTATTCTACTTGCTCAGCAACGTGGTCTACTGAAAGATGTCTGCCCATGGCAGAAGGGTTGGACTAGATGACCTTTAAAAGGTCCAACCCAAGCCATTCTGTGATTCTGTGACAAGATGCAGCTCACTTACCCAAAGTCAGACACTTCTGACTGCATTACTTCTGCACGTGTTCTCCAAACAGTGACTCATTCTTGTCCCTACTGAGAAACTGCCCCTCACCATCATCATGCACAAGTGTTTTATGCTTTTAGCAAGGATGCTATTGAAAATGGTAAATTCTGCTTTGGAGTTTTCATTTCAGAGTAACACTGCTGGGATATTCCAGCTAAACATCACACACTGTTGTTTGCCAGAGATATTTACAGTTCTGCTTTTAGGATCAGATGTTGCTTTTCCCCCAGGGAACAAACATCTTGTAAGGTTCTGAGCCTGCGTTCTGATCATAGTTCAATGTATAGTTTTCCTTACATTCTTTGAGAGCTAGCCTATGTTTTTCTTGCCTCTTACTGCACATCTCTCCAAAAGGCACTGAACTCCCTGGATGAAACACTGGCCCTCCAACTGCAGTAACTTGCTTTGCAAGTTTCTAGTTTCTTCACCAAATTTATTTCTCTCACCTGCGGCTCTCAGTCAAATGTAAAAGATTTGTATTTGAGGGGAGAAAGTCTTGTGTCTGGTATGGATGAAGTCAATCTTGTAGAACTGCTGTGCTTGAATGTATCAGAAGACATAATGTAGGAAATCACACTTGAAATATATTAAGTTGAGGAGTGAACTGTGGCCAATACTAAATACATCTGGGTGACTGCTGCAAGGTCCCCATTAGCTCCTTTTAGCCTCTGAGTCCTGTTTTCTCTGGTTTTCCCTGCTGGAGATCCTACTACACTGCGATACATTCTAGCTCTGTTTCTGCAAAGATTCTTCATCTCCTCATTCTCTCACTCGACTTTGACAACAGAATGCCTTTTTCTTGGAAGAGAGGTTTATACTCTACGAGAAGAAAAAGCTTTAAAACTGCTTTTAATTACAGCCTGCTGCTCTAGAACACTAGCACAAGGGACACCATGCACAACAAGTCTGTACACAGGCTGTGCTTCCACAGGTTTGTATAATTTAAACAGCTCTCAGACATCATTTTTCTGCAAAACATTTCAAGTCCAAAAAGGTTAAGACCATTGATCTGACAAAAACAGGACAAGAATAGAATTAACTGCCTGAGTTTACTCAGTAGGACTGAGGTCAGGTATTGAACAAAGCCTTCCTGACTCAGCTTCAACTACTACAGCACCCTGCCTCATGAATCACCCACTAAGAGCTAGCTTATTTAACATCTACTTAGAATCCGTATGATTTAAACACTGTAATAATCACTAATCAATTTGACAAGCTCAAGCTTAGAGGGGGAAAGCCTGAAACTTGGTATAAAAATATCTTTGACCAATTATTTTCCTACAGTTACACAATGAAGGTAATTTCTTTATATTGCTATATAAATACATGTAACTCATGCAGAGAAGTCCTCAAAAACAGAGACTTGAACTGAAGGTAACACAATCATACTGAAACAAATGGACAGTCCTGAAGGCACAGCACTCTCTTGCTTACAGTGCCCTGTCTCATAGCACTGGGTCTTTTCAGCAGGCAGATTGAAAATTGCTTACCCCAGAAGGCAAGTGCCTTCCTGAGCTCCAGTCCTTTCTGTACCTGCAAGAACATTTTGGATTATCTACTGCATAAAAGACACATTTCACCTCAATTTCTTCAACAGAACCTACCTGTATGTTTTCTAGAGAAACTTGCTTACTTGGTTTAGACTTAGAGAAATGGAAAATTCACATCACCCAGTTGGCAATCTGTTCCCCGGTTATCTCTCTTCCTCTACAATTTTTTGAACTTGGAAACTGGTGTCAACAAACCAAATTAGTTTAGCCAGTATGACGCACTGTAAAGACATAAACTGGTCTGAAAGAGTCAGATTTCATTTGACCTTGAACCTTAGACTGAAGTTCAACATGAATCAGCACAAGTCTCATTAGGGCTAAATGTCCATTATAGTTAAGTTTAGGTCCAAGGAATCCAAAGCCATAAATAATTGTGTTGAATTACTTAAAAAATAAAGGTATTCTAGGTTAAGTCTTAAACTTTTTCCTTTCCTGTTTTTATGCTACAGGTTTGGTGTTTTTTGTATTTAGACTTCTCAAATTGTAATAATAGTCTGAAGGCAAGAAGTTTTTAAATGGGCATCAAATGCAAAGCTGTATCAAGAATGGGTAAAGTCTTTTGGGCTTGATTTATACTGTGAAAGTCAATACCATAAATGCCTTCCAAAACTTGGTTTTAACTGTAGTTCTCACTCACTGCCATCCTGCCACCAGCACTGGCTTGGCCTGGGTGCACACCTTGCTTGGAGCACTGTCAGAGGGCTGTTTGCTCTGCGCTGCTTAACAAACACCAAGGTACCACGGGATAACCTTCTCCATGGAAATATTCCCCTCAGCACCGCCAAGGCTGTAGAAGCACAGAATATGCCGACTTGGAAGGGGCCCACAAGGACCATGGAGTCCAGCTCTGAAGGGACTGGCCCATGCGGGGACGGACCCCCCAGCTTTGGCGCTGGCAGCACCCCGCTCAAAGCGGCGGAGCTGACAGCAGAGCAGGTGCTTGCCCAGCTTCGAACCAGCAGCTCCACCCCAGCACGAAGCCATCGCTGCGCTCTACCCGAACCTCTGCCCGCACTGAGGAATTCCGCACCATGTCTGACTACCTCGGCATCAAAATCCCACGGGACTCACGAGTCAACCCCGGAGCCTGTACCTGTTTGCGCAGTGGCGTGAATGAACACTCCATTGCCGCAGAGCAGGGGCGGGAGCGCAACACCCACAGGTAGCACGGGCAGGACCCGGGCAGGAGCCGTTCCCTCATGAGGCGGGAGCGCCATAGCCGCGGCCTCGCCAGCGCCCCCTAGCGGAGGGCCAGCCCTTTTCCCTCTCCGCCATGAAGCGCTCCCCAAACTCCAAGGAAATGAATCGGTATTGTGATTTTCCACCTCCCTCCGCAGCGTTCCCTTGGAGTGATTTGCCAGGTGATTTGCGTCTTAAGGTGAATAATGTTATTCCTCTTAATTTTTTTTGGAGGCTTAGCTCTTTGATTCATTTGTTGCACCGGCCATGAAAAAATACTGTGAGGTGTTTTGAGGGAAAACAAAGCGCAGCTGCCGGCTGGGACAGCAAGGAAGGTAACCCAGGCTGGTGTGGCTCTGCACATCCCTGCAAAGCTCCGGGCACCGAGGTCTCCAGCCTTGTGTGTGCCTTTGGAGACAGGCAGGAAGGATTTGTAATCCCAGGACTGAGGCACATCGGGACGCAAAGAGCCACTTCACAACATGAGGCGCTCCATGAGGAAGGGGATGTAACAGATCAGCCATCTGCAGGTACACGAGGCTTTTCAATTTCTGGAATTTAAGTGTATATTTACTGCTGGAAGAGCATGAGAAACAGTCGATTTGCACCTTGATCAAAAGAATACATTTCTTAATGAAAAACAGAGCCTTTTGTGGAAAAAATGGGAAGGTTCTCCCAGGGAACTATGTATATGAATGTTATTTAAACCACATTTTCCGGAAAAAAGAAAAATTTTGTAAACATTTTTTTGTATTTGCTGTAGCTTATATGGCTTGGGCACTTTTGAACACCTTGTACCAGTAAGGTTATAAAACACTGCCAGTATTAGTAAATGAAATCAGAAATGCCTTCACTGAAGGCAATTGTGTTAAAAAAAAAAAAACCAAAAAAACAAAACAAAACAAAACAAAAAAAACCCTATGTGAAATCACAACCAGATCCATAGGGGATCACCCTATGGAATCAGCAGCAAGGTCACCACTAATGTTGCCCAGCTGAGGACAATATCCAAAGAGCCAGCAAGAAGAAACGAGAAACATGTTACCCGTTGTAATTGAAAGTAATACCAAAATAAATCTGGTTTTTGTGGGGCATCTTTCAGAATTGTTGAAGCCAAGCTTACTTGTGTATGATGAGATGTACCTGTAAGGATATAGAAAAGGCAAAAGCACAAGGTGGGTGTGTGGACACGTCACTGCCTGGGCATCTGGGGTGAATCTGGAGCTCTCTCTGGGCTGCAGTAAAACAGGCAGTCAGCCCCTCTCTGATTTCAGGAATAGTTTCCACAAGGTTTCTCTTTACGTTTGGATTTCTCCCTTAACATTCTGGCAAGCTAAGCAGAGACATAACTCTGTGACTAATGCTAATGTTGCAGTAGTAAAATATTGGGCAAAAAATGGGAAAAGCAGACCCACTTCCCTATAAGAATGATTTAATTAAAGTTTTCACTGTTCTAAAATAGTTATGTTTCACATCATAAAGAATTTTTCTGTCATGAAAACTATTTTTTTAAGGGGAAGGAGGTTTTTCTTTGCAGCAAGCTGACTTTATTGGTAAGCAATTAAATATTTCTTTGGATTGCAGTTCAAAATTAATTACTCATTAATATGGAAAATCCAGCTATAGTCTTGCTGTGGATTCAGAGGTTTCCAACTGGGTGCATCTAATTCCAAGAAGAAAAAAAAACCCTAGAAGGAATATTATAATTACTGTCATATGAAAACCTGCTTCAGTCCAGATGTAGAAGCCGATAGCCCCAGAGTGTTAACGTGGAGCCGTCTGCTGCAGGGAAATGACAGCTGAATCCTACATATGTTTGCAGAATGGACATAGTATACTATCCTTGTGGAATATCTTGGGTTTGTTTTTATTTTTCAGAAGCTCCTACCAAAAAGTATGCAGATCTACAATAATCTGAGGGGTTTGAGTGTCACAGACACCTCTGTATAAAGTCTGGATCCTAAACTTGCATACCTAGCCAATGCTGTCCACTCCCTACCCTCACAAGGAATTCCATTGAAAGTAATGAAATTATTGGTGGGAGTAAATGTTAAAGAGCTGGCTCCTAATTCCAGGTTTTCTCCTTCAAGGAACAAACAAGAGCTTGTGGCTCTGTGATGACCCCAGGACTTGCAGCAAGGACAGAGAATTGACAGAAGGGTCAGGTGTTGGGAATCACATCCTCAGTTCAGCTCAAGGGAGTAAATCCTCAGAAATCTGAAAATAGTAATGATGACAACTGCATATATGCAGATTTCCTACTGCAACCAGTAGCAGCTTGCATGCAGAAAGATTTCAGAAGCAAAAGGAATCCTTTCCTTTTCCTTCACAAATTTTATTAATTCAACCCAAGTCTGTGTGGCTTCAGTCTTAATAAAAAACAATAAAATTCTGGGATGATTTAGGCTGGAACATCCTCTGAGTGACTTGTCTAATCCAAATCATTCCATTTCAATCCAAACTGATTTCATTACCCCTAAATCATTTATTTAAATAAATGGAGTCAGAAGAGATCACAGAGTTTAATTATTGGAAACACTGGTTGGCACTAAGTTTGGAATTAAAATTACTCACTTTGAAGTCCTTAAGTGCACAAGTATGACAACACCAGTTGTCAAGGAATTTTTTCCTTGGTTAAAAACAACAAGCTGAGCACGAAGTGGAAGAATGAAACCTTGAATTACCCACATAAGATAGTTCACCCTGTCAGCTGGAGAGGTGCCCACTTTCAATTCTTTTAGCAAGTAATTTACTTCTCTAGCCAGGGATAAGTGCAAGAACCTGGGGAAATGTACAAGTCTGAAGTGACACCACACAGAGTTTGACTGATTATATGATTAAGCATATTAAGCAGGATTTGCCTCATTGTTTTCCTACAGCTGTAGGAAAACCTGTTGACCCTTGCCCCGGTCACCTTCTTGTCCTTCAGGTGTATACAGCAGCAAGGTTTGGTAATGGCTTTACAGCTGCTCTGCCACACCTGACATGTTCTAAAACTGAGTCTCTTCCCCAGACTGAAGACTCTACTTTTAGACTCTCCCAGTAATCAACTTCTCCATCTTCTTTCTCAGTTTAGTTGCCTTTCTCTGACTCTTCCTTAAACTTGCTGCATCCCTCTGGAGATGCCCATTTATCTGCAGAAATGCAGGGAGAGAGGCCCTCCTGGAATGCCAGCCCATCCTTCAAACAGCCAAAGTAAAGGCTTTGGTTCACTTGATGATAGTTCAGAAAGACAGAGGAGAAGGAAAATAAGGAGTTTGGCTTGGCAGTCTGGAAGCAGTCATTGGCCCAGTAAAACAGAGAGCAAACACTGCTGTTTGTGCAGTGATCTACAGTGACTGTGCATTACAGTCAGTAAAATAAATACGATGGAATCCACCTTGCTTTGAGATTTACAACACTGAATATGACTTCAGAAAAATATCTGGGAAGGAGCTGGTTCAAGTATTCATCCTGGACATTACTATTTTCTTAAATCATTGTTATAAAAACCAAACTCTCCATCCACAGAGGAACCTACCTTGTGGGCACTGCTGGTATTTCTATTTGTAGCTTATTTTATTTTGAAAAGAAAGAGGTATCCAGAGTTTTCCAAGCAGACAGCAGTTCTGGGACACTCCTGGGAGCAAAGATCCTACTGTAAATCTAATATATAACAAGTTGTACATCAGATTCTTTGCTACAGATAAATGTTTTTTTCTGTTTTTTTCTCTTGGCAGTTCTAAATTTTCCGCTTTCACTTTTGCCCCAAAACACTGCTGCAAAGCAGTCCAGCAGATCATCTACTACTTTAAACGAAAGATGAATGTTCAGCTTAGCAGAACTTCTTTACTTCTTGCATTGAGCAACAGATTATTAATACAAATATCAGAAAAGAAGTCTGTTTATTTTACTGCGCTCACCTCTACAGAAGCAGACAGATGTAGAAAAAAAATACTGAGGCCTAAATCTTTCTCCAGAGATGTCTGTTACACAGAGCTGTTCAGGGCAACATCTGACATTTGGCTAGAAAAATTACATGCAGACACACATCAAACCATAACAACAGTTTAATGTATCTTTTTTAATTATACAAAAGTCCCGCCCCAATTATTCAAACATTAACAACTGATCCACTTGATACAAAACCAATTCATCCAGGCAAAACAGTACAGGAATGTACCATTCATTTTTAATTAAAGATTATCATTGACAATCATAGTATGGATGGATTTGACTAATTATTATTCTAACTGGTGTTTTGTCCTGGGCAGATCTCTCCACACCCTGGCTACGCCACAGTGCACTTCCAGTACACACACGTAAAGCTGTCTACAGGAGCCCTTTAGAAACAAACACTACTGCTTAGTTTCAGCTGTCATGAGTTAAACAACATTGAAATCGTATATAAATCATCAAGGACATTCAAAATGTCAGATGTGAAGCCTGTGTGCCAAGAGATGATTCCAAATAACTTTGTCCCCAACCTACTCAGAAGGTGCCTTGAAGGACCCAGAAAACAATGCAGAGGCACCGGGCCTTTCCACAAGTTCCTGCCATGCCCTTCCAGAGCAGCACCCACCCCTCCCTTCCCCTGCTGAATCACGTTCTTAGGCAGCCAAGTGCATCAGCAACCCAGGCTGTCTCAAATCCCCTCTCACTCAGTCTTCAGGCTTCACATCACTTAACTCTTCTGTAACATTCAAAACCAAATTTCCTTTACAGCAAACTGATACAAACAACATCTTTCTGACTATTGTCATGAACATGAAAATGCTGCAGAATGCACCTAGCTCAGAGACCATGGTCTGGGAGCCAGGAACCTCAGCAGAGGAACAAATTCGGAGTCATAATCATTTGTTGCTTCCACTGGAAAACCTTTTAGGAACATGGACTTTGTAGTGCTTGGGAGGCAGAGCTGTGAGCCTGGTAATTCAAACATTGATCATAAAGTAAAGCAGGGGACTAATCCCCTTCTAGCTGTTGTGACTGCTCAGTGATTAAGTGTCACTCTACCCTCATTAACTAACACTCAGAAATGCAAACAGTGCTGCCTGCTCTCAGCTCTTCCCCAGCCCATTTATTACGTGTAATATACAGATTGGTCTCTTCTTGTTTATTCTGGGGAAGGAGGTTGGCCACGCTCATGAACCAACCCTGAATCCTCACTGTCAGCTTCAGTAGCTAAAATGAAGAATGGAAAAATGTCAGAGTTAAACACAAAGAAGCCCAAACCCCAAACCCTGTTTCAGTTCTTGTTACACCTGGAATCAATCGCATTTCCACATTTGAAACTGCATTGGAATAGAAGTATGAGGCAGACACTTCTGCCCACTTACCCATAGTGAACCTGTGCCTTGCCTTTTTAACACTCCTGTGAATTCTCAAAGGCCTTGAAAGACTGATTCATAATCCCTTTTTCAAATCCAGCTAGGGATTTTCATTTTATAAAGTTTTTACTTGCCAATTTGCATGAAAAGCTTCCTCATCTCCTCACAGGCAACTTGGGTTTTGGTTTTCTGTGGCTTGCTCTTTTAGAAAGCCAACCATTTGCTATCAGAGTCTACCATCAGATGCTTTACTGGCTGTTTTACTGGACAAACCTTGTGTTTATTTTGTCAAATCTCCTTAACATGACCAGTCAATACTGCATGGAATTGTGTAACAATATGGTCTCTACTTCACACCACCCCTGGCCTCATATTAACTCAAATCATTCTGGAAGCAGCTCCTAGCCTAGGAGCATCATTTTCAGGCAAGCCTTCGGGGGGTTTTTTTATTTGTCTTCATCTGTGATTTCCTTTCAGGCAGAGATCACAGACACTTCTCCTTACCAGCTGTCCCCCTGCTAAGGCTTTCTATATCCATTTTCCTGCAAGAGTTTTCCAGAAAGCCCATTTCACCTCAGTTCTGGAAGTTTCTGGAGAAAGGATGTTCCCAAGTTTAACTGCAGGTTGGAGTCAGTTCCATTTTGGGAAAAAAAGACATTATGCAATCCTAACACATCCTTGTGCACTACACATTACAACTTTTCTCTTTTTTCAAGTATCTTGAATTCCAGAAAGAATTTATTTGGTTCACTCTTCCCTTTACATCTGCATCTTCTGCTGCCAGGCTGTTTTGTATGACCTCATGCAGAATTATCCCCCCTCACTGGGTTACAATTGCAAATTCCTACATATCCTGGAGCACAAATGCTGTGCAGTAGAATTAATTTCTACTTTCTCCATAGCACTAAGGAAACTGGATTGTTCTCTGAGCAACACAATCCATGATGCATTGTTTCCTATGGTGCTGTGCCTGGGCTGTGATGTCCCTGGTGTGTGTTAAAGGGCTGAGGTCATTAGATGGCATTTTGCTCCCTGGGGAAGGCTGCTCTCCTGGTGTTTCTTCTCTATCCAGTTGCCTGTTGGCATCATTTTTTGGCCAGTACAACTTCACTCTACCAACCTGGGACTGAATTTCCTCTGTTTCCCTCATGCAATACTGTAAATTCACTCCATGTCCCCCATGTTTTTGTGCTACTCCCAGTTCCTTCCTGTTCCCTCAGTCCAGCAGAAAACCTACAGCTCCCTGTGTTCTCTGCCACTGCAGCATCCCCCAGATTTTTGTCCCCTCCAAATCACAAAGCCCATTAACCCTCACACACTTCCTGTTTTGCAGGCTAGCCCTTGTTTTTCTCTCCTCCCCTTGAACTCAGCCCGTATTATTTCACCTCAGGGCACCAGTATCTCCTACTCACCGCCTTTATCAGTATCTTAAAATAACTTTACATTTCTACGATATCTATACACCCCCACACTGCCATAGTCTCCATATTCCCGTTGTCCACCACATCTTCTGCTTCCTTTTCTTTGGCTTTCCAGCCAGACAAGGAGCAGGGATGCCCCAAGTGCTCGGGGGATGTGTCCTCACTGCTGGGCTGCCTGGCAGGCACTTGGTGGTTGGCCCAGGGGCACACACACCAGTCAGGGACTGAGTGCATGCTGACAGCCAGCCCAACACCACGACACAGCTGCAAGCAAATGCTTTGGTGGAAGGCATCTGCTTCTCTTGCACATCAATATTGTGTAGGCATGTGATCACAACAGACATGTTTGGCTGAAAATAGCTAATGGGTTGAAGAGGACTGACATTACCAGAAAATGAGGCTGCACGAGCCTTATGTGGTTGAGAAATCAAGCCAGAAAAACCCCAACTTCTATTTTGTCCCACATAACCACCATCAACATCTCTTCAGTTCAAATGAAATAATTAGACTTCTCTTCTTTCTCCTCCCTCTTGATTTTTCAGTGGGTGATTATTGTAAGCTGTTTCATAAACAGTTAGCTTAGTTTTTTATTCTCATGTTCAAGAAGAGAAAGCAAGCTGTATTTATTTATCTGCATTTAAAAAAATTCTAAAAATAAATTTAAAATGAAATTGGCTATTTGCACATCCAGTAATAGTGGTTAATTCTCTGAGCAGCTCTACCCTCTTGTGGCCACAGCTTAGCTGCAGCCAAATGAAAAACTTGCGAATATAATCACAAATATGTCCAAATGTAGGCATAGTACATAACACAGACCTAAAATAGAGGGGCACAAAGATTTAATCTATGCCCAAAATTTTAAATCCTGTGGGAATTAAGAGATTTTGAAGATTCAATCCTTCCTTTCCAGCAATTAAAATCTAGGATTTTCAGATGAGCAAGAAATTTCGTATTAATTATGGTGTTAGTCTGCATTATTTTTTAACTATTTGTCTAAATTGAAATACAGCCAAATAATTTTTAATATATGCCCTGCAAACTAGCTATGTAGAAAAATATTTTCTTTTTGAGAACATCAACAGATCATTTTCTGGAATAGCTCTGTGTCCTGGGGCCTTCAGCATCTGCCTGAGATTGATGTGCTTGTCATTTGGAAAACCCAAGCATGCCAGGCTGCTTCCCCTAGGTCAGCCCTTCCCAGAGCTGTACAATCTGTCCCAGGTTTCAGGACTTCAGCCCTGGCTTCATCACAGAGGTCAAAACTAGCTAGGATCAGGGTCTCTTGGGTTTCCATCTCTGTGGTTAGATACTGAAACCAGGTTAACAGTGAATCTCTCGGCTTTTCTCATACATTACCATGTACTTCCTTGGTTGTTTCAGCCAGGATGTTCAGTGAAACTGGAGCTGGAATGTAATGAATCCCTGTCAGAAAACTTGGTGGGATGAACTGATGCAGAGGAGTGTAGTATCTTTGCTGGAAATCTCCAGCTCCATCTGGAACCTGTGGAAACACATGAAGCACATCACCTTCCACCTAAAGACTCTCCCCAGGATACATCTGCATTATCAGACCATCCGTGGGTTTTTGTCCATATGCTGCCATGTCAATGCACATATTGGCACATGGAAAGCCTGTGCACAGGGTAACCTGCTGCAGCTGAGGAGTAAGGACTTCTCAGACCATGTCACAGCAAAACTGTCCTTTTAAGTCCTTGTAACCTGTTCTGGCATCTCACTGGAGTAGGTGATTTAAACCAGGAGCAGCTCTTCTCTTTCTCAGTAACCCCTAACATGTGCCAGGGAATTTCTATACAAGCAGAATAAATCTATTATTTATCATCTTGAGGCAAGATCACTCTACCTTAACATCAACTGATGAATTGTACTGAAAGAAGGTCAGATTATTAACATCATCATTTGCTGATGTTTTCTTCAGTGTAAAATGTATCAAAGTGCTGTGAAGTAACTGATAAGCACGGTGACTCTTCATGGTTACTTCAACAGAGAGAAGGCAGCTAAAATAAAGCAGTATTAGCACAGGTAATTAAACGGGTGCTACTCACCGATACAGTGGTTGCATTCCCTGGCACATAGTTACTAGGAATGTGTCGGAATCCTCTCTGAAGTGATATCCCTGGAGGTGATGGTGCTTCCCCACTGCTTGACTCATTGATGGCAAATCCCAGGGAAAATGGGTGGTAAGGATATACCCCAGAACACCCAGGGTACACTTTTGGGATTTCTCTCTCCAGGTATTCTGGGTTGACACTGTATTCTGGAGGAAAAGCAGGGTGAGCTAGGAAACAATGAGAAAAGAACAAATAAAAATAGCCATGTAATTTTATGGAGTTATGTAGAAGTAGCTGCAAGAGCAAATTCCACTCTGACAGTCCTTTGGTTTCATGTTTAGCTCCCCATTAATTTATTTTGTGATTTTTTTCAGAACTAAGGAAAGGTACAGCAGATGACACTGTAATGCAGTTATTCTGCATTCTTTTCTGCCTTGTGCACTGTAAAGTTTGTCCTTAGTAAAGTAGTGTCTGCAGAATCTTATTCTTTCAGTACATCAGCAGGAGCAAAACAACCTACCTTAACATCTGACTCTAGTGGCACTTAAAGCAAAATTCCATAGAAACAGCAGAGTTCTAACTTTCGCGTTCTAATAACGAAGTCCTATCTGTTACTTCTTACAGCACAGTTTTAGCATCATACACAGGCAACTTTAGAAGCAGAAATCGGTTCACTTTATCTTGCATCTTGAATCTTATATGGCCTCTCCGAGGTTTTATGAAAAGACTCAGAGTGGCTGTTTGAACGTGAATAGGGTCCTTCTTGTCTGCCCCTACAATTGGTAGAGAAGGCGAAGAATTTCCTTTGAAAGTAGGTTTACTTCTGGAGTACTCTAATTTGTGCCTAATCTTTTTTTGAAGTTGGTCAGCAGGTTAAAAATGTTAAGGGAAGGACTTGACAGACATCTGTATAGCTACTGTCATCTATAAACATAATTTTATTCCAAAACAAAGCTAAAAAAGGGAAGTTATTGACAGTAATCTGTGGGAGCTACAGATGTCCAAAACAAGTCTTTCCCCACGGCTTCTCAGGACAACATTTTGTCTTGCAGGCTGCCAGCTCTCCAGAGGCTCAGATTCATGACTACTGCAATCAGCAAGGATTTCTGTAATATTATTATAGCAATAGAATGGAGTTACTATAATACATAGTAATAAACTAGACAAGTCACCTGGAAGACTCTATTAAAGGAAGGAATTTAAGACATGACAGACCATACAACTGCTCCACCTGCAAAATCTATGCCTTGCTGTTAAATAGCAAATGCACTTTTACATCATCCCGGTCAAATTTAGTTTTTGCTACAGGTATGAAGTAAAGCCAAAAGGTCTTTTCCTTTTACAGTGCTACCATAAAATGCTTGCTTCAGACAGCTGCAGCTGTTACCTTCCCCATTTATCTACCATCGCTGAGTTTTTCAGCATTTTTGCTGCTGGAATCCTGTGTCTATGAGTTTATAAACAGTGCGACAGCACTAAGAGAAACATGCAGAGCAGGCCCAGTTTGGTTGCACTCCCAGACTAATTTCCCGCTCAGTAAAAAGCCACTCGCTTAAGCTTCGAGCTCGCACGGGGCGGCGAGGCCGAGCACGATGTTCCCGCCCCTCGCTGCGGAGCTGCCAAGGGACGTGATGATCCAAATGCCAGGCCAGTGCCCTCGAGGGAAGGAAAGCGGGACAGAGGAGCGGCTCTCCGAGCAGCCGGAGCCTGAGGAATCAGCGAAACGCACAAGCGGCAGCGTTTGACAGGGAAAAGAGGAGAACACAGGAAGATCCTGGGAAGAGGCTTTGGGGACAGGTCCTTACCGTCGTCCCTGAAGGGAGGTGGCGGTGGCCCCCAGCATGCCGTGCCCTTGCCGCCGCTGTCGGGCTGGGCGCCCTTCTTCCTCTCGTGGCTGCAGTGCTCGGGGGCACCGTCCTCCCGGCCTGCCGCCCCACGACCTTCGCCCGACGGAACGGGCTCTGCGCCTGCCCTGGCCGGCGATTCGGTCTCCTGCTGCCTCAGCGCCTTCTGGGCTGCCATGATCTTCTGCCGCTCGGTGATGAGAGAGCACTTCTCGCACAGGCACATCTTCCAGCGGCAGTGCCCGGCGTGGCCCTTGACGGGCACCACGAAGCCGTGGTTGCGGCAGCGGGAGCACTTGGGTGCCCGCAGTGCCTTCGCCGTGGCTTCGGCCGCCTCCATGGCACCGCAGCACCCGCTCGGACCCCGCGGCCAGGCTCTCCCACTCGCCTCTGGGCTCTTACATGGGGCACGGCGCTGCCCGGCATGTAACAACCCCGGCCGGCGGGCGGGAAAGCCCACGGCAGCGGGTGGGGAACGCCCTCGGCCCCGCTGCCTCCCTGCCCTGCGCCGGGCACCGCTCCCCCAGGCACCCCCTGCGGCCCTTTGGTGCGGGCGGGAGCCGAACGCAGCCACGGGGGGCTGAACCTGCAGGAGCCTCGGGGGGGTCGGGCCCCACGGGCGCGTACATTGCCCTGTGCTGGTGCTCGCAGGGATGGCCGTTCGGATGGGTCCGGCCTCCACGGGCAGGAATGCGCTGTCCCTTACCGTAGTACCCTAAAAGATAGTTTTCCCTGTTGGCACTTCAACATCTGCACCCACTTTCATACCCCTCATGCATTCGCTTTTAATATGCACAGGACTTCAGTCCCTTTTTGTTTCCACTTTGCAGCATGCTTCTCTTGATCAGGAGGAGTGACTGCCTCAGCAGAAAAAGAACACTTTCATCATTCTGTTTTTCAAAAGAAGGTACTAAGACAAAGGTGGAAAGCATATGTCATTCCAAAGACCTGTCTCCTTTTCTCAAAATTCCTTATTATCTGGAAAAAAAGACAGGCTTACAATTAGAAATACAATTAGGAATGCTCCCGTTCTAGTATTGCTTTGAAAGCACTTGTTATTTGTTACTGCTGGTAGCTGCAAACCCATGGTTTACACAGTAGCCCATTTCAGGAGAAAGCTCCCCACATTGCAACGTAAGGCCCAACACTGCTGAATTTTCTCACCTATACAATAGCTGTTTTAAAATCTTAAGCAGCATATAAGAAGCAATAGCTTCTTCTGTGTTAAAGAATAAAAATTAATCACCAAGTAGTAGGGAAGTTTTCTACTAAGTTTCAAGAGAAGCAGGTAACATCTTTCTGCTTGCTCTGAAACAATTCTAACTGCCATGGAGTTTGTTTCTCAGAATCTGGCAGAAGGGCCTTCCCGTCAAGCAAATAATCCTGCAAAACCTGGGTGTACCCTTCAACACCTTGGGGGGTGAGGCCCCAACAGAGCAGGCCCGTTAGGGATTTGGCAACAGTGTGGTTTGGCAACAGTCTTGTTTGCAGCGAGCAGCCAGCCCCTGTGCCCACCAAAGCTCAGCCGAGATTTCAGGCTTCTCAGTTTGCAGAAGACCCAGTAGGACTTCGCACCTAAGTCCTGCAGGTTTCCAGTAGGATTTTGCCTCCCCGGGATGTGTGTAAGTGCAATACCGGCATGGGAGCCTGGGCTTGCTCCTGAAAGCAATTCAGACCCAAATCCTCAGATGCACTCAATCCCTCGACCACTCATCACCAATCCCAGCCTGCAGATTTCGCTATTCCAGTTGCAGACTGAGCCCTCGGCAGCTGCTCTTTGGGAGGGCTCTCAACTGTGCCTTTGCACCAGTGCAGTCAGGGATCCTGTGCCCACTCTCATGGGACTGCCAGCAGCTCCCTGTACCCACTTGCAGCCGGTTTTCCTGAGATGGCTTCCAAAGCTTGGTGTGGGGAGCCAGTTTCATGTGCGCGGGCATGTGTTACCATTTCTTCCCAGTTCAGAAAGGCACTTGCTTGATGTGCCTTCAGTAGAAGCTGCTCTTCAATGCAGTCTTGAAGTGCTGCTCGCCTGTGCCAAGGCCTTGATCTTCCCGTATTCATTTTAAACATTGACTCTGTATTAAATATAGACAGATAAAATATTCCTAATTTTATGCTCCATATTTTTACTGTATGCTGGGGATGTGCTAATTTAGCTGTAGAATGAAAGAGGATGGATGACACATTTTAAAAAACTGTAATTATATCTTTTCATAGATACCCAATCTGTGTTCATTTGGATACTTGAGCAGAGGGGGAGAAAGGTAGGCTACATGTATTTTCCCCAGTAATTTTCTATTTTGAATCACATAATACTATTCTTCAAGACGTTTACTCAAATATACAGAAATTTATCTCTTCTCTTTCAAAAATGGTATACCAGCCATGGGCTGTACCAGTTTCTCCACTAATTAAACCATATCTTTCAAAGTCGTGTGGATTTTTATTTTGAACAACTTTCACCAAAACATTCAGGATTTATTATACTTTCCATATAGTTTGTTTCAAACATAACTAGACTTGCTTTTTGTAGAAAAGTGAACATTTTACTTTGTTTGTGAGCTAAATCCTTATTTCTGCAGGCAGTTCAAAGAATTCTGTTACTACAAGCCTGTTATGTGTTTGTGTATGTATTTGAGTTAACCTAATCACACACTGTAGGAAGACCATAACAGAGAGAAGACAGAACACCTTCAAAATACATTTTTGGAAAGAGGTGTAGACTTCTATGTGGATGCAGCTTCATGTCTACTATAATTTTCTTCTTTGTTCATATTTGAAAGAAAATGAGGCACAATAGAGACTCTTTTCTTTAAAACTTAGTTTTCTCTAGCATTTTATGTAG
The DNA here is from genome assembly GCA_013397175.1 of Platysteira castanea. Classification (NCBI taxonomy): domain Eukaryota; kingdom Metazoa; phylum Chordata; class Aves; order Passeriformes; genus Platysteira; species Platysteira castanea. Next base: position 260,200 of record VYXC01000183.1, read on the forward strand.
CATATGGTGGGAGCGGAACATAAAGTGTGTAAAGAGTTATATATTAAAGTAGCATTTATAAGAATTATTATCTTGCCAAAATGAAAGGAAGGCAACCTGCTGAATTTATGTTACTGAAATCAATAGCAGTAATATCTCTACTCCTTTCCAAATTCTGAATCATATAAAATGTGTGGTTGCGGTACGCAGTTTGCTTTGAGCATGAAACAGTGAGGAAAAACAATGACTTAGCTAAAAGGGAACAAATCAAAAGACTGCCATAAAAGTGAATAGCAGAAAATTGGGGTTTGGGTTTTTTCCTCCTTCTCAGACTTTCCAGCTAATATTCATACAGTAAATGTTTTTTGGCAAGAAAATTGTTCTGACATTTCACAGAGCAACAGCAACTTCATCAAGAAATTTGTTCAGTCTGAAATCTCCATGTTCAAAATACATTTTCTTATACATAAAAATCAACAGTATCTTTCAAATTTTTAAGACATCACAAATAAAGATAAAATCCTCTATTCAAAAACTATCTTTTTATCTTTGTAGTTTGGAAGTGTCCATTATGTACTGTCATAAGTCATTATATAAAAATTGATATAGCAGTGGTATTATCAACTCTTCTCCATTATAACTGTGTAGAACTGTGTTTACAGCTCAGTCAGGGCAGAATCAACATGTGGAGATTTACCTGCAGAGGCAGAACTGCCCAAGAAGGACTCTCACCTTCCCCTGTCCCAGAATATCATTTTAAGAAGTAGCATATTTAGCATCCTCATATTTAGAAGCTCCTTATTAAAAATACGAAAGCATTTCAAACATCCTCTGGCTGACCTGCAGTACCAAATCCCCTCTCGCTGCTGAGCTCACAGCAGCACACATCCGTCAGTGCTGCCACAGAACTGCAGGGCTCAGCTCTCTGCTGACAAACTCACGAGGTTGTCTGATCCTGCCCAAAGCAAGCCTACATGACAATGAATAAACTTCAAGCCATTTCTGTACCCTGTATTTTCCACTTTTCTAATCAGTGTGAAATTGTACTCTAGTAAACATTTCTTTTTTAATGTGAGGAAAAGTGCAGCATAGAAGCAGTGCAATATGATTATACTGTATCTACCTTAAAAATTGAAATGGCTGGAATGTGTTTGGGTTACACCTTTTTTAAACCTGGTCGCAGTTAAGCTGTTCAAATTGAAATAAACAGATTTAGCTTTTCAATTTCAGCATCAATTCCTTTATTTTAAAATGTTATCTTCTGTAATGCAAGCAGGAATCCCACTGAGGTGGGGGTTTTTTGTTGTTGTTGTTGTTTTATTCTACAGTTTTAACCAGAGCACAATTAGATGTTGACCTCCATCTGCTGTATCAAAGAGGTGAAACTCTATGCTGTGATCAGAGAAAATTGGATGGAGTTTATACATATTTTAAAGATTTAAAATGCATCAAAGTTATATAAGCACTTCTGGTTTCTTTAACAAACACAACTAAAATAAATCTTGAGTACTTAAAATTGAGTATCTTTTTAAGATATAACAGTTCTTAAATATTAACAGCAGAGCCTTTATTAGTAACACTGCTGTTTGTTTATTGTAACAAGATATTTATTTAAGAGAAAAGAAATAGTGATTAAACTGGAAACTCTGTGATCTGGTTATTTCATGAGTTCCAGAAGGGTGGGGTGGACCTGGAGAGAAATGAACCCCCACAAGGAAGCAAAACATGTTGCAGTTCTTATTCTGCATCAATACACCTCTCATATAAGCAGGAAATAAAATGCATTAAGAGGAAAAGAGTGAGACAGACATAAATACACACACACGGATGCTTTCCCCAAATAAGTGATAGTGTGTTTAAAGATCCCTATCTAGGAAAAAAGAGATCCATGGTAAAAAACTGTGAGAGATGTTGAGTCAGTTTGCAATAAATAAGGATCAGTGTATCACTGAAGTGTGATTGTTTGCTTATATTTCCATGTCTAAGAAAATAATTATCCCTTCAGAAGAAATCTTTTGTTTCTTTAGACAGTCACCTTTGTAGGCATTAATAGAAAAAAGAGAAACTGAAAACCCAAAGAATAGTTCACTCTGGTAGTGCTATGGCAGTTGCAGGGCTGCCTTAGCTACAGCACCATTTTACTTCAGTAAGCTCCCAAATTTAGTGAGTTTTATCCTGGATACCACTAGGCTTGTCAATCAGTCTTCTGCCTAGAGAAATAAACACATTTCTAATCCAGAGTCCTCATTCTCCTTCCCCTCAGCTAAAGTTCTTGTCATATTTTCTTAGACACAAAGAACAGAAAATCACATTTGAATTCTCCCAAACAGCAAAAAAAGGATTTCATGCAGAAACAGTCACGCTCTCCACAGTAAGTAGGTGGCCCCTTTAGAGTCATCTTTGCTTAGCACCTATTTTGTGCTGAAATTGTCATATTACCTTGTCAGCAAGCCTAAAGCAATGCTAATAGATGGAAAAGGCGGGAGACAGCTGAAAGACCACTACAAACATCAAGTGTACTTGCTGTGGGCAGGATTCCATTTGTGATTGTCAACACTGGTACATATCCCACATTTTGTAAATGCATTTCTCCACCTCACATCTGAATTAGATTTCAGAATATGTGAAGTAACTTAAACAATGCAAAATAAATAAAGCCATCTGTTTGCCATAATTTCTTCCTCTTCAGCCTGGACCCTTTGCAGATACTTCAGTGAAGCCAATAAAAATGAAATGACCAAATAGTCATTACTTACCAGAATAGAATGAGAGACTATCATCAAAATGTTTACCTTGGAGAGAGAACAGACAAGAGTAGTGATGATTAATCTCTGGCATGCGTGCTAGAATTGGTTTCTGGTTTCACACCAATAGAACATCATCTGGTCTTTGGGGATGATTCTGGGAATTGATAGACTCCCAGTGAGATGATAAAGCTTCTTGCTGGCTCCTTAGCCCTGTATGTCAGAGAGAAACTGTGGTTTTTAGTGGGGAAGAGAATACAAGTACCAACAGTGATGAATTTGCATTAGCTCATTCCAGCCGGGTATACTGAAGGATGCTGTTTAAGAAGCATTCCTTCTCTTTCGTTATTTCCATACTTTTTTTCTATGGACATTGACAAGATAATCTTTCCAATTTAGTAGAACCTTCTAGATTATATATAGAGTATATGTACATATATTTGAGGTGTATATTCACAGGAGAGGACTTCTGCAAATATGAACATAAAAAGATAAGTTGAAAGGATGCCTGCCTGTCTTGAGCCTGAGGGAGTAAAGCTCTTCTGCCCTGACAGACTTACATCCTTGCTGTGTTAAGACAACTTGCACTTTCTCTTTCCAGCATGAAATGTGTTGTAGAGCTACCTCAGCTGGCTCCTGGAACTTCAACGTCCACTAACACAATGTAGAAAGTAAACTGTGGAATAGAAAATAAAATCAATGCATTGATAGGACATCATCCTCTTTTCTACCTCCTTGATGCGGCAAATTAAAAAAGAAGTCCACTTATTCAACAGTGGACAGCAAACCAGCTGTGGCAGCAGTGATAATGGGCAAAGAAGACATGAAAGTAGCAGACAGCTGACCAGCATCTTTGACAGATGTAATGATATGCATGCACTGGTGTGAAGCCATAGTAAAGTATTTTCATTGCAGAAACAAGAGGGAAACCAAAGAGGCACATTTTCTTGGCATTTCATACTTTGTGATCATGAAATCAGACTGTCTTTCATCACAATAAATATAAGTATTTGGATGACTAGTTACTATGAAGCATAGAAATAACAGAATCACACAATCGGTTGTTAGCAGTATTTCCTTTGAATCTAAACCAAAACTGATTCTAAGTCAGGAAAGTTTAGTTTGATCAACTCCAGAAAACAAATTGAAAAAGACACCAAATCATCTCTTCAATTTCCCTGGAGCTGTGGGACCCAACTGTCACAAAAAGTTGCCTGTAGCTGCAGGGTCGTGCTGTTGGAAAGATCGACCTCCACAGCCGTGGCTGCTGCAGGCAGTCCCTTGTTTAGCTCTTTGCTGGGCAGCAGCCTGTTCCCCGGGGCAGCTGCTCCGCTCCCAGCCCTGGCCCCTGCAGAGCACCGTGCTTGGGGCAGCCGTGGCAGCCCTCAACGCGCCCTGGCTGCCCAGAGCAGCAGGACGGGGGAAAGGGCAGCCGAGGGCCCCGCAGCAGAGTGTGCGGCCTTCGCCCGTCCAGCGCACAGCTGTGAGAACCTCTGGGACTTCTGCTTCCCCAGCCTCTCCTGTGCACGTGAAATAACAGGAAATACAGGGTCAGCAGTGGTGCGAAGCCATGGTACCTGATGGTTGATGATGAACAATGATCGCTCTGAAGGATTTCTAGTTTTGGCTGAACAGCAGCGGTTGTCTCTACATGTGTATTGTCATCTTTAAAATAACAGCACCAGCGAACACACACGTTTTTATTTAAAATGAGATACAGGTGGGTTGAAGTCATCAAAATCATGTATTTTGATGCTGAAGCTGAGAATAGGAGCTGCATTTCTGGGAGGAGGAGTGGTACACCTGCTTTGACATTCCAGTGCAATAACCCCAGGGCAGGGAATGGATTTCATGCACAGTGCCCCATCCCTTCAGTGCGCTGAGCTCTGCCTCAGCCATCCTCGGCCTCTACCACCAGAAATGTCCTTATTCCTGAAGGAGAATTTGATTTCAAAGCAGATTGAGCCCACAGACTTCACACTGTAATCAGTCTGCACACAACAGGACTGTTGTCTTAGGGTTTATTAGGATTCCAGTCCCTTAACATATGATGCCTGTTTTCCTTGGATAACAGATCTGAAAAACCTGGAACACTGTTTCTCAATCCTATAGTAAACTTCCTCACATATTTAATATAAGATTTATCTTTCAGTATTTAAAGGAATGAAAGCATTAACGTGGATACACATAATAAAGTGAATTAATACATTCACATAAAGATGAGTGTTCCCAACTAAAGTGTGTATCTACAAAGTTTATTGAAATCACATATTTACAGTATTTGTATTTTATTTTAGCATTCTTTACCTCACAACTCATACAAAACCAAACAAGTTTGGTATTTTTGAGCACACTATTCTTAAGGTTGAAGTGTTAATGATAGTGACTCTTATCTGCAGAAATATTCACAGAATATTTACTGGCAGGCATCCAATGATTTCCTGCTCTGTGATAGAAAATCTATACATGTCTGTACTGTACAAATCTGTACTTTATTTCAAATTATTAACCAGAGAGAGAAGAGTAGATGTAATATATGCACCAATTAGACACAATATCTATCTTTTACAAAAAGTACAAGTTAAAAAAAATAATTAATTGCCTTTAATAAAGGACTAAGACAACATTATAACTAAAATAACATATTTGTGTCTATTCTTAATTCAGACAAATCTCAGTCAGTACACAGATCTTAATCTTCACTTTTACCAAGTGTTATTTGTTAAGTATTACCCTTTAAAAACAAATTGTTAAAAAGCAAAATAAAAACATTGTAATCTGTAGGAAATATTATCCAAATGAGTTTCCCTTTCTGTAAAAAATAGAGATTATCGTGAATATTTGTCTTGAGGCAGTAAATAAAGAGTGATGTGGATCTTTAAGGGTGATTACACAGGGCCAATAATTAGGCAGCCATCCTCACAAAATTACATATTTTAGTGTTGATTTATTGGCCACATTATCATGACATTGATGTATCCAGCAGTCTTGTGATTCAAAATGGTGAACTGGTGAATACTATAGATTTTTAATGCCCTGATAATAAGTCTGGGGAAAGAAGATGAACTATCTTCATTATCTCAGTAAGACAAGCTTTCCCATTTTTACAGCACTCTTCCACCTGTCCTAGCACTCAGACATGAAGAATAAAAATAAATATTTGACATGAAATTTCAGGAACGTCATGTGCAGTTGTATTAATATTTTCATCTATCTATTAGCAATACAAAACCTAGAAGATTTTAGGATTGTGTTCAGCTTTGCCACAGATGTCTTCACAGCAGTGACTCGCAGGTAGCCTGTGTTCAGCTAATGGATCTCTTCCGTGTTAGGTTTCCATGTGCCAAGCTCCTGCTGTTGGTTTTTCATACATACATTATATGCTGTTAAATTTCACTCCATTTCTGTTATTCCAGTTGTCACAGTATCTATTTCTTTCCTGTTTGAGCCTTTAATCCTCTTCTGTGTTAGTAATATCTCTCAGTGTTTGCTTTCAGCAGAATTTCATTAGCATACTCTTTTTGTGTCAGTCATTACTGCAAATATTAAATAAAGCAGATTCCAGTATTGATCCTTTAAGAATTACAATATCTTCCCTTGAGACAACAATTCCTCTTCTAGCACAACCAAGGGGTTTTCCTGCCTTAGCATTTTATTCACAACTTTCTTTGCAGAAACCTGATAGATCTTATCTGCATCACTTTCTACTGATTAAAGCAGTGGTTTTAATCAACAGAGATACATTCACTCAACCTGCTTCATCTTTGGTAAACTTAGCTTGCATTTTGTCCCATTTTCCATTTTTTTTTCTACTTACATGGATTTTTTTTTTAAAGAAAAAACCTTCTAGATTCTTGAATATTGTTGAGGTCACTCTAATGTTTTCAGGTTATCCTTTTTTCCCCTTTCTGAAATCCTGGTTTGCTTTTCAGCAGTGCTCTGCTACCAGTCAGCAGCTTTATTAAAAATTCTTGCTGCTGGACATGCAATTTCATGTGCCAGTTCTTTCAGAAACCAGGGACAGAGATTAGCCTGTCCTTCCAATTTCAGTGCTTTAAGCTCTTTTTTTTTTACCTCACATATGATAATTTCCATTTTGATATCCACATTCCATTTACATGTTATATTTTTTTTGTGGGTAGTTTAATTGCAAAGTCCCTGACAAAGCAATTCTTATTAGGATTTATTTTCATAATAAAGGTCTTTGACAAATCACAGTTCTATGTGAATTATTAGGGTTTTGCCAAAATAAATTAAAATTCCATATTTTTAGGGTTTGTGAGTTTTTTTTACAACCAATTTTATATATAAAATTTACTGTGAAAAGAAACAATTACACATCCATGCCTGTAATAGTTCTGTGACAATGTCACTACTATCAGACCATGCCCTGTTTAGAATACAAATACATCTGGAAGTAACTTGATTTGCAAATGGCAGAACTGAACAGGAAACACTGCAATGAAATGACTTGCAGGATTAGGGATTTCAGTCTGTTATCAGAGTATTTAATTCAGGAGCGTGCACTGCATCCTCCAAGCTCCACAGGACAGAGTAAGGTTTTTTGGGAATTACAAAACTTCACAGATGTACAAAGTTTATGTACTCTATACTTAATAACAAGGAAATAGGGAAAAATTGCAAGACTATGTATCTTGCAGAAAATTACACATAGGTTTCAAAGTTATTTTTAGTTTTCTCAGTTTGAACTCTGGGCAATTGTAGATGAAAAATGATGAAGCAAAGTGTTTCCCTTTTACACTGGTTTCCATGATGACAGTGGGGATTGCAGGGAGAAAAGCATGAGAACAAAATGATGAAGAACAGAGTATGTGGTGAAGGAAGACAGGCTAGAAATGGAGTAAATGAGGAATAATTTAGAAAGAAAAAGTGCATCTGAGAAAAAAATGAAAGAGAGGGCAGAAAAAATACTGGAGACTATTTACAGAATTTACAGAATGAAGTGAAAATGAGAGATCTTGTGCTCAGGGTTTTCAGTCTGATTTAGATCAGTACTACGGTAGATGATTAATAAAAAAATAAAATTTATATAGGGACCTGCAGGAGGAGGGAATTTATATTTTTAATTTCTTTATGCTTATAAGCAGACTTCCAGAATATAGGAATATATTGTTAATTAAATACATAAAAATAAATTTTGAAAGGAAACAGTAGACTTGTTGCTTAGAAAGAGCTCCCCTCTCTAGCTGGCAATCAGTAATGGACTAGTGCATAACAGTTCTGGTGTTGTGAATATGCAGTTTAGGCAGTGTTAAACCAGAAGAAAGGAGAAACTGGTTGATATCCATCTCTTTTCAGTAAAAACTATTGAAAACAAACATGATTAAAGACAAAATCAGACCTTATGTATGATCATTTTAGACTGACATAAGGCAGAAGAGTCAGCTCTGGCTTTTCAGTAGAGTAAAAAAAAGCTCTACTAAATTTAATGAAATTGCACTAAATTGATATCAGTACTGTCAAGAGAAAACAAAAACAAAAACCAAACCAAACCAAACCAAAAAAAACTTATGAAAGAATCATACCAGTGTGCATTTCCAGCAGGGCAGAATCTGGCTCGCAGATGTTCACGTGCAGGCAGATGGTGTTTGTATGTACTACATGTACAGACAGATACTCAGGCATAAATAGTGACTGCTAAAAGCATCATTTCCGAGAAGACTTAAAAAGACAGTTTCACTATACACTTGGTTATTTTTTTTCTAAACTTTGGTGCTCCACTAAATCTTTTCATGTACCAGAGTGACTTGACTGCAAAGACAAGAAACATCTTCAACTGTGGTATTTTCCAAAAGAAAAGAAGTTTCTGTGTAAACCTGGAAGTGGGGCACAGATTATGTGGAAGTTCTAGTCAAAATACTGTGAAGGAAACCACCAGGACAGTTGACTCCTCAAATTCAGCCCCTCAAACTCACCAGGGGAAAGCAGAGCTCCTGTTGTTCATATTGCAGCTTTGCAGCCTGGGCGCCCTCACTATTCACTGTTCTTTGTGTCTGCACAATGAAAGCCTGAATTAAACAAATGTAGGAGTTCCATTTAAAGAACACGGCACTGCAGCAGTGGAAAGCTCTGCCTTGGCCTCCCTCACGGTGCCCTCGACCTCCCTCACGGTGCCCCTTCCTGCCCAGCCGCCAGCCGCCATTTTGCCGTGCAGGCAGAGGTGTGAGGGCAGAGCACTCTCCCCTCACGGCCTTCAGCTGAGCCTCTCTGGCTCTAGGGGCTGGTGTGCACCTCAGGGCAAGGCAAGGGACATTGTTATGGCAGTTTGCTTGCTCCTAGGCACATTGGGGTTGCTCAGGTGTCTCTGCACACCTGCCAGCCCAGGTGCCTCAGCAGGACCCTCCATGCACCTCAGCTGAGGGGCTGAGATGGGGAGAAGGAATGTGGTAACCTCATGGGGAACATGGAGCCTGGTGCTGCGGCAGCTGTGTGTGGCACCCTTGTAAGGGAAAAACAGCCAGGAAGAGAGGAAGAAATAGAAAAAAGAGACATAAAATATGGACTAGCTAAAGTGGGCATTGCAGTCCTTCCACAAAGGAAGCACGAACCCATCCTTCATGGAGGTGCTGCCCCAGGGGAAGCACAACATGGCCACCCAGGCAAGAGAAGCACTGCAACCAGCCTGGCAGATGGTTCAGGGCAGCAGTGCCCAGGAGGAGCAGGCCCAGGGTGAGAGGATGCCAGCCCTCAGGGGAAGGAGCCACTGAGGAAAAGGTTAGTTTTTTAAACTGAGTTGTTTTTTCTTCTGGCTCTTCTGGCATTGCAAGGGTTCTTGGCTGTAGCCACCATCATGGTGCCTACTGTTTTTGTAGTACCTGGGGCTGAGGCAACAGTACATGGCTGCTGTGGCTCATTTGACCACAACTCAGGGACAAAAAAGAGAGGATGAGAGGAAAGCAGGCTAAACCTGGGGGGTTACGTTCTCTCAAAAAATAAGTCTCCTGAAGCCCTCTGCTCCTCAGCCTTTCCTTGGGCCAGGAGGCTTCTTCAGCCTCTTTAGCCCTGGCAGAGTTGTTCTGTGCTATAAACTCTTGAGGATGAAAGGGCAGGGGCAGGAGGGCAGCAAGGGCTACCAGCCCCTTGCAGCACTAGCCCTGCTTGGGAGCCTGGCACTGACAGCTTCATCCATGGCATTGCCAGCCAGAGCCCACCCTTCCCGGTGGGAGCTGATGTGCTTCTTCTTGCAGTCTCTGAGAGCTTGTGACAAAATTTCTCTGTGTTGCGGGTGGATCTAGATAAAGAATCCGTGGAATGGACTGGAGGGGGGTTGGGTGCTTGTGCTTTCTCAACAGAGTGCTGTTTCTAGAAATTCAAACTAAACTAGACAGTTCTGTCAAGAAAATGTTATCAGCTCCTGCTAGATCTTATTTCTTTATGCCAGGCATTTATGCTTTGTTTCTGTCACAGTGGCAGGTGGAATTTTCATAGGCATAAAAGTATTCTTGGCAAGGAATAATTAGCAGAATATTACGGATTAGGTGGGTGCTCCCAGTGCAAGGACAGACCTCTCCACTTGTGAGGAGAAAGAAAAGGCTGCAGTGACAACTTTGTCCTATTGCTGGTTGTGTTCTCAGTGACCTGTAAAATCAACAGAGCTTTTAGTGTTTACAGTGCATCAAGCATAATAATAAAAAAATTTGTGCATGTACAATACATTTGGAAAGAATGGAATTGAAAGCACTGCTTCAGGAAGTGCAGCCACGTCCAAAAGAAGCTGCTGCTTTGTGCATGCAAGGTCTGTGTACACGGCCCAGGATTTCAGAGTACAGTACTTGTGCCCCAGGGGCCCTTGGTTTACTGGGTTCTTGAGACAGCTGAAAATCGTCTCATTAATGTCATTATTGATAGCAAAGGAAACATACTTAAATTGCTTTTCAGAGAGGATAAAACACATAATTAAACATCTTTCAGAATTCTTTTTAATTATATGGAGTCTATTTTTTATCTTTTACTTGAGCTCCTGAATGTCTATCTAAACAGACAATACGTTTTTAATTAATAGCCAGTAAAGACCTCAGGATAGAAATAGAATCCTACAAAAAAATTTCTGTTTTGCTTTATTACATTAACAAATCTCCAAAGAAGACTTTTAATGTCCTAGTTTTTCTCTTTGAATATTCTTATTCCTCTGAGTAGAATCCAGCTTGGACAGAGGTTAGTGCACTTGATGCCTAGCTGGGTCATTTTGCTGTCAGGTGTAACTGCACTTGCCTGTAGCATTCTTTCTCTTTGTTGGAAATATGGTGTATTTTTGACCCCACACATCCCCTTTTCTCTCTGTTGCCAGCAGGCTGTGTGCAGTGCTAGCACAGCCAGCGCATTTCCAGAGATTTTCCTGCGGTGAAATCCTCATAAAACTCAGAGTTGAGCAGGGCACCCCAGGCTGTGGAGCAAAGTGTTGCTGCTGTCCGTCTCTTCATTGTTACTGCAGTGATAAATATTCCTTTAGGGGACCACTCTTAACACTGGGAGCTGTGTTCAAGATGGCAAAAGACTGAGTTCATTTGGACACTTTGCTTATAGGGCTGCAAGCAAATGAATTAATTAGAACTTCTCTAATCAATGCAAAATGCCATGTCGGGGAGGTACAAGTCACATCTCATCCATCCTTTCTCTAGAATGGGGAGACAATAAGATAAATTTATTTCCAAAAATCAGTATGCAGCCATTGCTCTGTCTCGATATAGTTAATTTCAAAGAAAGTGTTTGTTCTTTCTGCCTTGTTTCCAACGTTTGGAATTTCAGATGTAGTCTATTTCCAAATGCCCTGTTATTGTTCATACAGGTTTAATTTTCCTTAGTCTGTCTCCAACAATCTGGTATAACTTATTTGATAAAATAATTTAGTTCTTTTTAAAGAGAACTCACATTAAACCTGTTTTGATTGCTTTTCGTGCTGAATACCAAAGATGAAGTCTTGAGTGATTTCTGTTTTCTAAAACAGAGTGCTGAATATCTTTTAAGAAAATGATAATGGACCAAAGAACAATGACTTTACTCTGATACACCTCATTTAGTCCTACTGACGTGAAGGTGGAGCTGTCTGACTAAAACCTTATGCAAAGACACTTGGCTTTCTACAGAGAGATCTATTTGTCTTCATTTTCTAAAGAAGCTTCAAAGTGTGTGACAGATATTAATTCACTCCTAATGTGCTCAGTCTGGGCAATGCTTTCCTCAAAGCTGGGCGGTAGGGAGGGTGTGGGGAACAGGTAGGTATGCTATGCCTTCATCCCAGCCCCTGGGACCGAAACACATCAACATTGTCTGAATTAGTTCCCTGCGTTTGCTGCAAAGCCTGGGAAGTGGCTGCACAGGTGTGACCGTGGCATCGGGCACGTGCGGTTAGGGGACAGAGAGGGCACAGACTGATGCCTGTCAAACCACACGTGGGCTGGCTGCAGCAGTGCAGTAGGATACACCTATAGCCCTACAGCATGTCCCAGCACCTCTCCGGGGGGTTTATTTGTCCCTCCTTACAGTGGGATTTAGCCAGGTTTGAACCAGAGCTCAGGTCTGAAGGCTGTGAGATGGTTCCTAATAACGTCGTGTCGCCTTCGGATCAGTAGATGGAGCTCCAAGATAAATCGTTCCAGCCCTGAAGCATTGCAATCAATTAAACATAACAGCTGTTAAGAGACCGCAGTAATTACAAGGCTAAATGATATCCTTAAATAATCACTTGGGATTTATACATCTTATTCCTTAAATCTTATCATACATACATAGAGGTTTGTTCGAGAGAAAAATAAAATTAATTCCTGCCTCTCTGCCAGATCTCTCTGGTGTCTTTCCAAGTGTTTAGAAGACTGAATGATAGCCAAAGTCATACAAGTACTCTTGGCTACAGTGCTTTTTCTTCAGCTGCCTACAGAAATCCAGTTTATAGAAACCTGCTTATGATAATGTGCTTTATTTTTAACCCTCTTAAATTCACTGCATTTTCCCCACATAATGTGATCAGGTAGTACCATCTTCTGTGGTTTTCCCACTTTACCATGTTGGCCCTTAGTCGCCCAAATTATAGTCTATATTTAGTACTATAATAATTGTTCAAAAATCTGACCCTCTACTTCAGGGTACTTTTCATTATTATTTAAATTTTCTCTGACCTCTACCATTCACATATGCACATATTCACATGCTAATTGTTCCCAGTATTTTAATGCATCCCTTAAAACTTTGGGAAGAGGAGGCTGTTGAGTTCATGATAACAGAAGAAATATCAACAATAAGAATTGCCACCTTAAACTGTGGTGTCTATAAAGGATACAGTTGTCCAACAATATTTTTGTTGTGACAGTAGTAGAAGATAAACTGTCAGGGCATGAAAAAAATGGTCTTAAAGTTATTAATTAAATTACTGAGCATATGACAGGAATGACAACTTGTTTTATGAGAATTTGGGCTTTGGTAAAATAATTGTCAGAGACATAGAAACTAATTAGAACACAACAAGAAGATTGCTATGCAGCTTCTTTCCAGGTAAGTGAAATTAGGAACAGTTAGGTGACTGTGAGAACAGGCCCATCATTTTGGACATCAAAAACAAAATAAGGATTGTGGGAAACCTGGATTAAGTCTGAATTAATGTCCTGTTGTTCACGACGGAGGATGGGAAATGCTGCTGGTTTTGTCTTGCATTTGGCTCTCTGATAACCTCAAGAAGTACCAGTGAAGCCAGGGCTACTCTATATTAATTTATTGAGACTCTGTTTGCATCCTGTTAGTTAACTAAACACGTTTGCTTCTTCTGACATGTGAGAAATCCACAGAGAAACATTATCCATATTATGTATTAATGTAAAATGAAATTAATAGTGATGTGAGCTAATAGGCTGGGCTTTGAACTTTGGCTGTAGTAGGGAAGATTTCTTGCTTGTTCTTCCCACTCAGACAGAGGGATGGCAAACTTTAGGCAGGTGATGGGAAGATGCTGGCATCCAGCATTGTGAATCCCAGTAGCAGGAATTGCTGAGATGATGAATCACACACCTTGGGGACCTATTTCCATCTTCACTTAAACTCCTTCTAGTGATTTTCCCAAGGCTGCACCTCACACTGCAGTTTACCTCCCTGTTCCCTTGAAGGAATGAAACCCAGTGTTGTGAGAAGAGCAGGGAAAATGATGGGACATAGATTTATTATGAATATTTCTCAGAGGTCATTCATTAAAGTCCACAGCTGACAATGGGAGTTGAGATGAAGTTTCTTCCCATGGGAACAATGCCAAGCTGGAGAGGACAGAACCCCTCACTGAGCTCCCTGCTGCCCCACGCTGCAGGCCCTGCTGCAGGCGAGCAGGAAAATGCACGTGTGTGTCCTGCTCCGAGCCTCTGCTGCAAAATGGGAGCAATTTAGTGAACCAGCTCCCCCCTTCCACTGATCTTGGGCAATGCTGCAGAGTCAATGCACACAAAGAGCTGGGCATAAGCTATACTTGCTAGAGTTTTGCAGTGGAAATTTTCACTGAGGTTCTGCAGAGTTCACATGCTGCGGCCTCCTTGCAATATTTATGGAAATGTTCGACTGAACTTGCGAGGATCTGTAAATCCCCAAGAGATCTTCATGCGGGATTTCCATTGATGCCACTCGCAGTTAACTTTCATCAAAATCCTTGAGTATCTTAAAAAAAAAAAAAAAAACCCAAAGAGGAAGATTAAAAAAAAAAAAAAAGGAAATTAATTGGGTGGGAAAAGCAAAACACCTTCTGCTGCTTGAAAATTCAATTCCATGTAACTGTAACCCTTGGTACTCAGAGCAGCAACTTTAATCAGAACTGTGGCTGATTTTTTTAGCAATGTTTTTTACTGCAGTCCAGCTTTGCTATTAAAACCCATTCTTCCGTTATGCCTTGGAGGAGAGATGGCTCTGTTGGGAATAACATAAAGCATATAGATTGGATTTCTTTTTTTAAAAAAAGAGGTTAAAATAGCAATAGCAACCTTGTCAGAGAGCACTGGCCAGGGAGCAGCTTGGAGAAGCCAATAGCCCTTGGGCTTGCCTTCAGTGGTCCAGTCTCACAGGTGGTTGTCAACCCCTGGAAATACTGTCAGTGTTGATTGTTATTTTTAATTATAAATGTAAACACTGAAAGTTAAATGAGAGTTAAGAAGCATGGCTTGTCAGTTAAACTGAGACCTGAAATGCATTAATGGTGAAATTTCCACCTTCTAAAACCCTCTGGGATTTTCTGAAAGACGGGAAAGGACAGACATGTATATGATGAAATTCAATCAGAGAAGTAATATGATTTTCGTAAAAAATTGCTATGGAACAGAACCTGAATTCTTAAGTCAGCACAGGTGAGTTCGACTGTGAACTTTGTGATCAGAGCTGGTTCAGTCTCCGTGTACCTGCTGAACAGCACCTTCAGGGAGAAAAGTAGATGGTGAAATTATTTCTAATTAAAACATTTTATTCCTTCAAGTTGAGTCTGGTTGCACAAAGTGGAGAAGTAAGCTGAATAAGAATGATATCAAGAAACTTCACAGGTAAAAAGGAAATAAAGAATAAATCAGGAGTGTCTGACATTTCCCTCTCCACTTGGCATAAACCAGCAGAGTAGCAAGCACTCATTATAAGCAGTGCTGTAGAAGAAATTCTCCTGGAAAGATGCTGAATGTTCATTTTTTTCATTGCACCACCTGCCCCAAGGCCAAACCTGTCCAGAATTTTAAACATGCAGTCCCAGGCAAAAGTGTTAAAACCAAGTACAACTTATTTAGCTTTTCTTGAGTAGGTACAGTCTGGATATAGACACTGACGTTTCAGGGAACTTGCTGTCATATGTGTGTTAACATGAGTCAAAAATCCAGTGCTGAGCCAAAATTTAGCAGCAACAAGAGGGAAAAACCAAGAGGAGGAGGCCCATGTGCTACTGAGAGAAGGAAAAATGGCACTACATCCCATATATCTCCTACATCCTTTCAGCAGGACCCGCAGACACTGAATGCTCTGGGGCCAGAAGACAAGGGAGGCAAAAAGCAGAAGCACAAAACTGCATAACAGCACTGTCACTCCCTCCTAGTGCTTTGTCTTTCTGCAGCCTCTGCCTGGGAATCCTGGAGTCTTCATTTATCATCCTCCGGTACTGAAATCTCTCCCTGGAAAGATTTCAAAGGAATTAGGGAAGAGCAAAGAAATAAGGAAACAAATCTAGCAACAGAATTCCAGCTCCTCTCATAAATTGCATGCTGGCCTAAGCTTTAGCTGGAATTTCAAGGCAAATGTTAACGATCTGATAAGACTTACAGTCACAGGAGGGTTTTTTTTTTAAATGGAAATAACATTGATAATACAGTGAATGGTTTGGGAAATGATCCACTTTAGACTAAAACTTCAAAGATAGACAGGAAAGGCTCATTTACTGGAGAAGCTGCCCATGTAAAATAATATGCCTAAATCTCTCTGACCGAGGAGACAGCTTATTTCAGAGATAGTCATCCAAGACCTCAGCTAGTGGAAATCAGCACAGCTCGACTGATTGAATCCCGTGAAATCGTAATTGGGTAGAGTATCCCCTGCACTTCATTTCTTAGAGAGAGGTAAGGACAGGTCCAGTTCTTGTGGCAAAGAGGACAGAAGCTGTGACAAGGAATAATCTACAGGGGAGACATAATGAAAGAGAAATAAATATGTCTGTCAAAGGATTCAAAACAGTTTGGAACAATAAAAAAATTGCAATATAGCTGTTCATTTTTGAGAAAGTGTCATAAAAAGGCTGATCAGAAACTCCATCCGACTTTGCAGTAGAAAAGATTAGGTAAAATGATACCATTTTCAGTAGAAAATTGTAGGGAGAAAAAAGCAAAAGAGCTCAGCTCTTGCTCTGCAGAGTAATTACTAAGAGATACCTACTCGAGCTTTGTTCTGTCAGAGATCGTGATAACACTTACAGAGATACAGCCAGACTGTCTGTTTGGCTAGACAGCATTAATATAAACCACATCATTTAGAAACTACCTCTCCAGATTCCATCTCCAGATAGAAATCTGCTAATGAACCATGATTCAGTTATATTCCTAATCAGGAAAATGTCCTTCAAGCTGCATTCTAACTGGGCAGTGTTTTGCTTCCTACGTCCCAAAGACCAATTAAACATTTTGTATGCAGCTATGCTATAGATAATGAATGTGCTGTACAAATTAAATCAATTTTGGTGAGAAAAATAGCTTATGTTCTGCTCACTTCAGTAAAAAGCCAAACTGCTGATTTGCAGGACCCCTCTAAAATGGAGTCCTACATGGAAGAGAGCAGGGATTGTAAGTCTGGGTGGCAGGACGACAGGTCATGGGATCGGCCATTGGAGAAATTGGTGCCTAATCTGATTCTGCAGCTTGTCAGTCACAGAATAGCAATACCACAGTGTTAGTGGGCCTCCACCAGAGATAGATTTGGCCCACTTAACTCAGCTAGAAGGTCTGGAAAGGGTGAAATCCTATCAGTAAAACCTGGAAATGGCTGAGAAGCATAAATTCACCCATTAATAGAAGGCAGGACTTTGTAACCCTCTTCTCTCATCACAGCCACATGGGTCTACTCCACTGCTTTTTTACCAGGTTGGAATTCTGCATTAAAATCCTTACTGCCTGAGTTTAAATTAAATCCTCTCCATCCTGGCAAAGAAAAAATACTGAGGAAATCCTAATGCAAAAATATTCATATAGTTTCGAATCAGGACAGAATCCAGCCTCTGCACAAGACTTCAAACAGTGAACTACTATTTTAATAAATAGCATTTTTCAGGAAGATCATAAAAAGCTTTCACAATGGTTCTGTCCTAGTATAATCAGGGAAGCCAATTCACTTCAGTCGGAGAAGAGTCATCCTAGCAGCATCTTAATATTAGGATTTAATTGACATCAGATCATTTATCAGTCCAGGTTTCTCCCCAAAGATTGGATTTACATATTGGTCCACTAATTCAAACACAGGGGGGAAAAAGCTATTTGTTTGTATCTGTGAAGGCCTTTTTTTGCCAGATATTTTGGAGCATCTTATTTTTTAGGCTGTTTCCTGATGGCTTGAATTCTGATTACTTGTCCTCAGGAACTCAGTATGATATTAGTTCCACTGATCTTGTTGACTTTGCTTTCATGTGCAGCGGGTAACGCTGGGGAAAAGCAGAAAGGATGGAGTCATTATGGATTCTGAAAGAAGTGAAAACAAACACCCACCACAGAACACTTGGAAGAACACAGGAGACCCTGCAGCACAGTTCTGCTGTAACAGCCCACTCATCCCCATAAGCTTTATCTTTTTGAGTGGAAAATGTGCTGGCAATAGAGACAAGCTTGTGTGAGAGGTGCAGGCTAAGCCTCCAGGTAAGGGTAAGTAAGTCAGTGCTTTCCAGCAAAAGGAAATGCACAGTGCTGGACTGAAATTCCTGACAGATTCCAGTTCCCTGAACTACCCAGTCTTGAGGGAGATGTCACTCTAGGAAAGCATTAGTCTCTGTCCCTGTGTACTCAGTCCATATTTGAATTTTTTTAATCAGCTGCAGAATGGACAAGATTTGCAGTGGTTCTTAGATGTAGATTTTAATATTTTTCCAGGCCTAGGAAGTCAGGCAGGATTCTTGAACAGATTGCCCAGACAGTTTGTGCAGTCTCCCTCACTAGAGATACTCAAGAACGGTCTGGACACAATCCTGTGCTGTGTGCTGTGGGATGACCCAGCTTGAGCAGGGAGGTTGGACCAGGAGGGACCACTGTGGTCAGGTTCCAACCTGACCAATTCTGTCTTTCCGTGATTCTGTGACTCTGTGACTTTCCTACTTGGAAAAGCATGACACTGGATGCCTATGTCTGTGTTATGAAATGATTTTGAAAATCTGATCCTTGTTTTGTTTAGGTCATGCTGCCAAAGCCCTTGTTCTAGACACTGCAGCTCCAAGGCTGGACCCAGAAAATCTAAGTTAATAGAAGTTGATTGGGAAAGTGGCCATCAGGAAATAGAAAGCAGGCACACTCCCTCCTATTCACACACCCCACTTATCAGATGCACATGGAGCCTGCCACATACTTACCTACACATCTTCCTATACGTAAGTTTAGGGCACAAGGAGATACCTCACCTGGAGGTGTGTGGGATTTTGCTTCCTTATTACGCCCTATAAGGTGTAGCAAATTTGATGTTTTTCAACTGTTAACTCAGCACTGCAACTCCTTATCAAAGAACTGTTCTTCTTTCCTGAAGCATCCAGCAATTTCTTGGCATGAGAAGGTTCCTGTCTCTGATAAGGCTTTTTTTTCAAACTGAGACTGCTTTGTATTGCAAGGGAAAATCTGTTTTGTGTGGTCTGTCCTTCAGCTTGTTATATGGTAGAATGCTTAGGGGGAGAACAGGAGCTCTGGTACTGAGGGAAGAGGATGTTGATGACCTTGATTTTGCAGATCCTCAAGGTATCAATCAGAGGAAATGCAAAGATTTTGCAGCAAATCACGGCATACAAAACTAACCTGTCAGTGGAACCACAGGTGAGCAGTCCAGCAGTTATTGGGTAGTTTTCCCTATGCAGTGTTAAAAAGCTAAGGCACTACCACTGAAAAAGCAGCCAGGGAAATCAGAGGGATGCACCTAAATCTATGCATATTCAGCTGCTGGAACTGGAATATCTTATTCACAGCACATGCCAGTAATTGCTATTTTACAGCACTCCAAACTACATTAGTGTTTGCATCGATGCATTTGCACGTTGATAGCTTTGCACTGAGGTCCTCTCAAAGCTGCATTTCCCCAAAATCTCATCTTGCCAAGGAGGGACCTGCTGAGCTGTGCTGATACACAGCTCTGCACACTCAGATGCTGACATTCAAGTGACCCACTGATGATCGTATTGGCTAAATGCCATGGGAAGAGATTGAGTGCCCATTTGGTAGAACCAGGAGATGAAAACAGGTGTCCAGGCTTTGATCCTTCTATTTGACAGCTGGATTCATATTCTATCACAAAATCTCTCTATTAAATTGGCATCTCCCAGGGAAGCAAAAAACCCAGGAAGACAAGGGCAGAACATCATATGAGAGGAGAAAGCTGAAGCAAAGACAAAAAAATATTTTGCCTGGCTAATATATAAATGAAGAATAATTGGATTTGAATTCAGAATGGACCCTAAACTCAGGACTGAATGAACAGGTATTTTGGGTTTTTTCCATCCCAGCCTGTCAAAAGGGCTGAAGCAGGCAGGTAGGTGCATGGTCATCCCTACAACTGCAGCTATGAGGGAAAAAACTGAATTTGTGTTGCCTTGTATTTAGAATCCCTCCCCTACCTGGCAAGGTTCCTCTGCTGAATCTAACAGGAATATTTTTATTTCCTCTGAGACATGATTTAAGGCTCCTGCAGTATTCAGAACAGCTGTGCAATGTAAAAAAGGGAAGGGACTATACAAAATGCAAGGAAAAGGCAGAGTTAGTGAAAATAAAGCTGAATGTGGCAATAGTGAGGTATCTAAAGACATGCAAGCATGACTCTTGCTAAGGCTGCAATCCAGAGCTTATTAATTTGTAGAGACGTTCTCCTTTTTATTTAGGGGTCTTTTAAAACCCTGTATCGTGGGTTAGGATCAATAGAGCTTTTTTAAACCAGTTTTCCAGTGTATAAATCCTACTGGTACATAGAGCCAGAAATGGAAGATGTAATAGTGTTGATCCCCTCCCAGAGAAGAGGAATAACCTGCACCATTGTGGAGAGCCCATCAGTCTACTCAAGGCAATTTGTAATGAGATTTTGTGTGGTGTTAGCAGGGCTGCGTATCAGGGAGCGGAAGGACAGAACAAATTATTGAGACAGACAGGCAAAATTTGCTTGAAGAAGTAACTATGCAGTTAGAATTTGTTATATGGCAGTTACACAGGACTGAAAAAAATCTCGTAGAATACTGATAAATGGCTAAAATAAGGATTTTTTATGACCACTATGGATTCCCATATCCTCTGCCTTATCCCATGTACAGATTTTTCTATCTTCCTGTGAAAGGTCCACAGGGAACAAATCCACAGATCCAGAAACTTTGCTGGGAAAGGACTCATGAACTTGTGTGGAGAGGCTTTGTAATTGAAGATCTTCAGCAAAAACAGGACATGCTTTTCTACCCTTGCTCAAAACAGTTTCTGTAGAAGGAGCTGTTGAAGACAAATGTGATGCTTGGAGAAATACTTCTGTTAAAGAGGTACACAGTTCACAGGCAATGATGTTAGTCAATTTTAGGTGTCTTGTGAAAGTAATATGTGTCGGTAGAGGACACAAGAAAGGAGGCTCTCACACCTGCTAGGTTCAGCAGAAAGAGGAAAAAGAGAAAACTTTATTTACATTGCTCGGACTTCATAGGTTTCTCAATTCCACAAGGGATTGGAGGACGTGTCACTTCCTCTTCAATCCCACTGGAGAAAAGGAATGCTCATCAAACTTTCTTTTATTACAAAAGGAATGAGAAACAGAAAAGATGGTTAAATAGACATTGGCTATTGTTTACATGAAAGTGTGTGAAAATTCTCTGACTCCATATTATACACAGAAGGCTTAGCAAAAAAACAGGACAACAGTAATAAATAGGTTTTAGCAGCAAATGTGCAAGTAAAGGACTGTATTGTGGCAGTCTTCTGCAAAACAAAGCAATAAATACAACCCAAAAATTACAAAACAAGATATTGCAATGTTGTATAGCAGCTCCTAAAGGGTCCCGTCACTGTGGTTATAGTCAGCCAGGGATTGCAGAACACCAGAGCTCCACTTGCACGTTTAATGTTTCTCTGCTCTGGCACAGCAGCAGTCTTGGGGCAGAGCCATCTGGGGGCATCCGTGGCCCTGGCTATGAGAGGAGACATTGAGTGACAGGGAGGCAGTTGCTGCAGAAATCCCCAGCGTGGTTTTCCTAGCCAGTCATCCCTTGGGAAATATGCACTCTTACTGTAAGAGTGAACTTGCTGGATTGCAGTTCCTAGTACCAGCCTCTGCTCACCAACCTTCCTTTAAAATAAAGTAAAAATGACAGGCAGTCAGCCTAGCTTTGTATTAGAAATTAGTATGGCTGAGGAAATCGTGTTTTCTGTAAATAAAATGGAAAGATCTTGACTATGTTTTTTTGCCACCTAAACAGCTTGGTGTCCTTTATTAAGTTCTTTGTGTAGAATATAGAGAAAGAAAGATAAGAATTTTAAAAGCATTCCAGTTGTGATACAATGATAAGCTGATTTATCAGTCCATAAGGAGCAGAACCACAGACACAGAGTGCAAAGCTGTGTGTGCTACAGTGCAGATGAAGTTACATTATTAGAGAGTAGATTTGGCTTTGTTCTGCACAGCAGAGCCTGAAACAGTGAAAAAATGTATGCAATTATTCTCAGGTAAGCATTAAACATTCTGATGCTAATTCTAACAAGCAGTGTCCTGTGAAAGAGAGAGATCCTTCAGTAGTGTGGGGTTTAGGGAGGGGAGACTTAACAGACAGTTCAGAAGTCATGTGGCAAAGGCACAAGTGGCTTACAATCCATCCAGCTTTTAATTCGCTGCCCCTCTCTGCAGATTTCTGGTGTGAAAAAGCCATGACAGGTGACTCTGAGAAACCCTTCTCTAACTATCTGTAGTAATTCCTCCTGGAGATGCTCACAGTTACTCCTCTCTGCCTCATCTGAGAAGGCTGAATTCTCGGAGGTGGGAGCAGTTACGGTGCCCTCATGCTTCACTTCCCATGGCAGGCCCTGATCTCAGCAGGAGCTTGACAAGTCACTGACAGTGAAATCCAGAGCCACCAGCTAAGGTGGGTGTATAAGGGACTGGGCTGACCTTGTTTCATCCCAAGGCAGGAGTGATACTCAGTACTTTTCTTAAATGTAGGTGATAAAGATCAGAGGCAAGTGGTAACATGAACTTACTTCCCTTTGGGGAGAAGCCTTGAATTTTTTCTTCTCAGGAGAAGCGTGTTTAACAAAACACAAATTTCTCAATCATATTTGTAACAAGCTGCTGCAAAAACTGCCACGACTTCAGTTTCCAGCAAAAAGAGAAGATGCTGCTTTTACTGATACAGGCTTGCAAGCACAGGCATTTCCAGGGACTCTGTGCTCTCTCCTGCATTTTGCATCCCCTTTTCCCTACTTTATCTTGGATTTGGACCGACAATATCACTGGAATGGTCTGGGCACAGTGTGCCTACGTGCAGTTTTTTACCTGAAAGACCACCATGTCAGCACAGCTTTTGCGAATGTTAGTGCCACAGGAATGCCTTGGAAAGGGCTCATCAGTATGCATGTAGTAGCTGCTGAGCACAAATATGTATGAAATTCTGATCATTGGTATTGAAATGGTGATCCTGAATATAAATTAGGAGGCTTCTAAATGCATCAAATTTCAGTTAAACGAGAACTAAGTAAATACTGCATTTTTAAATTATAGATGTCTTCTGTTTTAAAAAAGGAAATTTGATGTTATTTGGTTCTTCAGACTAGCTAAAGCCCTTTAGGAATGTAAAAAACACATTATTAACAGAGACATTTAAATTTGAAAAATAATTGCCTAGGCATAAGCAAGACTTTTCTCATGCATGTGAAGCTTTTAAATCTTTATATCTTGTTGAGATATGGCAGATAGGAAATAAAAGTGCCTATCTGTGCAATACTTTTTTGCTCAGGGAATAAATTCTCAAGTAAATTGATTATCTTAAACAAATAAAAAGCCCTAAACAGAGAGAGAATTCATTGTATCTTGTTCCAGCTACCACTTGTGAGGGCTTTGTCTTTACAGCTTGCTAAGGCAGCTCTCTGAAAACCATTAAACCACTGGACATTTTCATCTTCCCCCAATATTAAAGAAGAGAGAATTCCCATCATCAGAGATGTAGAAAAACCAACATCAATTTTTTCTCAATTCCCTTTGCAGAGGAGCTGAAATGCACTTTCCCTTTGCATTGTCAGCTATAATCCTGCGAGCAGCTCTTCCTACAGTCAATACACAACTCCACATAGGGAAGACACCAGTAACTTATTTTTTTTTTACTTTATCAATCCTCATCTAGCAAACCTCTTTAATTAACTATCTCTGTAACAGAAGCTTTTAATTCAACCAGTGTGAAACACACAGTACTGCATATATTCAAATCACTATGATGTAAATATTTGATTAGCTTTCTGTTCATCTTAAGCCAGTCTATGCTTAAGATATCAAATAATTCTGTTTTAATTGTGGAAAAGGAGAATGCAATGAATAGTAAAAGAAATAATGGGAAAGCATGTCTAAAATTCAGAAGTGGCTGGGAGTAGAAATTCAGATGGCAGTACATTACCCCTAGAATATTATCTCCATCTCTAAAAAAGGTACAAGATGCACCTGTGAAATCGAGCACAATCTTTGTGTATGGACGCAGGGGGACTTGGGAGGACAGTCAAAGATACATAAGACAGCACTAACTTCAGTCTTCTCCACAGTTCAAAAACATTTGTCATGTCTAAATTGTGGGTAGACAGTTGCCAGGCATTGAATGCTTATTTTCAGTGGCTATATCCATACAACTAGATTTCTGAGCCAACCAAAATAAAAAGCTTTCTTTTGCTGTAATTTCACAGTTAAATGCTAAAACAGAGGCACTGCTGGAGGTATCAGAATACAAAATACACATTGCTTAGTGTGCAGTGCAGGCATGTGGCAGCACATACGGCATTACACGTGAACACCAAACAATTTGCTCAGACCCCAAAGAGTTTGCAGGAAGTCAGAGGAAACACAGGTCGGTGACAACAATAACCTACTGTAAGAGGAGAGTGGAACCAGTGCAGCATGAAAATGCATTCACTCCCCCTTCTCCCAGGGTGGAATATGGAACACAGTTAAAAGCAGAGAGGATTGTCTCCAGCAGATCCAGGGGCTGTATCTGAGTCTGTCAGGATAACTACAGCTGTTGGTTTGTTGGTGTTTGTGTTCCCATCCTGAACTTCTGTGGATGCTCACTCAACACCCTCGGTGATTCTAGAATGAGGAAACCCTAGAAAGCAATGGTCATTTTTTGAGGATCCCAGCTTGTACACAACCCATAATGTACAGCAGCAGGTCAAGAGTGCTCATGCCTAATACACTTAAAGTTAAGCAACACTATAAAGATTCATAGTACCTGCACTTACAGTTCCACCACAAAGACAGCGGCTCTATTTCACAGATCATCTCATGCCAATGTTTATTTGGAAACTGAGATAATACTGCTGCTTGTTAAATCCCCAGAGTCTCAGGTAAAGTCTTATTTGAAGTCTGGTTTATGCCAGTAGCAAAAGTCTCTGTCATGAAACAAAATTAATACCTTTAAAAGTTCATTTGCACATAATTTAAAATTAAAAACTTTTATTTGGAAATGGTACTATACATAACAATCTTGATTGAAAGCCAGAGTTACACAAAAATATACAGCAGAACATGAAGTTAGGCAGGTGTATCAGCTTATGGAAAACTTGCTTTTTGTTTTTTGCAGTGCTCTCAAACCATCTCTAATATTGCACAACTTTTGCGATCACGTAATTTCATTCATTTCAGTGGAGTTCCTCCACTTACACTGATGAAATAAGGAGGAACCTGCAGTGCCATATTTGTACTAGGAGGCAGGGCAGGATGTCAGGATCACAGTCTGTCACTTGCTGTGGTGGGCATAAAATAAAGATGATGTCAGGTCAAATAGACAGTTTCCAATATCAGTCTTAAACCCGAGGATTTAACAAGCAGCAATTAAAAACCTTTCTTTGATATAAGAATTCTGTAAATCAATGGCCTTAAGTTCTGTTGCTGATTATCTGATCTTCGTGATATTTAATTTCTCAATATTTCATGGCAGTATATTTCTTCTTTCGAGTTGGAGTATGTGGTTAGAAGTAAAATCAGGAGCCTTTCAAAAGGTGACTTATTTGGAGTGGCTGAAAATCATCCCTCTGAGAAACAAGTACTCACAAGCACAAATCCTACTGAAAATTAGGGGACATTGCAGACACTTTGTGCTAGCCCTAGGAGAGGATCCAATATGTGTTTTTATGAGTTCTTTAATGATGATGATATTTATACAATCAGTAAGCATATTTAAGAAGAGAAGGCTTGGAAAAAACTAACAACACTTCAGTGGAATGGCATTCCCACCTGCAGCTGTCACAGTTAATGTTTTATTGATAAGATGCAGGTCTTGCTGACTACCGTACATATCCTTTACTTCATTTCCTTTGCAGGCAGCAAGAATCCATCATTCACATTTTTCTCTTGGCCTACATCTGTCTAAGGCAGTATTCTCAGTATAAAGTATTGTAACAATATTATTCAGTTGATGGCTAAATGCCTGATCCTGTTGTTTTAGCCCTCTCAGTGGGCAGAGGGGCTCCGGAAAATTTTGGAGGTGCGTGAACATCTGAGGCTCTGTTGATCATCTGCAAAAGCAATCAATTATTTTGTACCTTTCTCTCTTCTCACCCGCAGTGCAAAAGTGAAGGCGCAGACACAATGAACAATGATATAGGTGACAGAAATGTTCATATATAAAGCAAAGTCATGCTTCTTCCCAAAGTTGCTAGGATGGAAATCTAAAAACCAGTGAAAAAGTGTGTTCAGCATCTCCAGTGAGGCAATGTCTGTTCACTGACAGCAAACTTCACTCTGTGCAAAGACCTGTGCACTATTTCCACATCCCTTGGGTGCAATATCGGCCCTCTCAGTGGGAATAAATGAGTTCTTCAGTTCACTTACCTTCATTCTAATTTCTAATTCACTGACTCAACTCACTGGTCACAGTCGTCTCTTGTTTCCATCTGGGCATCAGAACTACTCCTTACTCATGTGACACTCCTCTTAACAGAATCCTTTTTGCAATAATTGTAGAAAACAGCTTGTATTTTTGATGAGGGCATAAAGAGAAGCTAGACTTGAGGTACAACATGGAAAATTGGGAATGGAGGCCTAGACTTCTGCCACTGATGGATAACTTGATAAAACTGCACAGAAGATTTTTGTATGTGTATCCCTGTCACTCTAAAAGAAAACTGACAGAGGCAAATGTACGGACTCATATTTTGTTTCTTCTTTAGTTCATGTAAACTATAAAATTAGTTACTAATGTTGTGTACTTTAATACCATATCCTGTATCTCACACCTATTTTTGAGAATGTTAAAACAAGAGTGAACTTTGTGATGCATAAAATCATAAGCAGAAACAGTTCAGTAGAACAAAGCAATGATTACTGCAATGTACAAACATGAAAACTGCCCTGAGGACACCCCTTAAACACAGCATTATAGGAATGCTTACAAATTGCATTTCCCATGTCACTGAAGTATCCTGCTACAAAACTGCCATCACTCAAAGCAAAGCTGGGAAGATCCCTCCTGGCGGAATCACTCATGAGCATGGGAATAGATCACACCCAGCCGGTGGAGGACAGCAGAGAAACCTGTCTGTGCCCATTCTGGGTCACAACTGTTTTCTTATTAGCCAGCAGCTCCAAAACTCTTGCATATTTTCATTAGATCTGCTTCCACTGTAAATTCTGTATTTCGTCACTTGTGTCATTTCAATTCCATGTTTGAGAAGTAGATCTGGTGTCTCTGCTCATTGCTTTGAGAGTGCAGTTGCTGAGGTCTTGCCTGGTTGTTACTCTGTTTTCCTCAGTGTTGACTTTATACAAGGATATGAGAGCATGTATGTGTAGGAAATAAAACAAAAGAGCAGGTAGGGAATAGGAGGAGAATGAACTAGCAAGCATTAGCCCTTTCTTTAAATTATTTTCTCCAAAGTGCCTGGATATCTTCTTTTTTTTTTTTCATTTTTCATTTCTTCAGTTTTCAACCTGCTTTACAAGTAGGGAAATCTTATTTTCCCCTTCAGAGAGACAGAAAAAATGAGATAAACACAGTTAATGCCAAAAGTTATTATGTAATTTCTCTGTTTCTTTGGGGTTTTTGTGGTTTTTTAATATTCACAAAAGATATTCCCTCATATAATTCATAATATTCAATATTTCTACCTAAAAAATACCTTTTTTTGGTATGGTTTGAGCTGTATATTGACCTTAAAGTGTAATTCTTTAAGGTGCAGGGACTGAGTCATTTGCAAAAAAAGCATTTCAGTGAAATCTAAGTCAAGATTCAATACGTTAATGCCACCTGAGGTTGGTTTTGACAAAGATAATTAGCTGTCCTTGCTCCTAGACTTCTGTTTGAATCTGTATATCCTTGTCTTTGAAAGTTCTAGGAAAATTTAGTTACAAGTTTTGTTTTTCTATTGCAGCAGGAACTTACCACAAAGTGATATTTTAAAGCAGGTCAGTAAAACTTTGATCTCAAATTTTCAAGTCTAGCCTGACATACAGCACCTTAAAGAGGATCTCATTTACAGACAGTGCATGCTCAGCACTTTCGAAGGCAAAGTCCCCCTCTTGCCTTTCAAGCTGAATATTCAAAAAGAGAGGCATTCCAAAACATCAGATACATTTTGGAAGTCAAAGTGAATCTTTGCTGTGGCATATTTGGTGTCACTGACTGATTTCCTTTTCTCTCTACTTTTCCAGGGATTAAGATACAGAGATTACAAAGTCTTTCTTGTAGCCTCTGTAGGAGGAATAGAATAGGGGGTCCTGTAAAAAACCTCTCATGTTTATGTTCATTATTTTTGAGAGCTTCAGCAATTTGTGCCTGTAAATAACCATTTAACAGCATTAGAAGTTCTCCGTGAAGCAAGTCTGTTCCAGTACACTGAAGCACCAGCCTGAAGGAGGATGCCTGATCAAACTGTCATCTGCATCTTTCAGACATCACACCTGCTTGGAGTCAAGACAGTTTTCCATTCATAGGCTCTCTCCCTTCATCACGCTGGCCAAAGTGATTCTTAATAGTAGCACTGAGCTGCAACAGCAGGTAATTCAGACTTGTAAAGAAAGGACCAGCTTCTAGTGATGCAGATGCAGGCAAAACAACACAGTTCTTACACTGAAACATTTTCACTGCTAATACAGGCCCAAAGACAGAGTCTGACTTCCTGCCATAATATGCATTTATTCATCCCTTTATCACCACAGAGCAAAAGTGGTTTTCACCTGTCACAGAACTCCTGGAACTCGTCTTCATGTGCCAGTAGCAGAAGGGTTTCTTTGAAAGTCTCATGGGAGAGCCATTTGCATGCAGCACGTCGTGGACATGCTCCAAATGCTGCTGCACCACAGGCATACCAATGCAGAGGGCTTATAAAACAGGGTTTGTCGTGGCTAGTCCTTGAGAGGTGGCATATTGGGAAGAGAAAAATAAAGGTATTAATTGAGACTGTAGCCATTTTCCCCTTAAGAGAAGCGTGTCCTCTGCCCGCCATTGGCAGTGCGAGTCAATGCCAGCTTACAGAGAGCTTCACACCAGGAATATCTGAAGAGACAAGTGGAAGTGTACATGGACTAAAGGATTGATATGGAGTGACTCCAAAATTTGCAAATATAATTTGTAAGGCCCTTTATTCAGGGCGTGCAGATGCACATATTAGGGCATTTATAGCTTAGTTTATGTCTAGTAAGTAAAGAAGTGGCAACTGGACAAAAAAGGAAAAAGGCCTTTTGCAACACAGAGAGAGCTTGCACAACTGTGTTACAGGATCCATACAAATGCAAGGATTAATGGACAGAAAGGCACATAGTTGAAGAGGGTACTGTACATTTTCAGCATCTTGCTTTTTGGCTATCACAGATCCTGTAGCTGGCAGAAATAACCAGCAGTGCAATTCATCATTTTTCTGTATAGTAGGTCCTTTGCATTTGTCTTCTTTTGCTGATGTGATATCTAAAACTTGGTGATTTGGGGGTATTTTATTTTCTATTCAATAAAATATGCGTACTGTAGTCTCAAAGTATGTGCAACTTGCAAAAAATGATTAAAACACCAGGAACTGACATAGCAGTTCAACATAGAACTTCCCAGACAGGAAGGGAAAGAAATATTGGTGTTCTGACCACCTATCTAACTGGCATGAAAATATTTTGAATCTTTCAAAAACATTTCAAATATTTTGAATTGTCTATTCCCCGCGTATTTGATCACTAATTCATGGAATTGCATTGGTGGTTCTGCTATATGAACAAAGACTCTGAGACTGAAAACACGACACTATTACCTCTTCATCATAAGAGAAAGGACACAGGCATGGATTGAGACTACAGCTATGAGTCAGAAATTTCCTGTAGAATGTGTTTCAACTTGGGAGACCAGAAAAGGTCTGTTTATAACCCTGTTATCAGAAAGCTTAAATTTGCCAAACATGGAGCCACATCCCTATGTCAAACAGGGCCACTCAGGCTGGAAATGTTTAATAACTTCATTAGTGGTTCACTGAGGTGTTAGAGAACGTGATTGTTAAACGTGCAGATTAACACCAGCACTGAAGGGCTGCAAGGATAGGATCAGTGTTCAAAGCAATGTTTATAAATTAGAGAAATGAACTGAAAAAATGTGAAGACACTTTGATAAGAACAAGGACAGCACAGGTAGGAATGATGGCTGAAGCAGCAGAACTGAGAGAGTGAGTTCTGCGGGCAGGAGTCCAGAGAACTTCAGCATATCCTGAATTGCACTTCAGTCAACAGTGCTCTACTGCTGTGCAAATAACAAACACTTGAGCTGTCCAGTCTGAAGCCCTGCAGGTGAGGTGTATAAATGCCCCAGGCTTCCCTCCTCTGCTGGAATGTCTGACCCACTTGGCACATGGCACTTAAGGAACGCTTGGATCACCTAGTCCTCAGTGATGGCAGCCAGAAGGATCACAGATCTAAAAAACCATGGCTTTGAGGAAAAATGGAATAAATTGGAATGGTCCAAGGATGTCAGGGCTGATGGGGGTGGGGATGAGAGAAAACAAATTGCCATGTAGTAATAAGAATCTTCTTTCTTGTATCTGTATTCTGTCAGTAGTATTCTGTTATCATTGGACTTCTAAGGAAGTATCTCTAGACAGCAGCATTTAGCTTTTTTTGCTCATCTACAGTGTAAAAATATTTATATTAGTTTCCTTACTAAATAGATAGGAAGATGTCAAATAAGTCCCATTTTTCTAGGCCAGTTTGACAGAGAGAATTCAAATATTGCTGTTTATTGTTATGCCATATGGCTTTATAGTTGAAATTCAGTCAAAATGACTGACTTAGTGGTGGAAATATCAAAGTTGGAATTAGACTTTGTATTTAGCTGCCTCTAGTAAAAGAAGTTTCCCAAACTTACTTTCAAGTATCTAACTCAGCAGAGACAGGAAAATTATAAATATTGTTAGTATGTGACCTGTTAGCTTTCCACATTTATTTTAATAGTTTATTTTATGGTATTGTTGAGATCATTCTGGGATCCACACCCACTAGGCCATTAGTGATTTTCCTTTCCTTGTCTTGTCACTCACTTTCCAGCAATTAAGTTGCCCTCTTGTTGTCTGATGAGCACTGGATTTATGTCCACAGTCTATAGAGTTGTCTACACAGAGATAGACAGTGCCCTTCATTTATAAACCAGCTGTTTATTTTCAAGGTTATTTAATAGGGGCATAGCTAACATTTCTAGTTAGGATATTTTATTAAAAGCTCAGTCAAAGTTTTAAGATTCAGCCAGCTAGGAATGGATGATACTTTGCAGGGCACCTCCAGTAATTATAGCAATTTTCTTAGAATAACATGCTCTTCCATGAAGTGCATCTGTAATTATTTATCTCATTAACAGGATAATCTGCTTTTTTCAGCATGACCATTGAAAATGCACTCCAACATACAGATACAATGCTAATGCCTTGTGTGTGTATTTATGAGTTTTTCACCCTTTGAAGTATTAATGTGGTAAAAATGTATATGTGCAGCAAGGATACTAAAATAATTTCCTGACACTGTCCTGGGACTAGTATGTGTATCATCACTGCAGGTGCATCCAGCTTCATCGTACTGTTCCGCCTTGGTATCTTTCATGCTGCATTTACACAATGCTTCTTTTCCCCAACATTCTTTTTAGGAAAATTATTCTTTTCTTACATTGTTTTGGTCTGATCTTTCCCCTTCGTTAGTCTTTCCTTTTGCTCGCTAACTTAATAATGTTCAAGGACAAAATTAATCTAGATCTTGACACTGGACTTTGCCTTCCTGTGGCTCAGTGAGGTTTGGAAATTTTACATGAGCAATTACTAATTCTTCTATTCCTCTTTGAGAACATGCTCTGGTATTTTCAGGGACTTCAGTGCTGCATCAGTTTGCTGTTTATCTAAAGAGAGGCTTATAGTGTTGTTGTTAAATGTCTGGAAACATGCACAAAAAGCTGTTTTGAAGTACTCTACTCTTAAGTAAATTGCTACTTTCTACTGTCAGTAAGTTTGAATGAGTAAAACATCCTTCACCTGGCTATTTAGCCAGCAAACAGCAGAGGAATAATATTTACAAAGAGCACTAGAGCTGTTGCTCATCTCTGAGAGTTGCCCCTTAGGTAAGATCTGAATTTGTATCCTGGTGCTTGTCCACTTTGACACCTTTTCATCTTTCCCTGTTTCCTCGTACCTTTGTCCCACAAAATGAATCCTGCTACAGATGAGTTCCTGTGAGATGTATGCAAACCTGTCCCCAGGAACTCAGGAACAGGGATTGGTATCGGAGACGAGGAAGCAGAAAGGGTGAATTGAAAGGATGTGACATCTCTATTCTCCATTTCTGCATTATGGCTCCTATTTTCCTTGAGGAAGGAGACAAATGGGGCTTGTTTCCAAGCTAGTGAATATAAAGTTGAAGTAATTGCATCTGCAAATATGTGGTCATGGTTTATATGGTTGAAATAAATGACATTGTATCTCAGTGCTCAGTGATGCAGAAAACAGAGTTAGAGACAGAGGCGTAATTTTTTTCCTTTTTGTCTTCTCCCTGATTAACCAACATGTCGCATCTTCCTTTTATCTGAACTCTGCCTTATGTGATGATAACCAGCTGTGTGTTCATCGGGGTAGCATCTGTGGCAAAACACCTGTGACACGAATATTTGCAATGTACTTTAATGGTGCTCCTCCAACATTAAACGTGGCCTGATGTGTTATTCATTTTGTGAAATCCTGAGTATACAGCACATAGAGCAACATATCAATTCATTGTGCTTTAGCAAACAAACAGTGTTTGTAAAAGAGCCAGAACAAATCTGCTGCTTGCCGTGTCTTATGGATAGGTTGCTGTCCTAAAAAGTATGGAGCTTTCCATCAGTGGGCTATGGAGAGTTCAAGTTAATACTTTAGTAGTACATTTTATTACCTTTATATCTAATAAATACTTTGGCATGGTACATTTAAGTTACATTTCAAAGAAAATTTATAATTATAGAATCATAAAATTGCACTTCAGTTTGTTACTTCACTGGAAAATCGTCTTCATTTTCAGGAGTTGTGTTACTATACTTGCTATTGATTCATGGCTGTTTTTTGTGAATAAAAGCAACATTTCTCTCAAACTATATTTGGGATGATCATGAAATATAATCTTGCTGTCTTATTTATGAGCAGGAGGCCTTAGATGCCTGTGTAGTAAGAGCCATCTGCCCCAGGGCAAGAGCTGCCTGCTGGAATGACAGGCTGGGCTGAGCACATCTTTCCTCTGGAATGGGGACAGCGTATCCCTGGTGCAGCTTTCTCAGATCTGTGAGCTTGTTAGAGCTGGTGCCTAGGATCGCCACTGGACAGGCTGAGTTTGCTGGCTGCTTTCAAACAGAAGTGTTAGAAGGGTTTTATGAGAATAATAGGTGAGGACAGCTGACCCTGGCTGATGCCAGGTGCCCCTAAAGCCAGTCTTGGCACTCCACTCCTCAGCTGCACAGGGGAGAGGAAATATATCAAAAAGCCTAGGGGCTGGGATAAGGACAGGCAGAGATCACTCACCAGTTACTGTCACAGGCAAAACAGACTCAGAAAAATTAAATCAATTTACTACCAATCAAAATCAGAAATAAAACCAAATCTTAAAACACCTTCTCCCTACCCCTCTCTTCTTCCCAGACCCAACTTCACTCCCCATTTTCTCTCCTCCTTTCCACCAGCAACTGCAGGGGACAGGGAATGGGGGCTGTGGTCAGTTCATCACAGTTTTCTCTGCTGCTCCTTTTTCCTCAGGAGAAAAACTTCTCACACTTCCCCTGCTCCAGCATGGGGTTCTTTCCATGGGAGACAGTCTTCCACAAAATTCTCCAACCTGGATCCTTCCCCTGGGCTGCAGTTCTTCCCAAACTGCTCCGTCACAGATCCTTTCCATGGGGTCACAGCCTCCTTTGGGCATCCCCCTTCTCCAGCGTGGGGTTCCCCGTGGGCTGCAGGTGGATCTCAGCTCCACCATGACCTCCGTGTGCTGCAGGGCACAGCTGCCTCACCATGGCCTGCACCACAGGCTGCAGGGGAATCTCTGCTCCGGTGCCTGGAGCACCTCCTCCCTCTCCTTCCCCATGGACCAGCGGGTCTGCAGGGCTTCTTCTCTCTCCTGTTCTCACTCCTCTCTCTGCTGCTGTTTTGCTGCAGTTTTTTACCCCTATCTTTTCAGAAATCCATTATTCCAGAAGCTCTACCTTTCTCACTGATGCGCTCAGCCTTGACCAGTCTTGGAACCAGCTGGCATTGGCTCTATTGGACATAGAGGACACTTTTCACAGAGGCCACCCCTGGACCTCGTGCTCCTGAAAACCTTGCCAGCCAACCCATGACGGTAGGGAAGAACATCTCCACATGGGCACACAGTCTATTTCTGCACTTGTATTGTTGGAAAGGATGCACTGGAGTATCCTTCCATATTCTGTACAAAGTAAAGGGTCATGGTGTACTGGGTAAGAGAGACGTGCACAGACAGCAATAGCTGCAGTGGAAATCTATTCCTCCTTTCCTCCTTTTCCCTTACCCGTTTGCTACAGGCAGCTGCAGAGAGTGCAGCCTGGGAACCCTCAGCACTTCTGCATAATTTTGCACTTAGTAATGATTAAAAATTTGCTCATTTACTGATTTCTAAGGAGTTGGTTCCAGTTCAGCTGTGGATAAGTTATTTTTGCAGCTGCATCTAAATGATAGTTTTGATACTCAGCACCATGATTAATGATTTCAGAAACAATAAGAAAAAAATATAGTTTTCATCACACATTTCTAATCCTTGTGAATCTGCAAAGTTTTTGTAAATAACCTAATCTTATCTTTATTTGTGTTGGTTATTTGTGTAGGTTTCTTTGTTCTTGTTGATGCTTCACCTGATCACTGTAAAAAGGCTTCTAGCTGAGTGCCACGTGTTTAAGTAGCCAGTGTCCTATTAATACTGTTCATATGATAGAGTTCAAAGGCAACCTGCCTTCAATGCAAATCTGGAGTAATTCCACTATTGTTAATCAAAGTACTCCAGAATTATACCAGTTCAAATGAGAATAGAATATAGTGCTGTGATACAAATCCAAAGCAATCCAGTTGAACTTAGCCCTCAGAGCAGTCACCATAAATGTGTTATAGAGCTATGGCCACACAAAATCACTTCTCAGTTGTTCATTTCATATGTGTTTGTTTTTATTTCCAGCAAACCTGAAGTGCCATCAAACGATAAGTAAAATTCTTTCCATCTGAATGTGAAATCTCAAAATATTCAGCTGCAGGCTGTCTTACTTCTCAAGCACCATTCCTTTGCTTGTTCTCTGCTGCAGACCGAGTTACTCTGTTGGGAGAACCACTTCCTGGGGCACTCTAGATAAAGGCAATGTGGCTGACAATTTGTCTTCAAACCCCCCTGTTTTCTTTAGGAAGGCTTATTATTCATAGATGCCTTTAGCAGACAGTGAATCTTTTAATTGCCAATTTCCAGTCTGTAGAAATTGCTCATAGTTCATCAGAGCAATAGTCATCATTACCTTGTAAAGGCCTTTTGTTTGCTCCTGCCATGAGCTCAGTGTCATCACTCCCATTAATCTGAATAAACTGCATGTTGTTTATCTCCATCATTTCTGTGAGCTGGTGATGAGCCCTGTCAATCTCATGAACATTGAGATGAATGGGTTTCCTTGAAAAACCATTGCTGGGACAGGAAAAAACAACGACAAAAGAATAAAGTGCTGAGGAAAATAAAGGTAAAAGTTAAAAACAGGATGTAAAATTGAATTGCCTGGATTTGAAAATAAGATTAAATTCTTTTTGGCCAAACAGATGGTAGATTGACTTTGAATTGTCTGAAGTCAGTGGGAATGTTGCATGTCTTCCATGGGAGCAGGATCTCATGTGGAAATGGGTGTGCATTTTTTACCAGGTAACTTCTCAGTCAGTACAGACAGAGCCCTTTCAGCTGGCTGAGTCAATTGATTAAGCTAAATACAATATGACCCTGCAGACCACTCAGTTGATCAGACACACGTGACAGACAGTGCAGTGGATAGAGCCCAAGGCTCTAACCCAGATCTGTGTTCATCGTGTGAGCAAACCCAGTGTGAACAATCTTCTGGTGAATCCTCACCATTTCCACAAGGCTGATCCTGGGACACCTGCAGCTACCACAGGAGATACATTTCAACCAGGAAGGAATAGTGCTTTTATGCTTTTGTAGCTGTGTTCAGTGTGCATTTGGAGAGAAATTACAAATTAATAAATTATTATGTTAGACTGCACAAATTATTTCTGTGGGTCACTTTAATGGCCTTCTTTTTATTGTTACGCTGAAGTTTGGAGTGTTTAATGCTGTTGTGGAGCAGCTGGGAAGAGACACTGGTACCCACACGCTCACTAAGCCTTGTTGCACTGAAGCACCTTTTAATGGCTTGCAGCCTCTTGTAGTTGCTGTGGGAGAGTCACCCTGTCTCACTTCTTACTCTGGAAAGTGCAGCGCAGAAAACAGTGGATGTGCAGCACAGAAATCCTTGTGCAGGTTGCTGTGAATATGCAGAGACCCAGAAGAGCTACCTCTACTCTAGAAGCAGAGAGGGAGAAAAGCTTCTTTCACGTTTATTTTTAAGGACCGAATAGTGTGAAAAACTTGCTAAAGCTGAAATTCTTCAGATTCAGATAAGCTCTCCCCATATATTCCTTATCTCCAGTGGCTGCTGATAATGACTGGCCTTTTCACCTGCAGAACTGCTCAAGAGTACATTACAGTGTCAAGTGCTAAAGGAAAGCGGGCACATATTCATGAAGGCAAGTGGCAGATTATGTCCCAATTTCCAATGAGCAGTTTCATTTGATGTGACAGAAAGCATGCAAATTGGGATATTGGCAGGCGCAGAAAAAGTTTTTTGTGCATACGGTGTTACAAAAGAAAGCATCAGTGTCTACATATATTAAAATTAATCTGTTTTCAAGGTAGCAATGCTGTAAGGAACAGTTCTTCTTGCGTTCAGTGTTTTAAAAGCAGAATTAGGATTACACAACAATTTACAGAGAGGGTTTTCACACTAACGAAGATGTAATTCCTGAGGGTGACTGTCGCCAAGTGCTATCAGTGGAAAGGCTACAACTCTAAGTCCCAAACCACAAGGTAGATACAATAGTGTCTGGTCACGTGCCTAATGCTAATTAAATACTGAGCATTCAGAGACTGCTGACCTCAAACCTTAATCTGTGCTTATAAAAGAAAAAGGAACCCAAAAACTGGAGATCAGGCAAATTCAAAAGTTTGCTTTTGGGGTTTTTTCCCCCCTTTCTAGAAGTTTCTATAGATCTAAGTGGAAAATGCCACTGTTGACATATTTATAATTTTGTCTCTGGGTTGTGAGGTCTCTGACTGTATCGTAACTGCAGAACATTTGTGCAAAATACTGGCAATAAGGAAATAAGAAGGAGCAGAAATACAAGCAGATTTGGTAATCCCCCTTTTTTATTTTCTCCTTTCCTGCTCTATTTGCTTGGCCTTTTCCCTTCTTCCTTGAGGCATATTTTCTTCTCATGTTGCTGCTTGTGCACATCAATTACACAGGTAGCTCTTACAGAGAAAACCCAGTAACTTGGAGAGTTAGCAGTGCAGTAGATGCTTTTTTTCCCTTTGGCACTGATCAAAACACATGAGGGATCATGGTAGTATGCCTGATCTCTTGTGTTTAGGTCAGTGCTGCTGCATGTGTGGTCAGTGTTTCTGTGGTGGTTCCCCTCCTCAGTGCTCACACTGTTACCAGTGCTTTGCTGAGAGTTCATCTCTTTGTCCCATTGCTTAACTGCTTTTCTAAATGTCCTAATAAATGGCCACTTTAAGCAAATTCCTTTTATGGGCAGGATATCACTGTGATTTCAGATATGGCTTCTGGAGTAGGACTTGTGATGACAATCGTTTCCTCACCTTGGACTGTATTCTGTGAGTCTCTCCCTCCGAGAAAGTTTACCAATTCCACATTCAGACATACTCCATTTTATATATATATGTTGCTCTGTCTATTCCAGACGTCTGATATCTGCTTATATCCCAGAGAGACCCTCTGAGACTGGAACCAAGCTGTGGTCTTATTGGAGAGGAAGAGGAAAAAAAAGCTGTTGTTCTACTGGCTAGTTTCAAGGTGATACAGTGGAAAAATCGAGGGTTTGTCAAGGGTTTAGAAGTGGTAGGAGCTGGAGACAGAATGGAATTTTACCTTTTGATAGCTTATGTTCTGCAGATGGGTATCTTGGAAAAGACTAATCTTGTATTGTAATGCTGGACTGTGTTCCAGACGGAGAGAATAAATTGAGTTGGCAGAAAATATGAGCTGTACTTTGTTTCCATAACTGAATTACTGGCCTGAAATGAAAGGTGGAAGGGCTGGCATGTGGACACCCGAGCCTCCAGCAATTTGGGGACACCCACGTCCCTGCAGTGGCTGTTAAAGTCATATGTGCCATGCAGGCAGGGCATGCTGAACTGCAGAGGAAGAGTTTTCCACCTCAGAAAGACAGACTGTTGTCACAGCACCTGGAACAGTTCAGAAAGAAAAAATGTTGGGAATGTTTTCCCATTGCTTTTTCACTTAGGCTGCTGTTCATGAGGGCTTCATCCATGCCCACTGTCTTCCTCTCACTCCTGGCAGCTTGAAGCTCTTCATGTGTCTGAAATATTTGGCCACCTTATTGCATGTCAGATTTCCTGCACCCCTTATTTCTTAAATAGTTTGTTCAAAATTTTGAGAACCAAATTATGTTATAGCAGCTGTCTTTTCTTCACTCAGATTCTCACAATACCCCAAAGTAAAAGTTTTGCAAGAAGTTTGGTATAGCCTGGTAACCTATAGCCCATCCTGGCCTGCAGGATTTGCATTCTCTTTGTGTTTTTCCCTCCTGAGCTCATTTGCACCTTCAAATGGTTTCTTGCTGTCAGCTTCCCTATTTTTCTCCTGCATCTCTCCTGGTTGCTCTGCCAACATTCCTGCTGCCACCTATCGTAAGTCTGGAGATGTCATCGCTGTTCCCTAAGCCGTGTTTGCACTGAGCACACACATTTAAATATGGATGAGCCTGGATAGATTCCACTTTGTCTTTTGCCTGGCACTGTTATAAGCTTGTCATAAACACTTCCTAAAGGATTGCCACATTGAAATA
Source organism: Platysteira castanea (assembly GCA_013397175.1). Lineage (NCBI taxonomy): Eukaryota > Metazoa > Chordata > Aves > Passeriformes > Platysteira > Platysteira castanea. The sequence goes on from VYXC01000183.1 coordinate 299,432, forward strand.
TTTAAGAAGCCGTTTAATCTAGTCACACTGATTAGAAATATTTAGTTCTGTAATGCACCTCGCTTGCTTGCTTGTATTTGTTATATTTACTGTGCAGCTCTCAAATTTGTTGAGAAAAAAGATCAACAAATAATGATACTAATCTTAGTAACTTGCATACTTTTGTTATGAAAGGCTCATCTTTTGCCACTTTCTGCAAAAGAAAAGTTGGCAGGGAAGAAATACACAAAAGAAATATAAATATAAATATTTATAAAATATAAAAGAAATACAGTTTAATAATTGCTTAGGCAGGGAAAAAGCTATAACTGAAAAGAATTTCAAATAATTTGATTCCAGGACTTCAAGCCTGAATTATAGTATCAGTGGCAGTTTTGCCACTTTTGTTACTAGGAAAAACTTTTTATTGCCCTTCAATGTCTGGTAAAATCAACAGTCCTTTGAGAAATGTCAAATTATTTGTGACTTNGCAAGAAGTTTGGTATAGCCTGGTAACCTATAGCCCATCCTGGCCTGCAGGATTTGCATTCTCTTTGTGTTTTTCCCTCCTGAGCTCATTTGCACCTTCAAATGGTTTCTTGCTGTCAGCTTCCCTATTTTTCTCCTGCATCTCTCCTGGTTGCTCTGCCAACATTCCTGCTGCCACCTATCGTAAGTCTGGAGATGTCATCGCTGTTCCCTAAGCCGTGTTTGCACTGAGCACACACATTTAAATATGGATGAGCCTGGATAGATTCCACTTTGTCTTTTGCCTGGCACTGTTATAAGCTTGTCATAAACACTTCCTAAAGGATTGCCACATTGAAATATTTAAGAAGCCGTTTAATCTAGTCACACTGATTAGAAATATTTAGTTCTGTAATGCACCTCGCTTGCTTGCTTGTATTTGTTATATTTACTGTGCAGCTCTCAAATTTGTTGAGAAAAAAGATCAACAAATAATGATACTAATCTTAGTAACTTGCATACTTTTGTTATGAAAGGCTCATCTTTTGCCACTTTCTGCAAAAGAAAAGTTGGCAGGGAAGAAATACACAAAAGAAATATAAATATAAATATTTATAAAATATAAAAGAAATACAGTTTAATAATTGCTTAGGCAGGGAAAAAGCTATAACTGAAAAGAATTTCAAATAATTTGATTCCAGGACTTCAAGCCTGAATTATAGTATCAGTGGCAGTTTTGCCACTTTTGTTACTAGGAAAAACTTTTTATTGCCCTTCAATGTCTGGTAAAATCAACAGTCCTTTGAGAAATGTCAAATTATTTGTGACTTCGGCTCTGAAGGCAGTGAGCTCCTGCTTGATGTGTCATTAGTTCAAAGCCAGTAAGGACGAGCAGGTTTTGCCTGTTCTTTGTCTTTCATTCCCCTGGATAGCTTGCCATATCTAATTAATATTTTGTCACCCATCACTATATAAGTCCTCAATGCTGTCTTCCATATGAAATGTTTTAATCTATTTTGCTCTTTGTACCATGTGTTGTATAACAGGCTCTAGCCAGTAGACAGAAGAAGCAGCTGCCTCTGGTACTAAAATGTGTGGCAAACGTGTCCCATTCCGTACTGTGCTGCTTTGATGCTCAAACCTCATGGTAAGGCCCAAAACTCAGAAGCATGAAATAAAAATTAGTCTAGGGAGACAAAAAATCTCCTATTATCACCAGCAAGTAGTAAGAATCCGTGTTACCTTGTTCATCATTCTGTGCATCAGATGAATTTTGTATGTGTTGGTGGTGATGAAGAAATAAATAATAGAAAATAAAATAATAATCAGTTCAAAGTGTTTTCATGATACATATTTGTAAAAAGACATAGCAGCAGGTTTGTGGAAGCCTTTATGAGGTTGGAGGTGACCATTCTGTCAGTCATGGCTTAATCCCAGCCCCACACAGCTGCTCACTCACTGGCCACCAGCAGGATGGGGGAGAGAACCCAAGAGTAAAGTGAGAACACTCCTGGGTTGAGATAAAGACAGTTTAACAGGTAAAGCAAAAGCACACAGACAAAGCAAAGCAAGGAATTCATTCCCCACTTCCCATGGGCAGGCAGTGTTCAGCAGGGCTCCACCACGGGTAACGGTGACTCGGGAATTCAAACACCATCCCTTGGAACGTCCCCTCTTCCTTCCTCTTCCCCAGCTTGATATGCTGAGCACGGCACCACGGGATCTGGAATATCTCTTGGTCACTTGGGGTCAGCTCTCCCAGCTGCGTACTCTCCCAACTCCTTGTGCACCTCCAGCCCGTGGGTGGGGTGGGGTGAGGAGCAGAAAAGGCTTTTGCTCTGTTTGAGATCTGCATAGCAATAACTAAAACATCCCTGGGTTATCAAGTCTGTTTTCAGCACAAATCCAAATCGTAGTCCCATACCAGCTACCAGGAAGAAGATTAACTCTGTCCCAGCCAAAATTAGCGCACCACTGAGGCCTTAAAGAATTTGTCCAGGAATGTCTCAAGAAGTTGCTTGGGAAATTTTTTGTGTTTTTTCCTGATTTTTTTTCAAGGTTTATCTACTTGCTGCATTTGGCCCTTCTCTTTCTGGTATACTATGAGGGGAGAGACACAAAATATTACCGGGAAGAAGAAAGGAGTTAACCTTGATCAATGGTATTGAAATGTGCCTGGACTAATTTTTTTTTTCCATTTTGGTTAAATTCATCAGCTTCCTGCTCATTCAAAATGAGTCCAAAAATCTCTCCAAAAGTCTTCCAAATGCCTTATGAGATTAATTTGGATGCATGAAATGCAAGTATGCAAAGTCATATGGTTTAGCAAAGCACTGAGTGACCACCCTTTACAAATTTTTTAAGATGCCATAAATTAGTCTTCTATTTTTATTTTTTTATGTTTATTCTAACATGATGACTATAGCTATTCTAAAATAATGCTATTTTCTGCAAAATGTTGACTGATATTACTTTGACCTAATTAATTTCTAATTCTTTAAATCTATTACAGTATTTACATGAATATTCTTCATCTACTTCACAGGTTCCAAAAAACCGGAGCTTGTTACCCTGGTATTTATCTCAGCCATTTCATGTAACTGACATTTTTGGAGCCAAATCCACTATTTCAGTTGAGAATGGGAAGGCAGAGTGATTGGAAACAATTTACAGAGTATTTTTGCATTGTTGGGAAGCCTCAATATGCTGTAAAGTGTCTCAGAAATGCCTGTGCCAGCACGTGCTCTCAGCCTGCCATGGCCCGGGGGTGGTGCACACAGAGCTGTACTGACCTCTTGGAATAAGATCATTTCTCTTGTTGTTTAGGTTCCTGCTTTCTGCCTTCTCTCGTGGCACTTTTCTGTGGAGATACAGAAACTTAACTGACAGTGAATTGTCCTTTCCCTGCCATTTATGTGTGTTTCCACAAGATGTTTGTGATTTAGCAGGAACCAGATATTCCTGGATCCAGATATTCCACAGCAAGCTCAGTGCTTTTTTCTTTCTCCTATCTGGTGAGTCCAAGAGCAGAGGATAATCCAGACTGGCATTTAGGCTGATGTTGCCTGCAGGCAGCTCTTTGCTTAGGAGGGCACAGCACAGATGAGTGCCAGTGCACCTGGAGCTGCTTTTCCTGAGACTTCCCTCCGTGCCTCCAACTCTCTGACCCAAGTCCCACGAAGATGTCGGCGTGCACAGGCCCCTGAGCTGCTCAGCTGCTCAGGAGCCAGAGGCAGCCTCCCCTGCCTGGCTCTTGCCTGCCAGGCCTTGGTGCAGCTGCAGGATGCTCCGGCCCCACTGCAGCAGCCCTTGGTGCAGTCCTGCACCCCTGCAGTGCTGCACCCCTGCAGTGCTGCCTGTGGTGTGGGCATGACCTAACCAACCCTGGGTGCAATTCAGCTGTCATTAACAGCTCCCTCCTCCCTCATTTGGATGGAGAGAATTTCTTGTATTTTAGTTTTCCTTGGAACAAAACTCCAAGAATTGAAATCTTGGAATATACTGGTTTGCAATCAACACAAATGTGCTTATCTCTAGCTTTGGGCTTGAGAGACACTCAGCTTGGAGCAGTACCTACCTATATGTATTTGCTGACTCAAGTACTTTCCAAGAAAACAGCAGTAGCAGTTTGACCTCTAAGTAATGCTGCACTTCCCTGTGTCCTATGAACTGGGCATCTTCATTCCTGTTGCTCAGAGACGTGGATTCTGGAGCATGTAAAAGCAGGGAGATAAGGATGCCACCCTGCTGGTTTGGCCATTGACATTTTTCCTTGTCTTTTCAGCCCCATCTCAGCCTGATTTACATGTTCTGTGTAACTGATAAACAGAATTGGACATTGGTGAAAGTAACTGAGTTGTTACAGTAGGAAAGTCTTTCCCTTCCTACTGGAGGTGTAAGAGCTGCACCCCTTGCTTGCCTGAAGAGCTTTATTTGGGCAAAACCACAGTAGAAATAAATTCCAGTCTGAGCTTTGGTGTAAAGGGGACCAAAATGCCAAATCTCTGATGAAAGGTGGCCACAGGGCCAGCAGCTCTCATCATCCCAGGCTGCTTTTAGTAGAGGAACAGAAGCCAAAAAACATCAGGAATTTGTTTTGTTTGTTTGTTGAGGTTTCCTGTGGTTCTTTGGGCTGGATTCTATTTGAAGATATGTATTTTTTAGGAATCCGTGTAGCAAACAGTGACCTATATTATTATTGAATCACAAAAGCTATCTACTGACAGTGGAACTATAATGTGAGTTCTACCACATTTCCTGATAGTTTGAGGGTAAGATAGGCATCAATGACAATTTAAAGCAATCTTTTGCTTTTAGAAGGCTTGGATGTCCATAGGATTGAAGAGGGATTTAAACCTTTAATGAAAATAGAAGGGAGTGGCAAAACCATTTAAGCAAACTGGATCATAACATAAAGGGGAATTGAGCCAAGTGAGGATGTCAGGCCACTGAACGAGGTGAAATAGTGGCATTAAATCCTTCTAGTTCTTACACTGAAAATAGAACTGACCCCTGGGTTCTGTATGTCAGAAGCTGTGGTCCTGCTAGTGCTGCTGTATTAATTTTCTGGAATTAATAAGGGTCTCTTTCTATGCATAGAGAGTCTTTCTTTTGAAGCCTTTCCTTGCTTGGGGGAGAAGGGCATTTATTTATGCTTATGAAGCCACATTTTACCATGCACAGTATATGAGAAATCCCACTGAAATCAATTAAAAAATATATGTCATAAGTGACCATTCAGTATGAGGAAGGGTGACAAAATCTGGTCTTTAGATAAACCACGGGAGGAGAAAAGTCCATCTTCATACTTTATTTTTATAAATGCTTAAGAAAACACAAGACAGATTGGTACAAACATGTTGCAGACATGGAGGTGAGCAGAATTTCTCCCAAACAGCCTGATAGATGGGTTGTACCCTACAAGATTAAGCTGGTGATGATTACATAAACAAACTAATTAGCAGCATTTTCTGTGGGAGACTAATATCCTGCTGTATTAGCCCAAAGTACTGGGAACCAAAGAAAAAAGAGACAGATGAAAAGATGGCAAAAAAAGACCTTTAAAGGAAAAAAGACAAAAGGAAAGAGAAAATGAAAATTTCTGCCTCTGAACAGATTCCAAATGGAAGATTGACACAGAGGATGCTGGTATTGTCTCCTACCTTCTGTTAGGGCTGTCTTATGGCTTGAACTGAGGAAATCTAAACTTTCTAGACTAGTGTAAAAGGAAAAGCATCTTGAATTCCTTGGCCTGATGCCCTATTGAAGCATCAATTCATATGCCATTTCAGAGTGGGCCTGGCTAACAAGTGCTTCTGATGGAATCCTGAAAAGCTTCCAAGGATATCCAGGCACGGACGTTTGGAAACAGGAGCTGTCTGTTGAAACCCACAGCCAGTGTCCACCCGAAGAGCTGGACCAACTGAAAATCCTACCTGCTCTACCCCTAGGTATAAGGAGATCAGCAGGGTGCTGTGGAAGGATGCAGTACTGAGACAGAATTCGTGTAGTGTACTTAATTATGGTTAGTGACAGCAAAAGACTGAGGAGGGGATGTGTCACTTCTCAGTGAATAGCTAAAGAACAGAATAATTTCTGATTAAAATTTCTTAAAAATTACTGCTGTGACTATTGTACATCTGGATGACTTTTAAACAAAAGCCTATAGTTGTAATTAAAATTATTATATTTAAAAGAATGGTTGTTCTTTTAAGGATATTTGACTAAAACTAGAGAATGTACATGCCACCCTAAGAAGAGAAAAAAAGAGAAAAATTAAAAGAAGAAGAAAAAAAGAAAGAAGGAGAAGAAGGAGAAGGAAAGAGAAGTTTAGTCAGGGTTCTGAAGACAAATGTGAAGGAAATTGTGTGACCTCCAGGACATATGCAGCCCTCATCCAACCTGTGCTGGCGATGAGCAATTGCAGCTGTGGCAGATGATGGTGGGCACTGAGCAGTTGTAACGCGGGACAAACACCTAAAACCCCAAGAAATCCCAGGCAGCCTCAGCATTTGTGTTTTTTAAAGTGAGACAACAGAGAGGGGACTGACATCCCATTGTGAGGTTGCCTGTTACAGCTGTGTAAGGAGCAGGCTGTGGAAATGTTGATGAATTGCTTTGCTGTGCTAGGTTTCTGCCCCCTGGCAGGGATTGCCATGCTTGGACCATGGTTTATACACACGGATTATACAGAAGGGCACTGAGAGGTGAAGACACCCTTTTGTTCAAACTATAGGCGGCTAAATGTAATGAACTCCTAGTCGTGCTCAGTTCTAATGACAATGCCTTTCATGTTCAAAGGATCTTTCTTCCAACAGTTTTGAACTTTGTCAATTTATCAAGGGCAACCTTAAATCTATGCAGTTTTTCTGTGGTGCTACTTATGCAGCCTTCTGTGCCTCCCACGCTAAAGCCACCCCTTATTGCTCACTGATGATTCCCTCGGGATTTACTGATCAGGCCATGGCAGAGAACAATTCTCTGGCTACTTTCCTGTTTGTGCCACTTGCAAACTTCAGGCTGCTCGTGGCCCCTGTAGCCACACTGACAGATGACCAGCTCAAGGAAGGTGGTTCTGAATGGAAAAGTGACTTCTCCCCTTTGCTTGGGAAGTGATGGAGAGGAGAGGGAGGAGGAGGTGTAAATTTCCAATTTACTGGATTGACAGATGTAGTCATTTGTAGTATGTCAGCTTTTCTGAGATGTCTTTCTACAAATCCATAAAAAATAGACTGCAGCAATTTTGTGCATGATTGATGATGGTGCATGCTTCAACCAGTTTTCAACTCTACAACCTCATGTGCTGAGCAGTTTTTCCATATCACTTTTTGTTGGACAGATAAACATTATCTTGAAGTCTGCTTTGTGTGTTTTACTGGCATTATTAATATGTTTTGTGTCCAGTTCAGTCCCATTAAAGTCATATCTCCAAGCACATTCACTGCTGAGTATCTCATCAGGGAGAGATGTATATTTATAATCCCTGTTTAGAGCTTGCCAGTCATACAGTCTCATGCTTTTCCTCCTTCAGAACAACTTAATTTTTCAGTTTATCGGTAGCTGTGACAGTAGAAGTAGTGGGTGCTCTGTTCTGAACTGTTTGCCTTTACATTATTACTCCTTAATATGTTATATGGTAGTTCCATCTTTCTATCTCTTTTCCTTTGCTTATAGCATCACTGTAAATTTATGTTCTACAACCTCCTGTGTAACCTCTATTACCTTTTGTACAAGTCTGGGAAAAACCTGAGCAATATTTTTTGAAGCCCCCTTCTGTCCTCTTCAGGAGGATATGCAGGCAAACTCGTTATTCATACAGAAGGCTAAAAGAGATTTTAAAACTAAGTAGCTGGGTGAAGAGAAGGGATGCTTTATTATTTCATTAGGTATTTGTGTGATAGTCACATTGCTTTATCAGCCTACTCCTTTATCACTTCTATTAATAATCACGTTTATTTTCTCTCAAATTATTCCTGGAACTTACATCCCTGGAGCCATAAGTTGTGCTGAAATATGTTGAGATTGTGTACTTGTTCATGCAATTTCACTAAAGCCAAATTGGATAACAATGGCTGAACGTGATGCTCAGGCTTTAATTCCACTGAATACTTTATCAAAACCATAAAGTAATAGATAGTAATTAAATGGTGTGAGCAACTGATTAACGCCTTGTGAAGCTGCACATGTAGTCCGCTCTCTTGCTGCTGTTTCCAAACAAAGGGCTGTGACAGTCAGTCTATGCTTCATTGACTTGTGTGAAAAAAACAAAACTTGTACAGCCAGGCCACTTGCATGGTCATTTCACTGCTGACATCTCGACATGAACCCCTTCGGGGTCTAACAGAGATCAGTTCAGCAGCACAGTAATGACCTCATTTAGTGCCAGGGAAATCATGAAGCATTAATGCGATAAAGCATCAGATTTTGCTCATTATTATGTTAGAAAAACACTATTAATAACATTTCATGCCTGTTTATAAGAATTTTTAAGAGCAAGCTGAGATACTAAATGGTGGGTGTGTCAGCCATGCTCTTTTTAGTCTTTTTTGATGAAAAGACAGGGACTCCCAAATTCCACTCTCCTGTTACTGCCATGTGCGCATGGGACCAGTGAAGCAGTGCACACGGCCTCCTCTCACAGGCCTGTTCATACACAGCTCGAGCATTCCTGTCTGCCCAAGTCATTCTTAACAACTGCAGCCTTACATCATTTCACAGAACTGTTAAAGACACCTGTGGCTAAACACTATTGTCTTGTATCCACGCACAGCTCAACAGTGCTGCAGGAAAGGTGACTCATCCATGTTTTTGTGGGTGAAGTTCTCCTCCAGTTCCACAATTGTTTTAATGCTCTCTGAAGCACTATGACAGGTGAGATGAGTCTAATGCCAGGGATCTTTGCTGCAAGTGTGAGGGGCGGCTGCATACTTGCATCCCGTCAGGAGATGTTAGAGCTGGTATTGCTGCCTATGGCTGTAGTTAACATCTGATGCCTGCTGGCACCAGGGAAATGGTGATCAGGATCAGTTTCTTCAGCTCTTCAGGGAAATACTGTGTTATTTTATGCACAGTGGCTCTTCTCTCAGTGGTTCTGGGTTGATTCCTTCTTAAAAGGTTCTAGAATATGTTGCTACTTCTGTAGAAGATACTTCCTGGAGTTTAATAGTATCATGTCATTTTACTAATGAAACAAATGCATTTCCAGCTCTCCTCTGTAGTCTAACACTAGGAAATGTCAGAACCCTGGCTACTGACATATTAAACTTTACCTGGCTTCCTGGTACCCAACCAGGCTTTGTGTTTAGCATAGCATGTGATACTTAGAGGTTTGAAGTTAGATGCCCAAATATCCAGGAGCAATTTACATCATCAAAGATGCTTTTTATGACAGATTGTAAATGTGGCTTGGTGTGTAAGGAGGACAGGAGCAGACTCTTCTCACTGGTCTCCAGTCACAGGAAAAGAGATGATGAACACAAATTGAAATGCAGGAACTTCCATATGAATGTCAGAATCTTTTATACTATGAGTTAATTTGACACGGGAACAGGTTACCCAGGGAGGCTATGGTGTCTCCATCCTTTGAGATTCTCAGAACATGACTAGACACAGCCCAGGGCAACCTGTCCTAGCTGACCCTGTCCTGAACAATGGGTAGGAGTAGATACTTCCTGAGGGTCCTTCCCACCTCAATTATTCTATGATTCCTCAGAGAACAAGTATTTGGTGCACATTATGTAATGGTAAGGAAATATTAAATATAGGTGTGGGAATACAGGACAGAAGATAGATTCTGCAAAAGGTATAACAAAGAGAATTTGTACACTTTCTATCACAGCTGGTGTATATTTGCTCGTGGAGAGAATGTAGAGCTTACAATCACCTCTGAGAGGAAGGGCAGGATGTGAGCTAATACTCAAGTCAGTTCTTAATTAACCAAGGAAAAATATCAATAGAGGTGCATGTGAATGTCACAGATAATATGGAAATACAGTTTCTAATTTAATGCAGTAAAGTCTCTAGGCATGCCCACCCCATATAAATGAGACCTGGGCCAATATTAAAGAGAAAGGATGATAAAGCAGGGAAAGAAAATCTAATCTGGAACAGCTTGCTGCAGTATTATCAGAGATGAACTGATAGGGATCATCTGTGTTTCTGAACAGCTGTACTTTCAGTTTCATAAATATTGTCTTTAATGCATTAATTTGTCATTCAGACTTCTATTTATAAGTCAGTGTTCCACTTTGGTTCAAACAAATCCACGAATGTACCGTAGTTTCTCACCTGAAACCATCGGATTGGTAATAGAAGGTAGCTTGCAGACGAGGAGCATCTCACAGAGCTGCAAGGTTGGCCTGCCACACCCTGTGAGGGAAGGTGCCCACCCCCCACCTGGGGTCTGCAGTGTCCGAAACAAAACAATTCCTCCCCTTTTCACTGCAGATCCTGTGCCCTCCATTCCCGAGAGTGGTGCTGGCACATGGATCTGGTGATGTACACTCACTTTGTTATGTGAACATCTGGAAGTAATGTACCTGGAAGTAGAGAAAGGTGTTTGCTCTGCTCTGATATTGGGAAATGCAGTGTGGCAGAGAGCTGACGGGGTCATTGGCAAGAGAACCTGTTGAATCATTCAAACCCAGCTAAATCTTGATGTGTGCAACGAGAGCTCTGTGGTCTTGGATTGAAATAACTCCAGTAAATTGGGCACTGCTGTTTCTATAACAGGCCCTTTTTTTTGGAGGTCAGATGTGCTTCAGTGGCATGGATTTACACTGAATTTCTGAGATGTCAACACTGCAATCTGAAAGGAAATGGCTCTAAAGTAATAGCCACGATGTTATGTTTCCCTTTTCTATTGCTGTCTAAGTAATCCATCCTGCTTTAGTTGTGTCCTTATTTTCCTGCTCTTGAGCTCTAAGCTTTGCATAGCAGCCACAGTGCTTTCTGCACAGCATATCAAATGGGTTGTGTAGTCCATAGCAGCAGCATCTGTTTCAGTTCTTGATCTAAGCCTCCTTGTTCACCCAACTTCATCCTTCACTGTGACTTCTGGGGACTTTTTTGACAACAAAATAGTAAATCTTCCTTGATTTGATAAATCTCTCTGTAAGCATGTGTTCTGTTCATGAATGCTGCTGGGTAGCTCTGGAACTGTGTATCTTTTCCTTATAAATCAAAGATAGTGTGGGCAGTGATGATGGATATTCTTCACGACCTCATGCACAGTGGTCCAGTCTTCCAAAAATAATATTATTGCCAGGTGGGAGCCTAACAGTTTCTACAGTTTGGGTGCTTTTCTTGTATCAGTGGGAACATCCAATCCTGCCATACAAGGCCTTGTTATTACCTAACACTATGTAAATTAACAGTTCTCCTTAAAACGAAACCCACTGGTGGTAGTAATAAAAAATGGTCTAGGAAAAACCTATCAGGCGGGAATTCCCAGAAGTACTGTTTCTCTGAAGTTTGTGGATTGCATGGGTTATGCTCTTTCCCCAAATGTCTGCTGCTGGCCACTGATGGAAGGAGAATATTGTGATGTGCAGATTCCTGCTTGGCCCAGTGCAGGAGCCATGTCCTCAAATCAGCTGCCTGCTCAGGGTAACTGGCTGTTTCAAGTGATCTAAATTAATTTGAGCCAGCAATTTAATTTTTAAGTGCTTCATGTTCCATGACTGTAACACACAGTTCTCTGGTTGTGTTAATGATGACTATATTCAGTTAGGTCAAAACAGTAAAAAGAGTAGCAAAAGGAATACCCATGGAGAGAGGAGGATGTGTGGAAAAAATCAGTATTTTACAGCAAGAAAGCACCAATATTACTGGGGGAAAAGTGATTTTTCAGACCTGCTAGTAAGAAATACAATACGTGAAAAATGAGGAAATACAGACATGACTGAATCCATACAGTTAGGAGAATGAGTAAGCATCACTGAGTGCCTGTCTCACACCATGTAATTGATTTTTAACTAATTCTACACCCAAAGAAACTAATCCTTGTGTGGGGAAAAAAAAAAACCAAAACCTTGAATCAAAACCAGTTCTTACTTGAACAAATGGGTCACCAAATACTGTCCCAGGGAAGCATATACAGTAATACTGGTACAGATGTGTTGGTGTGCACTGAGTTTTGAGTACGAGTCTGACTGTGCACCGCCTGCCCTGGAATCACTGCAGCGTTGTAGTCAGCTCAGTCAGGACAAAACCACGCATCCTGGGAGGAGCACGAGCAGCAGGTTCGGGATGCCCAAACCTGGACGTTGCTCTTTGTCCTGCAGTTCTTCAAGGCTTCTTTTCTCTGACTGTCCTTGTCTGCAGGTGTGACCAAGTTCCTCCTGGCCACGACGGGCTCCATGTCCGCTCCCAGATCCTGTTTGCCTTCGCTCTCCAGGCGGAGCAGGGTGAGCAGGCTTTTGGCTCAGCGTTGTTCTCTGAACACCCACTCCTCTGCTCTTAAGAAACAACACCAACCTGTCTAATCAGGTGCCCTGCTGTGTGTTCCCTTTTTGTCCTTCATGCCAGCTCCCAGCCAGGAATATCGCATCACTGCACAGTAACGTTTCCATTAATATAAGTGCGATTTCCTGGTGCTCCAGATCCCTTTATCTTGTGCTCATACACACAACTGCCTGTATCTGTGCAGTGCAGAAGGATGCATCCAGAATTCATTTTCTTTCTCACATAACATGAAAGGTATTTCTGAAAGAGTAACTAGTGAAGTGATGAGAATCCTCCAGGCTTTGAAGTCTAAGCTTTGCTGGTGTGATTAGTTTAAATGGCTCATTTGCCATATAGGGAAGTGATATTGATGGGTTTGGGTTTCTTCATCCCCCTCTTCTGTTTTGAGATTTGATATCACCCAACAAGGGCTATTTGGAGAAAGGTCAAAACTGCTGTTGTGTTTCCCAACAAGAGCCCTGCAATATATGTGCAAAGAGTAAATTATCTGGCGTTTCTGAACTGTTCTTTTGGTTGCCCATGTGCTACTTCACAATGAAAGTGTTTGAAAAGATGGTGGTGGGTGTATAATACAAGCTCTCCAGAAGCATAGGCCACTTCTCAAAAGACTTGTTTCTGACCCGCAGAGTTAGATAAGAGTAGATCTGAGTTCTCTGTGCACCCAGCTGGACCTTTTCTGCAACAGTTATTCAGCTTCTCAGATAATCTCCCACAACAAGGATTTGTCTCGGTGTTTGTTGCCTCAGTCTCATCTCTCCCTCATTAAAATGAGCTCTCAGCCAGCATAACCAAGACACATCTGCCATTTATGCAGTCCAAAATTCCCTGTGGCTGGATATTAAGAGAGAGTGTACGATGAAAAAACTCACTTATGCTGAAGAAAAATGCTTGATTTACCAACACACAAAACCTCCCAATCTTAGAACTCATCATAAGAAACCTCTTAAGTCTCTCAAATCCTCTTCTTATTCAACTACTCTGCTTCTGCTTTCAGCCCTGGCTGGACTGTTACTTCTGTGTATTTGACTTTTCCCATGGAAAGTCATCTGCAGGCAGATAGGCCGACATCCACACGGATTGGGTCCAGAAAGTCTTCCAGAGCATCACTGCTGAAACCTCATGGTCTGCTCTAGCTGAGCAGGGTTTCATTGCAATCATGGGATGCTTTAAGTCAGGCTGGGCACTCATCCTCCCTCTTCTTACAGCCCAACATTGGCAAAAGCAGCTGCCTGAATGAGAGTCTGAGGAGGGAACAGCTGGGCTATGGTTTCTGCTAAAAAAGAACACAGGCTGCACATACATACATGTAGAAAACCTGTGACAAAGGAGTATTAAAATTACAAAGTTAAGTTCACAAAAGTTCAGCTTTCCTATGTTTCCTGTAGCATTAATTCAGCTATTTTACACACCTGAATGTTGTTAATCGGAAATTATGGGTTTCCATTCTACAGTTTTTTGCTTGGGACATTTGCTTCATTTAAAAGCTGGTGTAATGAAATGTGTTTCAGAGATAAATCAATAGTCTGCAGAGAATGAGCGCCAAAGCCTTTCCTGTTGCAGAAAGTGAAAGGCACACAACCAGTGATGCAAGGATCTGCAAAAGGCAAAATGATGGGTTTGTGATGGCTTTTTCTTGTGGCAAGTGAATAGCAGAGAAATGGGTTTTATCTCTAAATGCACCAGAGATCTCTTGAGTCTCAGCATCCTACTCACATCAAACGAAACTTTTCAGTGCTGTTTCCTACTTGTGGGTTTTTCTGGTTTTGTGCTACACAGCTAAGATCCCAGGGTTGTAAACTGTGTAATTGTTGAGCAATCACAGTTCCAGCTGAGGCCACTGCAATCTTAATCTTGAATATATGAAGTACTGTATAATAGTCTGAAAACTCAGGTTTTAAACAGCTTGTGTTAGGTACCCAAGTTTAGCTGATACTTCTTACTCAGTTCATGTTCCATAAAAATAGCAAAAACTGTAACCTTAACACCCCAGAAAGTTTATAAAAACGAATGCATTGATGTCTGAAGCATTCACACTGTTCTGATAAGCACCACAGAAAAGCCTATGAAGAAATGAATAATTCTGTTTTCAAAGCAGAATCTGAATAGTGTGCAATAAATAATGCCTGGTGAGAGTGAATAATGAAGGGAAAATAAACTATTGAACGCTACACATTAGTTGAACATTGTTCATTCTGCACACTGAATGAGGCAAGGGCCTTATGGAAACCAGCACATGTGACAGTGTCATTTACAGTGCTATCGTGGTGCCTGTGCACCAAGCACATGAATTACTGTTTCACAGGCAACCACACCATTTTGTGTGCTTGATTAGCAGCCTTTATAGTGTAAGCATAGCATAGTTTTTGTGTGCAGTAAATAAGTTACATGGTTTTTAACTCATTTGAAGTCCCTATTTCAAGATCTGACGACTCTGAAGCCTTTTCAGTTAAATGGTTCTAGGGTTATTCTGTTCTTTTATGTGGGGGAACAATTCATTCTCCCTGCTTTAGTTCTCTGAAATATGCAAACTATTTTGTCTGAAACTCAGAAAGAAAATAAAGAGTGAGCCTGGCGCAGGTATTTCACATGATGAATTTTATTTATATTGTGAGAACAGAATTCCATCATGGAAATTGGTGGGCAGGCTTGGTGACTTCAGTGTTTCCTGTTGTGCCACTGTTATTTAGGAACATGGTGGTCATTCACGCCCCTCGCAACAGCAGTGACAGAAGATGCCAGGCTGGTCAGAGTCACCAGGCTCGTTTATATGTGTGTCCTGCGCTGCTGTTACTCACAGAAGGAAAAATGTGTAACTATCCCCCTTCAAGGCAGGAGGGGCAGTCTGATTGGCCTCCAGGTGCTGAGGAGGAATTCCCTGGTTTCATAAGTGGGTTTGGTAAAGAAATACTGGATAATACCAATAGGATTTGAAGGAGACTCTGCATGTGGGACAGCAATGCCGTGTATCGAGATCTGGGCGGGATGGGAGAGAGTCATGGGAGGTGTTCAGGTTCCTCACAGTCATTGTGAGGATGGATTTATATCAAGTTCGCTGCTACCTAGATAAATATTAGTGCTGAGTACACAGAAAGGTGCCAGAAGATGATGGCCAGTCTGGTTTCCCACTTGGTAGGAGACAGAGAATTTGGGATTTGCCAAAAGCCATGAAAAGCCTTGGGGTCATTAAGCAATAAGCTCCTATTGCCCACAGCAATAGCTAAAGAAAAGTTACCATTCCACTCAAATTTTGCTTTTCAGCCTCTTTTAGAGGTAATCATTACTTTTTATCCACTGACAAATTCCCATTCTGCTGTGCAGAATCAGATACTGGCTTATTTCAAGATAAATTCTTAAGTATTGGCATCTTTTATATCTCAGTCCTTGTACACTTGGCTTAAAAAACCAGCCCAAACCACCATGTTTGTACTATGTCAGTTGTTTACTCTTCCATTTAATCACAGGAACACTGTCCTGCCCTTTCAGCTTCCTTTGGAGATGGATGAATTCCCAAAGATGTCTAAAGCAAATCGGGGGCTTTAACTTAACATGAAACAATGGCAATTTAAAAATTTTATAAGGATGCCAACCATGCTGGTTTAATTTTTGATAAGGGATGATACTACATTTCTGCATTTTTAATAAGGAGACTGACAAAAGACTCACTTATGATACCTAGAAAGACAAACTTCTACAGCAGGACTGCAACTAATTCAAATGTTAATGGTAAAGATACCAGGACAGTCTGTCATAAAAAACCATCATTAAATACTCACTAGTGTTGCTGCATAAAAGTAAAAAAATTACTTTTGATTTGCAGACTCATTATACAATGCTTTCAGGTTCTTAAGATTGATTTGGAAATAATTTTCATATTTTGAAATGCTGATGTAATAAAATCCATGAAAATACCATCCCTCACTACAGATAAAACCAGAAAGAACTTAACTTCACTGAATTTCTGTTTGTTCAGAGAATTATTCTTTGAATTTATATTACCAGATTTTTTAATGTTTTTCAGAAAGATAAGTAACCTTATATTACTAAACTCTTAAGAATGTACAAGACAAGATTGCTGCCATTGGTTCAAATATCATTTGCAAGTGTAGGATATGTGTCAGGACCAGTAGATCACAACACAGGCATATAAGACACAGTAGTATTTGATTTTTTAAATTAGGACTGTCTGGTTTTACAGATTATCCTTATCTAAGAAGAGCTATGTTTATCCATAAAACATTTATATTGTGAGGACCACTGCAAGAAATATGATGGACACTTTTTCTCAAGGTTGGGTTTGTGCACTTTGGCTATTCTGGGGGGAGTTGAATTGTGAAATGAGATCTATCATCATCCATGCATCAGATCTGCTGGATGGGCTGAATGGTAAGAAGATCCATTCAATTGCTGGGGAATAGGGCTTCTCACAGGGTTTTGTGCATGCAGAGCCCTACTACTCGCACACTCCGTTGTTACCAGGCAGTGCCATGGCCCGTGAGCCAACTCTGTCACCTCTGCAGTGGATCCCAGAGCCACACAACCATCTGCATCCTGCACATGTGGCACAGATGGGGACAGAGAGGTCCCGGTGCAGGGCTCCCTGTGGATCCTGCACACACCTCGCTGTAGGGAATGTGCAACAGGAGATTCCTGCACTGCCCTCGTCTTGTGGGTAACAGCTACAACCTTGTGGATTGTCTTTTGTGGGCCTGTTCAGCCCTGCCTCATTTTTCTTCCCTCTCTCCTGCATAAATTTTCCTGGCCTGGCAAATTTTTGAGAGGCCAATAATGCTGTCAGACCCTAGATGAACATGAATAATAGTCTGTTTGCACAGCTGATAACTGAGCTGTAAAAACGAATCTGCTTCCAGATGAAACTTGACATGCCAAATTTAAGCTTGGGGAACAATTCTTTGTACGTATTCTGAAAAAAAAAAAAAAATAATTGGAGCGCTTAATTTTTATTCATCCCTAAAATGAAAAACCCTACAGGAGGGTCAGCAGAGAAAGCTCCTGTGTTTTGACATAGAACTTGGAATTAGCTTTAAACATAAAATACAGCAAACGTTTAATCTGTAATAAAGTTGAATCTGCTCATTTTGCAGAAGAACAATGGCTGAGGGTCGAAGCCTTGGGTTCTGCAGTTGCCAGATGGGATCATTTCCAAAAGGGAATTTGGATGGTAATCAGTGTCCGCTGGGATCCATGCCCACCGCTCCAAGCCCGCGTGCCACAAAGGAGAGATTAGGGGCAGAATGAGAATGTGCAAGGCTGGCACGAATCAAAGGGACTCCCTGTAAAACCTATTACATCTGTGCTCTAAAAAATGCATAGAGAAACTGACAGTCAGGAAAATGCAGTTTTGATTGTGCTTTGATGGCTGGGAAGCTAAAATTGTGTGGGTGGGTGGCTAAGTGTAACTCCATGTCCATGCCAGCTTTATTTGACTGGGAGAGCCGGAGTCAGGCCAGTTTTTATTGTCCTTTCAAGACTTTCAGAGCAGCAGGATAAATAAAGGAATGAAATGGGGAAATGAATTTATAGACTTTGGGTGTCAAATGAATAACAAAAGGCCCAAACCTTGGTGTTTTGTTCTATTGATTCTGTTTTGGCAAGGCAAAGATAAGGGAGGTGTACAAAGGGAGGTGGTCTTTACTTTCCTCTGTGCCTTTGTGGTGGCTGGGTAATTTGCTGAATTGAAGTTTCACTTTTGGACTGAAAGCAGGTGTTACTCTACACTGAACTATGAGATACAAAACACTTTGCCATGTTTTTGGGGCCCACATGGTTGGTTAGTATTAAATCAAAATAGATCCCAAACATTTGCGTGAGAATACCTGAATTTCTCCAATGCCTGCTTTGTAATGGCAGGAGAAAGGATCCACTTCCCAAATCAAGTTTCAGGTGAACTACACAAATTTGTCATGGTGTTTGAGAGCCCGTGTTAGTCCTTGAGGCCTGTGGCCTTAGCAGGTGAGTGTGCCCACGATTTGGGTCCTAGCCCTCTAAACCAGTTTCCTTAACCTGATCTGGCCACAGGATTTATCATTTTCCAGAGGAAAGGAACTTCCAGCTGTGCAGGGCTGTGACACTGGCTGCAGAGCTCTCCTCCAGTGCTTTGTGTCAATCTGTTGCTGCCCTCCTGGGCATTGTGGGCTCCTGTACCAGTACCAAGACCAGCCTTTCAAGTATCCTGCAATTCTACTACTGTCACAGGTTGTACTGCAACACAGAAGTTATTTTTTTAAAAATAGGAGCTCTGAGATTAGTTTGGACATGTTTAAGCTTTCCAAAGCGGGGATTAAAGGTAGGTGAGGTTTCTGAGACAATAGGTTAGCTCAGCTGGTCAGAGCAGGGTGCTGATAACGCCAAGGTTGTGGGGTTGATCCCCGTATGGGCCATTCACTTCAGAGATGGACTCACAAGATCCTTGTGGGTCCCTTCCAGCTCAAGATATTCTGAAGCAGCAGCCTCACAAGAAAAGAATTACAGTGCTTTGAAGTGCTGTGGCAAGTGCTTGTGGAAGTTCAAACTGTATGAGTCTGACAGGAGCTGAGCAGACACAAATGCATCACTACTGGGCTTCACCACAGCCATGGGGGAAGGCAGGGCTGGAGCACAAGAAGGCAGCAAATCCAGGAGCAGCTGAATTGGTAGGTTAGTTTAGACTACAAATGTGTACATGCTTGTAGCCTTTCTATCTTGATTCATCTGGTTAGAAGTTAACATTTGTGGATCTGAGAGAAACCATCGCCTTTGGTGAAAGAATTGGGGATGGGGTAATATTTTGAAGGGTTTACTGGAAAGGGTAAGAGGAGAGCTGTTTTGTGCTTCTAGAAATTCTGTCTCTAGGACATGTTATTCTGAAGTGCATCTATCACTAGATGCTTTATGTGATATGACAAAATGCCACAGGGACTGATCCATCAACTGCTGTAGTTTCAACATGGTGTAACAAGCAGGAAATCTGAAAGGACATGTTTTCTGAAACTTTGTTGAAGAGAGCTGTGGCTCTGGGAGTGCCAGAGTTATGTCTGTAACTCACACATGCATGGATTCTACACATGGTCTGAGCTCTGTCCTAACATTTCTGAGAAAAGGTTTCTCAGCTTCAACGAAACAAGTTTTTCACAACTCAGTAACACTGATTACTCTTCTCAAACATATGGGAATAAGGCTGCACTGCATGACTCCAGTGTCTCTAGTGAAGCTATTCATAGAGACTCCCAGAAGAATATTATCATTGACTAAGCAAAACACCATGGAAAGTGAGGAGATACTTGAAACCGGGCCCACATTTGCAAGATGATAATTGGATTACTTTTCTATCCTGAAAAAAGATCTTCCAGTGTTTCCCTTTTCTTCCCCTTCTCCCTTCCTCTTTTTGAGGGGATTTTAAAAACTAATTTGATTTTTATCCACTCTGAAAAACAAATAATTTCCCTCTAACCAAGCTCATATCTTTTGGTTATGCTCAAATCTCCATTCATTCTCTAATCATTCAAGAATTGAAAGTGATGCAATGGCAGTATCTAAAGGGATAACTTAAAAAGATTATTAAATACAAGCTAGTAAGTCAAAAGAGAAAGCAAGGAAAAAACATTCAGAATCCAACCTTGAAAAATCTGCTTTTAATGAGTTTTCACTTTAAAAAGGAAAACAAGTATTGGGTTCACATTCCTTCATAAAGAAAGACATCCTTGTCAAGCAGCTATAAGAATTCACAAATTGGATGACAGACTGTGCCCGCTGCTTTAGCACGAAGGCAATAGATCCAGCACGAGCTTGAAAGCAAGATGGGTTTTAAAGTGTTCTGCTGTCATGCAAAATCCATACCAAAATAATGAGAAACATTCCACGCAGACATCATCCTAAATTCCCATTTGGGTCTTATTTTCTCATTGATGTTGTAATTAATGCTAAAATAATTTGTCTATGAGCCTTCAAGATGCTCAGAGCTTTCCAGAGGGCTGCTGGGAGCTGAGGGAATTTGGCACCTCGCAGAACCAGACCTTGTCTCCTCTTCTGCCATCCACACACAAAATACCACTTTGCAGCACTGAAGCCTGAACAAATAAAGTATGGGAGAAAAACGGAGCAAGCATCTAGCTAGCAGGATTTTTTAATAGGAAAAAAAATCTAATCCAGTCTTGGTGCTGCTCCTAGTTTTCCCTGTTTGTGTCTAAGCCCTTTGGGAGCCACAGAGCAAACAGCAGCCTGAGTTACTAATCTGCTGCTTTACAGCACTGGTATATGGTCACTGTAGAGCCACACGAGACACTGTCAACTCCAGTTTTGCTCCAATTCATGATTCCTTTGTAGTAGTAATAGGATGAATAGTTTGAAGTGAGACATCTTGAAAAAATCCCACTGTACTTGTTATGAAGTGTGGCCTCAAGTCTGCATTTTTGTTAGCTTTCACAGTGATTAGTCACTGTACAACAGCAAAGAGCAGACCAGTCTATAGCAGTGCTCCTCTGGCATGCAAAAGATCTTGCCAGACATCTAATCCTCACTTTTTTTTTCTCTTTGGTACCTTCATTCTTATACTCATTAAAATTAATGGAAAAGGACCCTATTGAGGTGGCAGGTTGGTTGCACTCAGAGATCCATTGTCTACAGATACTGCTATGGCAGGATGTCCAACCTTGGGATGGGAAAGAAGGGCAGAAGAATTATGGTGAGAGATTCTGGCTTGTAAGAGAGACCATTCTTGGATGACAAATGGATGGAGTTTGTATTTCGATTTAAATCTGATTGTGTCCTCCTTTCTTTACTTTTAGGCCTTTTAGGCCACAAGCTAACTAAAAAAAAGGATATCATTAGACAACCTGGAGCATGCTAAGGTGGGTAAATTGCCCTTTTAGACATGAAACAAGCAAAAGAAAAGTCCTGATGGCTGTGAAAGGTCCCTAAAATGTGAGACGGGAAGGTGTATCCAAGAGGCACAGAAGTACAGAGCATGGAGTTAAATAAGAAATATGAAAAGCAAAACAGCAAACAGCTGACTTAGGGGATTGGAGTTCTCTGTAAAGAAGTTGAAGTTAAAAGAGAATAAAATTAAGCTAAGAAACAAAGGAGATTACAGAAGACATTAAACAAAGCATTTTTAAACAATAAGAGTTCCCAAAATAAAAGCATAGAAAAAGGAGATCAAAGAGACACCATTTAGTCAGATACAAATAAAATTATGACTTGAAAAAAAAACCCCTAAAGAATAAAGACCCCTAACTTGCTTTCACACCAGGAAAAAGGGATTTGTGCAAATGAGAAGTAATATCACCTGTCATTAAAGTGCCCTTGCAAAGAGTCGGATGAGGATGGCCACGGGGCTGGAGGGTAAAATGTTGATGACCATTGATGCTACAGTAACTGTGGTTAAATGCATGAGTTAGGGGAAATTCCTACAGCCACCTGGACAAGCCTGGAAGGATTTAAGAAAATTCGTATGGGAAAATTGGAAATCAGTCTAAAAAACCTATGAAAAGAGGAAAACTAGAAGAAACTTTTCTGTGCAGTCTAAAATGGGCAGATTTTGAAGAAATTTGCCAATAGCAAAAGACTAATGCATCTTAACAGATAAAAACAGTAAGTAAAACATTTAAAAACAGATTATTAAACACAGTACAAACAACAGTAGGTTTGGGAATTCCAAAAGTAGGAAGGAAGGTTGTGAGAACTGTTGGTTATTTTGAACACAGCAGGTAAAAAACCGGAGCTACGTAAGAATCTGAAGGACAAATCTTGATCAGAAATGAACCTGTATTTATGCTCTGCTGCGCTTGTGGTTTGTTTTGTGCCTCGATAGGAGGAGCAGAAAATGAATTTTAGTTTCAAATGTAATATACAATACTACATATAGCTGAAAACTCACAGTAGTTTTGGCAAGAGAATTTTATTTTAAAATGCAAAAAGTATTGTGGACACTAACATATCGGTTGGCAGTTTAAGGGATGTCGCCAGTAGTGCATTGGCTCAACTAACTTTAATTAAAAGGTTTAATTTAAATATCTTTTTGGAAAACATATTACATTAGCATATCTAAAAGCTGTGACAGAATTGAAGGAATTAGATTTGTCTAGTTGAAAGACAAGACTGAAAACGTCAGCTTAATGGACAGGGGATATTTTCAAAGGTTCTTATACAAATAGAGGAGAACGAGTTTTTTAAATGTCCATTTGAAAGAAGAAAGAAATATATTGTAGAAAGACATTAAATTGTTTTGGGGAAAATGGAGATGAGGGGGGGTGGTAGCACAAATATCTCAGGAACTTGGTCCCTATGGCTTGAAGAGTTTCCCCTGGAAGCCCATCTATTCCTGTTGTTTCTCCTCCCTCACAGTCTGTCATTATACTTTTTTATATTTAGCAAAGATTTTATTGATAAATAAATGAAGCACTCACCTTTCTTCCATTCCTGAGAGCTCTCTTTGGTGGGGGCTGCTCTCCAACAGTGGTCACAGGGCAGGGGAGGTGCTTGGCTTTTTGACATTCCCGATTGTGAGTGTGAGTAAAAAAGCAGGGACTCTGCTCTGACTTGGCACCATCACACCCAGGTTCCCAGTTTAAATTAGGTGAAATCTGTTGCCTTTCTCTGAGTCAGTGTGGATGGCATTGGGTCACCTCCTCTTCTTGCACAGCCACTCTGTGGCGTCTTCAGCTGCGATGTGGTGGATACTGAAATGTTCCTGGGCATTGCACACCAGGTGGAAATGCCTGGAACATGTTGTTCAAGATGGACTTCCTGTACAGTAGTGTTCTGCACAACAAGGAAAAGTGTACATACAATGGGCAAAAGCTGGAAACACCAGGGGAACTTTCCCTTACCTGGGTGAGTAACAAACCTGGTGTACGAATACAAGCCTGCAGAAAACCCAGGGTGCAGCGGTCAGTGACTCATCCTGACACTTAAGAGACTTCTCTGATGTATAAGCTGTAGTTAGCATGAGAAATATATGGTTCTAAGGGACTAATAGTTGAAAAAAAGTAAGGTTGGAAAAATATCTGAGTTGTGTGTTAAGAAAACAATCGAGCTATAAAAATAATTTGTGAAATAGATCAAAGGAATTGTATGGATGACAAACAACACAGGGCTGGTGGATGGAGCTCTATAGAAATAGCATTTCACTGTTTTGATGTACACCCTTGCTCTGTCAGTGGGTGGCTGACCTGTTAGTTTGCTCTGTTTAATGTGCAGTAGTGTGTGACCCAGGAGAAGCAATAAACCACAAAGGCAAATTAAAAGGTAAATTAACAGTCTTAACTATTGGAACATAATGGATAAAATTAGATTTCATTTCTCTTTCATTCCAACTAGCTTACTTTGCCCAGTCTACTTCTCCTATAGCACCTCCAGTTTTCTTCTTGCCTCTGCAATTCCTTGGAGACACATATGTCCACAAGATGGTACTAGGCTTCCAGCAGCCCCTACAATGGCTGGTCAATGAAGGCTTTTGAAATTACTGCTGGTCAGGTGTCACCAGAGAAGCTCATTCAAAAAAATCTCATTAGTGCTGTTTCCTATGAGAGGCATTCAGGCCAAAATACCTGTTTGGTTGGTGTTTTTAATGAATCAAAATTCCAGTAGGAATCAGAGCAGATCATTGCTGTGACTGATGCTCTGCATACTCACACCTGTTTCATACCAGATAGCTTCATTATTGCCTTTGGAGCCACTTCCAGTTTAAACTAATAAACTAACTTACAAAAGAGAAGAATGAGGCCATGAATTACAGCAGCTTTATGAATCTGTGTTTTGACACATTTAAAAAAGAAAAATTTGACCTAATGTATTATAAATACCTCATTTGCTTTAAGCAATTATTGTAATCTATCACATTGATGCAGCCAACACAAACATGCATTACATTTCTCACGCTAAAAATTGTTCAAACAGGCTTGAATAAATTGTTAATACTCCATAAGCTGCTAGTGGAATAGCTCAATGATTAGCTCTTCTCTTCACATGATTCAAACGCATCAGTGACACTGCTGACTAATGACTTGCAAAATTTTTGTTAAAGACACAGGTGCATTTTTAAATGGCAGCCCAGTTCTTAAGTCAATGGCATTTCAGGCTTTGAAACTGAAAAGCTTTGTTACATTGGTTTATGTAAAATTAGTGCTTGGTTTTAAATTTTTTAAAAATGACACTCCACATACAATCATGTTAATTCTGTTGTGATGTTAGATACAGGTTACTTTTGAAAACTATTATACGAGAGTTTTATAGATATAAAACTATAATAAGAATAAAAATTCTCGTAATACGATTACTGGAATACTGTTAATCCTGACTGTATGAACAAGGCTGTGGTGTTAATTAAAGACGGTGAAGTGCTTCCTCATCAGCACCGTGCAAATGGAGTGATAAATAAGGCCCCTGATATGGAAAGCATTCGTTATTGCTGATCAGACCGCATGTACTTAGGCATTACAAAGGGTAAGCGGTCCCTACGAAGGGAGGTGCCCACCTTTAGCATACTTGGTACTTGTTTCACTAATTTTAATACAATTAAGTGGAGATGACCACATCAGTATGGTCATAATGAAATCCCTCAGTGGGAGATCTGAAGTAATGAGGAGAGCACACAATTTGTGACTCGAGGCCATTTAAAGGAGTCGGTGTGTTTAATTGGCTTAATAAAATTAAGATAATGAATGAGGCTGTCATTGTAACAGGGCCCGCCGAGAGTGGCTCAGGACCTGAGGGCTCGACCCAGTGGTCCAGCAGGGCCCAGGCCCGCCTATTCCAGTGAGAGCTCCGGGGTGCCCAGCCCGGCCTGGGAGCGCGCGTCCGAGCGCGGCCGTGCCATCTGCGGGGCTTCCTTTCGGTAGCCGCAGGCTGCCGGGGAAGGTGTCCCGCAGGTGTCGCTCCCGCTGTGGCCCCTCCGGCACACCTCCGGGAGGCGGGATGCCGGCGGTGGCCGCGCTCTCCGGGGCCGAGCCGAGCCGGGCCCGCCCAG